>CM044448.1:6529405-6539568 GCA_024363595.1 Xenopus borealis
AGTATTTCGTAAAGAAGACTTTTCTGCAGCGCTGAGCTCTATCTACCTTTCGTTTTATCATTTACAAATATATAATGTTATTCCATGTAATGGTGGGTTTGATGGAGAGATGGAGAGGACTTCGCCTCAAAGGAGCAGACTCAGATGACTTGAGGAGAGTAATGCTTGAGATTACAATGAGATGGGGTTGTGTGTTCTTCTTTGTGGTGGTAGCAGGTTAGTGACTCTTTCTAAAACCTTTATAACAAAAAATGTCATCTTGCCATTTTAGAAAATCTTTAGAGGGTTCAGGTATGGCCAAGACATTTTAGGGCTGAAGACTTGCGCACGTCTGGCTGATGGGGATTTTTCAAATGTAAGGTCATGTTTTATTCCTATATACACCTATATATATATATATATATATATATATATATATATATATATATATATATATATATAGGTTTGTGAGTGATGAATGTCACATTTGCCATAAATACATATGACATACGGTACATAACCCCATTTTGCTGGTCGTCTATAATTATTTTTACCGTGACCCTGGATGTTAATATAAAGCAGGGTGTGATTGATGGGGACATAAATGTTCTGTGTATGAAAATTTTTTTGCACAATATTATGTTGCTTTAAAAAAAAATTAAATTATTAAATTTGCATCTGCATCCTCCATGATATCATGGGTGTCAAGGGGGCAAGGAATGGGCATTTACTTTCACCACAATCCATTCAGTTTAGAACATGGTTCCTTGTAATTAAGTCATTGTAACTAAGTACTAATGCAAGACAATACAGTTCCTTTCATCAGGTAGTTATGTCTTCAGTACATTGTTATAAATACAGATTGTCCAACTGGAGGCCCATGTGAACTATGTGACCCACAATGGAGAATTTTGTTGAATCACATTATAATTTTCAATGATTTGTGCCTTTGAGCGTGAGTTATGACTGTGGCTGCAATTTGGAGATCACTCACAAGGGGTCAGGGATGTCCAAGACGGCACAGCACCCGGGGGAAAATTATTTTAAGTACCGTCTGTGCTGGCTGGTAACCCTGCTGTGCCGTAAGATCAATATTTTAGTAACCTTTTTCCTTTTCTAGGTGACCCCTGACACCAGTCCCTGGACATCGGAAAACACTCGACTATGACAGCTCCGGAAGCACTGCCAGCCTGGAAAGTCATGAACATGGTGTTGTGTATACAATGCCATTACTAGAGACATCAGTGAATGTATATAAGGAAGGGTGCCATAGCATGCAGGTTCTCAGCTATAGATAATGAAATACAATATTCCAGTGCAAGCTGATCCGAAGATTGACAGGCAAATGCTAGGCAGCCAGTGTCGGACTGGGACACCAGGGGCCCACTATAAAACCTTAGACCAGGGGCCCACTCTAAGTACTAATATTCTTCATCTCCTCAGTCAAACTCTATTCTCCTAGTTTGTTTTCTTTACATACTATAATCTATTATTCCATCTATTTAGCCTCTTTTTTCTCATAGAAATAGGGAATGGCCATGAAATTAGTGGTCACTGGTTTCAACCTTTTTAATGGCCTGTGAGCATTAGCAGACCTGGTGTAAACGTTGTCACCCTGATGAATTTAAAATCCCTAGAGCTGAGCCCTATCCTTTTTTATTTATAAGCAAATAAAGTTGTACATGAACACTACAATAAACCAAAAAGGAGGCACAGCTGGATATTACCTACTGTTCTCACTGTATAATATACTGCACATCTGTACCTTTCCGTATAATGTGCTGGATGTGTCTGTACCCACTGCTCTCACTTTCTAATGATGCTCAATGTGTCTATGCCCACGGCTCCCACTGTATAACGTGCTGGATGTTTCTATAAAATGCTACTCTCATTGATGAAAAGTCATGTGATTTCCCTTCCCAAACCCAATTTACATATACAAATCAGGATTTGAATTTGGTTCAGCCACACACAAGGATTTGCCCAAATCCAAATCCTGCTGAAAAAGCCTGAAGCCTGCATTCGGTGCGTGCCTTGTTAAAATAGAGTTAAAAGGTTGAACTTGATGGACGAGTGTCTTTTTTCAACCTAACTTACTATGTTATTGGACCTCTTATTCAGAATGCTCGGGACCTGGGGTTTTCCAGATAACGGATCTTGTAATTTGGATCTTCATACCTTAAGTCTACTAGAAAACCACTTAAACATTAAATAAACTGGCTTTGCTTCCAATAAGGATGAATTATATCTTAGTTGGGATCAAGTACAAGCTACTGTTTTATTATTACACAGAAATCTGGATTATTTCATTATAATGGAGCCAATGGGAGACAGCCTTTCCATAATTCTGAGCTTTCCAGATAACGGGTTTCCGGGTTTGTAATGGAGTCTATGGGAGACGGCCTTTCTGTAATTCGGAACTTTCTTTTAAAGGGATACTGTCATGGGAAAACATTTTTTTTTTTTCAAAATGCATCAGTTAATAGTGCTGCTCCAGAAGAATTCTGCATTGAAATCCATTTCTCAAAAGAGCAAACAGATTTTTTTACATTTCATTTTGAAATCTGACATGGGGCTAGACATATTGTCAATTTCCCAGCTGCCACAAGTCATGTGACTTGTGCTCTGATAAACTTCAATCACTCTTTACTGCTGTACTACAAGGTGGAGTGATATCACCCCCTCCCTTTACCCCACCCCAGCAGCCTAACAACAGAACAATGTCAATCCAATTTACTGCAGCACACTGGAAAGCTTTTCAGCAGGTGATTTTTTTTATTATTTGCTCAACACATAGGTGCAGACAAAAAGAGTGGCAACGTTTCGGGCCTCACAGGACCCTTTATCAAGCCTCTTTTTTTCTGCCACGGGTCATACAAACTTTATGTCAATCCAATTTACTGCAGCACACTGGAAAGCTTTTCAGCAGGTGATTTTTTTATTATTTGCTCAAACAACAGAACAATGGGAAGGTAACCAGATAACAGCTGCCTGGTAGATCTAAGAACAACACTCAATAGTAAAAACCCATGTCCCACTGAGACACATTCAGTTACATTGAGAAGGAAAAATAACAGCCTGCCAGAAAGCAGTTCCCTCCTAAAGTGCTGGCACAAGTCACATGACTGGGGGCAGCTGGGAAATTGTGAAAATGTCTAGCCCCATGTCAGATTTCAAAACTGAATATAAAAAAATCTGTTTGCTTTTTTGAGAAATGGATTTCAGTGCAGATGTCTACTGGAGCAGCACTATTAACTGATGCATTTTGAAAAAAAAAAAATGTTTTCCCATGACAGTATCCCTTTAAAAGAAAGTTCCGAATTACAGAAAGGCCGTCTCCCATAGACTCCATTACAAACCCGGAAACCCGTTATCTGGAAAGCTCAGAATTATGGAAAGGCTCTGTAGTTACACCCCAGAGTGTCCTGGTCCCGCCTGTTTATAGTGTCCCGACTTTGTTTAATGACATTGCTAGTGTGTCCCTGTTCTGAAAAGCAAGTGGAGGGGCGTATAGGGTTCAGCTGACGGTATGTGCACATACAGCACTGCTGGGTCGGCTCATTACCCCCTACATGGGGAATTAATTTTGGAAACCCGAGAGAGGCAAGTTTTACCTGAAGAGTTTGTTGGATGCTCAGGTTTCAGGCATGACCCTCTGACATCAGATGCAGCTGTCCTGGCCGGAGCCACTGGCTGTGTCTAACTCACTTGGGGACAGTCTGAAGCTCAAAAACTCCTCCGCTTGGGAATTTCTCATGTGCATCTGATAAAGGTAAAAATTCCAATTTCCTACATTAATCTGTGCTGTTGGGGCTCCTGCCTCCATCCCACCGACTTGGACTTAGGAGCTTTCAGTCTGCCGAGCAGCAGAGATGATGGGGAGCTAAGCAGCAGCCTGGGTGTCTCTTTCTCTCCCTGATAGACTGTCACTCAATAACAACTTACTGTAGAGTAGTCAGAGCTGGACAGAAGTTCTTCTTCTCAGGCATCCCAGAGTGCAAGCTCTTGAGGACAGGGGGGGGGTCTGCTGCTTTAATATATATCCACACGTGTGTGAGTTATATCCCTTTGCAAAGGTTTCACTTATTTACTTTGTAGCATGGCGTCTGTCCAAAAGCAGAATTTTGATTTTCTTTTTTAGAAAGATGGAAAGTCAGAAGTTGATTTATCTTTATCTCCCAGTCGTCAGTCCCCGTTTCCATGATTTAAAAGGACGTGGAAAACAAGGAGCTGAGCTGTCTAAAGGGAGGCCAAGATTCTGACATTAAAGAGACAGGGGCTGATTTATGGGCAGGACGGCAGAGTGGGCAGGGCCGAGACTTAGATTGTAAACAGCCTTAATCAGCACCAAGTAGTGGTTAAAAAGGTGGTACACCTTTAAGTTAACTCTTAGGGGCAAACTTACTATTATTCCCCAAAATTAGCTTGACCAAATTCGAAATTCCATAACCATTCGACCATCGAATTGTTTTAGGATAACATTTCGCTCGATATTCGATTTCTCGATGAATTCATACGATCGGATAATGAAATTTCATTTGAGCGTCAGAAAAATCGAACGCTCCAATCGTACGAATGGTATTCGAGCAGGACTTAGCTTCAGAAGCCTATTGGGGGGGGGGGGTTCCCATAGGCTTCTATTACAATTCGGTAGGTTCAATCTGGCGAAGTAGGCAGTCAAATAATTTTAAAATTTTGAATCCTTCGATCATCGAATGATTGAATATACGATCATTGGATCTATTCGATCTATTCGATATTCGATGATGGAAGAGGCCGAATTTGCATATCCGATTTCACGAAAATTTTGTACGATCGGTATTCGATCGAATTCGATCAACTTCGATCATTTCACGTGAATTTCGTAAATGTACTATAGAATGACCAATTCTAAGCAACTTTTCAATTGGACTTCTTTATTTTTTTTTTATAGTTTTTGAATGATTTGCCTTCTTTTGAATTATTTGCCTCTTTCCAGCTTTCAAACAGTAACGTCAGCCCGGATTCAGTTGCGCTCGAGTTGCCCAATCGCACCCCTGGTAGTTACACCACTGCCTTCAAACGAGAGTCACTGACCCCCATTATTGATGGGCGAATTTATTTGCCTGGGCGAATTCGTGGAAAATTCCTGCAATTCGCAGATGGTCGAAACGCCAGGAAAAATTTACCTGGGGAAAATTCACCGGCATCTCGTTTTGGATGCCCACGGCGTTTCGTGAATTTTTTACCGTTTCGCAAATTTCTTAGGAAATCCACAAAAAATTCAGCGAAACGCCCCAGATTCGCCCATCACTAACCCCCATCTAAAAATAAATGCTCCGTAAGGCTACACGTGTATTGTTATTGCTGTGTTTTCTAAACTCATCCGCCTCTCCTATTCATATTCCACAATTATTTTATTATTTGTGGTTTTTGAGTTATTTAGAAACCTAGTAACCATGCATCAGTTTGAATAAGAGACTTGAATAGAAAGATGAGGAATAAAAAGTAACAATATATTTGTAGCCTTACATTTGTTTTTTAGATGGGGTCAGTGACCCCCATTTGAAAGCTGGAAAGAGTCAGACAAAGAAGGCAAACAATTCAAAAACTATAAAAAATAAATAATGAAGACCAATGGAAAAGTTGCCTGGAGATCCAAACTACAGACAGATTCCTTATCCAGAAAACCTTAGGTGCCATGCATTCTGGATAACAGGTCCGATACCTGTACATGCTGATGTATAAGAGAATACGAGCACGGTAATTGTATTGACAGCAACGGGTGATGAGAGATGAATTGAAAGCTGTTAAGATCACGGCAGAATTGTCTCCAGCTTCTTTTCTTTGTTTTTATGTGGGGATCTTTTATCTGGAACCCCATTATCCAAAACGCTCAAGAGGCTGTGTCTTATTTAAACAAACAGTTCATGACTTGTGCTTGAAGGTAACTAAGCTTTATAAACGTGTTTTGGTGACAAATGTGCAGTTTTTTTGTTACAATGTTTATATGGGGAAGATTTGTGCTTAGAAAAGTAGTGTTTCAGGCCGATTTATTGTAAATTTCTGCAAAAACCCTAATAATCCCTCCCTTCTCTTCCACTTTTTCTCCCTGAATTCCCAGGCTGTGCACTCAGCTCATTGCACTGTAGGGCAGGAACCAATCAGCAGCTGGCAAGACCTGATAGGGAACTAAAACCTGTTTTTGCTTGTGTGATTGCAGGGCTGTGATTGGCTCTCCCCCTCCTACAGTGCTTCTGGCAGGGACCGTTAGGACACGCCCACCCCTCATTTGAAACACAGACAGGGACCACAGAACCAGTGATGGGCAAAATTTGCCCCGTTTCTCTTCGCTGAAGACGGCGAAAATTTTTGACACTGGCGACAATTTGCTGCACTTCAGTCAAAGGGCTCACAGTAAATTGGTTTTCACTGGACAGTCTGTTTTCAGGAGGGCTACTTGTCCGGATCTAAATTAGGAAACAGGGCTTGAATGGCGCGGCAATCAGCCAATCGATCAGTGCCCCCCAACATCATCAAGCCCACCCCTTACATCACTGATACCATCAACGTTGTAACTAGATAATACTGGGCCCCACAGCAAATTATTTTTTAGGCCTCCAAAATGTCTAGACGTTGACCTGTTTTACCCAATACCAGTTGAAACTCTATACGAATTAGGGCATCATGGGGCCCCTATACCTCCTGGGCCCCTGCAGGGTCTGCTTCCTCTGTAGTTACGCCCATGGGTACCACCCCAAAGCCACCGTACTAACCCAGTGCTGCCACCACAAGTGTCCCCAGCGCGTCTTCTACAGGCACATTTCATCTTGCTGATTTGGCTAGGCCATAAATGCAGTCAAAGGTCCCTTTATCCCTATGCATGAAATATATATATATATGTATTGGTTGCCATTGTTCCCTGTAACTTTGATTTTGGCTTCAGTGTTTCATCATCCTCATTCTTTGTGTTAAATGTGTTTAACTGCCATGCAGATGGGCAGATAGAGTACAGGCATGGGATCTGTTATCCAGGACCTTGGGTTTTCCTTCTAATGGATCTTTCCATAATTTGGATCTATATAAGTCTACTGGTTTTGCTTCCAATAAGGATTAATTATATCTTAGTTGGGATCAAGTACAAGCTACTGTTTTATTATTACACAGAAAAGGGAAATCATTTTTTAAAAAATTTGGATTATTTCATTATAATGGAGCCAATAGGAGACGGCCTTTCCATAATTCTGAGCTTTCTGGATAACGGGTTTCCAGATAACAGATCCCATACCTCTAGGTTAACTCTGGATTCACTGACAGCACCTACATGTATTGGCATTGCCCTTATTACTGAAAACATTCTCAGTTTTACAGGGATCGTATGAGCGCTGGTGTGCCGGTATAATCTTCTACCTTGTTTATGGCAAGTAATGCACAAGCTAAATTTATAATGGTTTTAATATAACGTCTTTGTTCATAGATATATATCACATGACCAGAAGTCTCCCAGACTTGTAAATCAAAGCAGAATAAGTAGGATCCAATGACAAAGCGTGACACAGACCAATGTTTTGGTTCCAAAATGTTTTGACTTGGGTTCCAACTGAATATGTAAACTTACATTCATGGGAGGCATGGGTGCCTCAAAGGTCACACACAGCACCGAGACAACTGTCTTCACCCTGGTGTCCAGGGAGCCCATGTGACTACATGGAAAATTGATAAAATATCAACATCAGTAACCAAGACATTAAGAATAAATGGGAGCAAATGCCACTGATCTAGTGCAGGGGTCCCCAACTTTTTCTTATACCCGTGAGCCAAATTCAAGTGTAAAAAGAGTTGGAGAGCAACATATATGGGTGCCATATAAGGCCTTTGATTGGCTACTTGGAAGCCCCTATGTGGACTGGCAGCTACAGAAGGTTCTGTTTGGCAGTAAACCTGGTTTATATGCACCAAAACTTGCCTGGAATTCAAAAATAAGAACCTGCTAGAACTCTTCCTATGCTTCAGCACAGCAGTAATGATCCAGGTCTTCAAAGTTGTCCACATGTGCTCCTCATCTTCTGAGGACATTGGGTGCCTAAGCTCTGGTCACTGACAGCAGCCTAGACCATGTGCTGTGAATAAACAGATAAGAAGATGGGGAGCTACTGGGGACATCTTCAGGGGCACAAACCATCCCTGATAAAGAGTTGTGGTGACCTTGTTTTGGTTCATTATCCAGCTGCACCAAAGTATCATGTGAACCTTAATGGTCCACCACTTGGGTTCCTCAGAAGCCACCAGTTCAGCTCTCTCTGTTGTTTTTCTGATTTTTGTTAGGCTCTCAAACCCCCCTCCAGGCACCTTACATTAAGGTATGGATGTAGGGAGGATAATGTAACATCTCAGCATGAGGAACTTTACATTAGTCAGAGTAAGCATTGGGCGGCACTAGAAACCAGGAAACAGAACATATACACCTAGCCCTTTGGGAACACTTTGGTTTTTGGAACCTTCTGCATGGGCATTCTCATTCTGCTCCACATTTTGTTGCTTGGGGTAATCAGGCTGGTAACTTTCCCATTAACCAATGAACTGCTTAGCTACCTACCCTTTTGATGAAGAGCACCTCAACATTGAAATGTAGCCAGTATCACGTAGCTATTTCCATTGTAGGATAGAAGCTACACCACTCTCTTCTTCAGTTGATATGGAAGACCTGACAGGGAACTGCCAATGCAAAGCTTTGATTGGATAATGTTTGAAATCCTACTGAAATCCATTGTAGGATACCAGCCATTCCTACATTGTGGACAGACAGCAGCCCACTACTCTCTTCTTCAGCTGATAGGGAAGACCTGACAACTGCCAAGGCAAAGCTTTGATTGGATAATGTCTGAAATCCTACCGAGTTATGGTTAATGTTAATGCTTGCTTCTGTTTTGTAATCGAATTTTCTCATTTCAATTTGTATCTAATACCAACCAGTGTTTGAGGGTTTAGGGATGTTTGAGGCATTTAAGGTTCTTGATGAAAATTTGGTCCACATACCCATTTTGAAGCCTGCACTTTTAGTTGTAAATTTGGGAGTTAAACAAAAATAACATGTGCTTCCTTGAAGTTGTTTGGAAATGTGCTACACAGCTTGGGTCCCTGATAGAATTTCATGCTTGTCAGCTATCCTAGCCTGCCGCTATATGCTTGTACAGTATAGGCCATAGGATAGGATAGCATTTGCAAATGTGATAAAACCACCAACTGACTGTAAAGAATAGATCAGAATATTAATACTGTTTCAGCAAAAAGGTATCCTTTTTACAAAACAACTTTCCGTTTGGGACAAATACAACTTTTCTTGAACTTGAACTCAGATGGCTTTAAGTTAAGGCCAGTGAAATGAGACCCAAGTGACTGGGATAGTATTGTGCGAGTGCACAATGGGGTAATGCAGTTCAACACAGGTTGGGCTTCCGGTAGTTCAGCTATTTGTGGCATCTTAGAACTCAGAAAATTTCAATTATGAGCTTAGAACCTTGGTAGCTAATTGATATGTCAAGGGTATTGATTTTACTTTAGGTGGGGGGGGGGAAAGAAAGCTTGGTCAGGGGTCTAGTGTACTGTAAGAAATATTTCACACTAATTCTATGGAATTTTAGAACGTCCAGCATGTTATTCTTTCTATAGGACAAAATGGGCTCAGTCGAGCTATTTTATTAGCTGCCGAAGGCCGTGGTGGGATTAAAGATTC
This sequence comes from Xenopus borealis, assembly GCA_024363595.1. Lineage (NCBI taxonomy): Eukaryota > Metazoa > Chordata > Amphibia > Anura > Pipidae > Xenopus > Xenopus borealis. The sequence goes on from CM044448.1 coordinate 6,539,097, forward strand.
ATTGACCCCCGCTCTACAAGAGGTGTCATAGGCATCTGTTTACACCCCAGGCCTCTTTAGGGCTGTGAAGGGGTAACAGAATTTTAAGAGACCAGGCAAAGATTAATGGTGGTAGATTCCTCTCATTCCATGGGACCCTCAACACAAATCCACCATGAAAAACAGTTGGGAGGAAATTATTTATATAGTGGTATGTGCTGTGCTGGATTTTTACGGATGATAACCTGATTGTACTCCATTCATCACAAGCAGATTGTACAGAATAATCACTTATCCTTTGTTGTTGCTGTATTGTTTCACACACACACACAGCAAATACTGAATATATTTATACTGCATTGTACAGTGTATTTATTACAATTAACAAACACATATACAGGAAAACCTTGTCTCTCTGTGATTTCAGTTGAAATTAAAGGGGCTGTTCACCTTTGAGTTAACTTTTAGTATAATGTAGAGAGTGATATTCGGA
>CM044448.1:6543705-6557343 GCA_024363595.1 Xenopus borealis
TGTAACCTTGTTATGAGCTAAGGGGGCCCAGTCTGAAGGTCAGTTAGGGGGAGATGTAGGAGGATGTAGGAGGATGCCCATTGCCAGTTAGTAATAATAATATAATAAGTCTATTTAAGGGGGACATTTAGTTTTAGATACAATGCCAGATTAAAACTGTATTTGTCTCAACCTAGATTCCAGGGCTTCAGATATATTAATTTGCCTTCAGTATTTTTTTTCCTCATTAATTACGAATGAGGGCAACACACAAGGTGATAAGGGCAAATATATTGTACCCTCCATAGCCCCACACAGCTGATTAACAGCAGTATGCCAATTAAATAATAATGTTAATGGTTCAAAGAATGTCAGGCTAAGGGCTGAACTCCACGGACGCATGTGTTTTTGCTCAGCACGTTGGATAGCTTGCAAATTGTCCATGGAGTTCAGCCCTGAATGGTCCCCACTCATTTTCACCTTACCGGCCCTCGTTGCAAAAAGTTTGGACAACCCTGCTTTGGAGGCACCCATTAACTAGACTTATATCTTGATAGGAAGACCTGTTGATAATCAATGGTCCTTCGAAAACTGCCTCCTGAAAACCTCTTACATGTAAAGATGGTCAGGCTGTAAAACTAAACTAAACTAAGACTGTATCACTGCATGAATATTCACTTTTAGCCCCAGCAATTAATGCAATGACACATATCTATCAATATCAGCGAAAATATCTATATATATATATATATATATATATATATATCTTTTACAGTTAGGCTTGTGTCAATCGGGGTTAGTTGTGTGTAGTAACAGAATATCTGGGACACGGTGCCAGAATGAATCCAAAGTCAAGAACAACAAGTTACTGGGGATGACAACATAATCAATTTAGACCCACATCCATCAAGAAAGACTTTCTGCTTTGAACACATCTCAAATATCAAATTGCACCGAAATTCAGACCCCAACCAGAGTATTGATACTTTTGGAACACGCTCTCCCCATTAATTCATGATTATGCCACAAATCTCCTGTTTTGGATACGGCATGCTGAATACTTTATACTTTCCAAAAGCCGCACCAAGTTTATGGCCGTTGGCTGCTGAGTCTAACTGATTAAAAGGCTAAATATATCTTTGTATATGCATGCAGTTTTCCAGTGTGCCCCCAGTTGTTCTAAAGCTCATTTAACTGCCTACAAAAGCAGGTTCTAAATGAAAAATACTGTTCATCAGAAATTTTTAATTAACACAATAAATACTGTATATAAGGGAAAATTTGCAAGTTTAGTCAATCACAGAGTTTTTTTAAACTACCATTCGACTTAAAATCTTTAAAAAAAAAAAGCAGGTTTTTCCTATATAAGAAAGTTGCATTGATTAAAATTCCATATATTTGTGATTTTATTATAATTTCCTTCAAAATATATATTTTTTTTTTTTCAAATTTTCTGTTGACACGTATTTGTTTGGAGGTTCTATATAGCGAAGGCCAGACCAAGGGGGTATTTAGGAGGTGCAGGGCAAGAGGCTTCTAAAAAGGGCCGCGATTGGTTAAGTTTCTCTTCACTGAACTTCCATAGGTCTAGTTTAGCGGTACTGAAGTTATGAGGAGCGTGCAGGGGTTTGAGCAGATTGGTGACAACACAAACGCAGGTGTGTGATGTCATGGGGAAAGGAACTTAAAAGGCTATGAAACAGTTTAGGGATTAGAGAAAAGAATGAACAATTTTCTGGCAGATACATTGGTTCTGGTTAGTGATTTACCAGCCAGATGGCAATCGTAATTTGTAGCAATTTAATCTCATGTGGCTTGAAAAATCATCAATAACAGGCTTTATAAATATACATGAAAATTAGGAGCAATCACAAAATGAAGATGACTACTACTCATTGAGATTCATGGCAATGCCAACCTACAGCAATCTACACTAGAGCTTCCATTTGGCCAACATCCATGTCTGGACAGAGATTCAAAACAGGCCCTGGCATTTCAAGTATACAAGGGCCCAAACAGACCCTATATAGAACAGGAGTCTATGTTATCTTAAATCAGTCCTCGCTGTCCCAGTTCTGCATGTCTCCATAGGGAGAGGAGTCAGGCCAAGTCTCGTCTTTGGATACATCAGCTCTGCTCTATCCTGTGGATGGTGAATTTTGATGCCCCTGTTATTTAACTCCCTGTCTGCACCCTATTATGCAATGACCAAGTCACCAGGAGTATAAATAATAGTGAGTCAAACACTGAACCTGAACGAGGACCATAATTTGCATATTCAAATTTTAGAGAAGACAAACAACATTTAAACTGACAACTTATGACGTTCATTGTTCATCAACATTCGGTTACATATACTTTAATCTAGGCTGATGTTATCAAACATTACAATTAGAGACGCTCTTTGCCTTTTGGAGATATCTTTGTTCTAGAAGCACAGTTCTAAGCTATAACGCATGCATGAGATTGGGGGGGATGTATTCCTTATAGAAGGTTGGCGCGGGCATATTGTGGGCAAGAGGAGGGGACGTCACCATAAAGTCAGCTGCCTGTTGCAGATGAATACTCATTCCAAGAGGTGTTGAAACATCTCACAGAATACTGAACATTACAGAGTGGAACACCAGATATCTTGGGGATAGATTTCACTCCTCCACACACTGGAAAGCTTACTGAGCTGGCCTCTGAAGTGGGAAAACAGAGCAGGGTCTTGTGGCAATAAGCAAGTTATCTGATACAGGCAGAATTGCTAGGGTAAGCGGGCATGAGCTACAGTGGGGTTTAAAGGGACAACACCATCCCTTTCACATGAAAGCGCCTTGGCATATACATGTGTATAAATTTACATAGTCCTATAAAACATTGACCCAATATGTAATAAAAGGCACCAAGATGATTGCTTTTAAAAAGGTGACTAGTAAATTATATCTGCTGCTTGCTGCTCCTGGGAAAACTCTTTTCAGCAGCCTTGGCTCCCATTCAACAGCTGCACTTTCACTCCCATTCAGTGGCTGCACTTTGGGTCCTATTTGGCGGTTGCACTTCTGCTCCCATTTGGCTTCGGTTCCCATTAGATGGGTCCCATTCAGGACTGTACTTCAGCTCCCATTTAGCGGTTGTGCTTTGGCTTCCATTGGATGGTTGCGCTTTGGCTACCATTCGGCAGCTGCACTTCGGCTCCCATTAGATGGCTGTTACTTTGGATACCATTTGGTGGCTGTGCTTCTGCTCCCATTGGATGGTTGCTCATTGGGTCCCATTAAGAGGCTGTGCTTTGGCTCCCATTGGATAGCTGCACTTTGGCTACCATTCCGTGGCTGTGCTCTTGTGGCAAACAACTTCCTGCTTCCACCAGCCAAATAGAATGACCAATCGGCCAGATTGCCAGTGTGGCCCTCCTTTTACCGCAGGTGTGGTGGAGTCCTGCACTTGACATCTGCTCAAGGTACTATAGAGCTCCCTTGCTCACAAGCTATCAGTGACTGATGCAGTAAGCTGAGCACATTAGGACCCTTCACACCCCATGAATGCACCTACCACTAGTAAATGAGTCCTAGAATATCTCAGTCAGGAGTGCAGTGATGAAAACCTGTGACAGGTTGGACGTCTTTGGCATGTGTAAAATAAAATAATCCGTAAAGCTTCAGCCATCCATTTTGATTGAAGTCAATGTTTAGATGGAGAACTTAGGAAGACTATTGTATGGGGAAAAGCTTCTTCATCGCAGTACAGGTGGTCTCTTGTGTAATGAGTTACTGAAACACTGGTATATTGTTGAATGCATTGAAAGAGACGTCTTTATAAACAAGGCTTATATATAATAAGATTATGACAATTATGGATTTACGAAACATAAACCAGCGTTTCTTCACTGTATAGTGACATGGGACACCGCCATGACTGCACTTAATTAGTGATTGCAGTAGACTGATCTGCACAAACTGGCACTCAATCAGCCCTATGTGATCTTCAAAAATGATCAAGCAAGGCCAGTTTTGTGGTCAGCTCAGCTATTTCTGTCCATCTGTCTTTACACATGCCAAAGACGTCCAACCTGTCACAGTCACCTTCTGATTAACACCTTCAAACTATTCCCAGACATGAACCAAACAGTAGCCTTAAGTACTAAGCATAATTTCCAAAACTAACACCAGAATTTCAGCCAATGGTCACTAGAAAATGCCATTTTCATCACTGCACTCCTGATATTCTAGGACTCATTTACTAGTGGTAGGTACATTCATGGCTACTTTTTATAATAAAAAACTTATAGGATAAGTACATATTTATATTATGGACAGTGGTGTTAATATTTGGAGCCAGCCAATCATAACCATGGATTTGGGCTCATATAATATTAGAATTTAGTATTCTTAAAAATGATTTTTCCTCTTTATAAATATGTTTTGGAACTGAGAATGGTACGGTGAAAGAGTTACGGTGCATTACTTTAGTAAAAGGTCTACTTTTAGTGATGTTGTCCCATTATGATCTACAGTACATCCATACTATCACTGTTACCATTCTGTTCCATATTACTTTCGAGAGAATTCATGTTAAGAGAACAGCTTAAGAGAATTTATATGACTATATTTAAAAAAAACAACTGTAGCCAGAACAAATATCTGAATGAAAGGAATAAAACAGAATTTAGTCAAGCTGTTTGTTGACATTGTCTTCAGATCTACTGATCACCAGCTAAAGGTCGAATGGTAGATCCCAATGTACCTTTTGGACACCCCTGACTTGTTCTTGATATAAAGTTGTTGTAAAGGAGAAACAAAGCTACCTTAGGATAAGGCCAGACGGGGAGATTCGGGGGCATTTTGTCGTCAGGCAATTTGGAGTGATTTCAAAAATCGCGCCGCTCCGTGTGAATACGCGCCGGCGTTTTCAAGCAACGCCGGTGCACTTGGGTACTTCGCTATTCCGAATCTCCCCGTCTGGCCTAGCCCTAAGCAGTTTATTGCCAATAGATTAGCCACAATAGTATAGTAAAAGAGTAAACAGCTCTAGAAGCTCTTTATTTATTTGGGATAGCAGCAGCCATATTAGCATGGCTTCAGAAAGGCTGCCTCAGCCAGCAAAACCCCCACAAACCCCCCTAAACCCACCTAGGGCCTTTTTTGTCTTACATGGTAAACCAGACAGGGCCCTTGCGGCTGCTCATCCTGGAATGCCTGTGCCATATATTATTGTTATTTACTATCCCTATAAACAGCACTATGGAATGTGCTAATACATATAAAATTAAATATAGTAACAATTATAAGCCATGGATGTTATTGCATGCATAGAATACACCATGTTTGCAGTTATGCACGTTGTTAATAAGACAGTGAGCTGCCTTATAGCTTTCCTCAGAAACTCTTTGCTTATCCATGAATCTACCAGAACCATCTGATATTCAAAACAACAGGCACATTGTGCTAAGCCTTGAAGAGAATCTTAGGGGCCGATTTACTACTGGTCAATTGTCGAGGGCTGTCAGCCCTCGAATTCGACTGGCGAATATTTGGCAATTCCCATAGGCTTCTATTGCAATTCGGTAGGTTCAATCTGGCGAAGTAGGCAGTCGAATAAAAATTTAAAGGGCAGCTTCTTCGTCTGGCGAATAGTCGAGCGCTCGAATATATATTTAATCGATCTATTTTATGCACCTGAATATTCTATATTTGATCGTCGAAAATACTTAATTTGCATATTCAAATAGTCAGACGATCGAATTGAGACTATTCGCGACTATTTGCGACTATTCACGCAAATATTCGAATTCTTCACACAAATTTAGTAAATCTGCCCCTTAATATCAGAGGCCTAATTTATTAGATTTTGTGTGATTGTGCAATTTTTGGCTGTGCATTGCCACTTTTTTTTCCAAGAATCCCAGCTTTTAATTGTTGCACCCCTGGCAAGGCACTAATATGGAATGAAATTGTCTGTGTTATTTGGTTGTTACGGAAGAGCACTGGGGCCAGCAAAAAAAAAAAAATTCTGATGAATCTCATAATTATGACTTTTAAACTCATAATTATGACTTTAAAAAGTCCAAAATTATGACTTTTAATCTCATAATTATGACTTTTACTGTCATAATTATGACTTTAAAAAGTTGAAATTATGACTTTAAATCTCATAATTATGACTTTTACTCTCATAATTATGACTTTAAAAAGTCGAAATTATGACTTTAAATCTCATAATTATGATTTTTAATCTCATAATTATGACTTTAAAAAGTCGAGATTATGACTTTTAATCTCATAATTATGACTTTTAAACTCATAATGTTAAAAGTCATAATTTCGACTTTTAAAAGTCATAATTATGAGATTTAAAGTCATAATTTCGACCTTTTAAAGTCATAACTATGAGTTTTAAAGTCATAACTATGAGTTTTAAAAGTCATAATTCATCAGAAATGTATTTTTTTTTTTTTGCTGGCCCCAGTGCTCTTCTGTAGGTTGTTGGGGGTCAGTGACTCTGTATAGGATAACAGTGAACTTTCTCTTTAAAAAGTTAAGCTTACAATTATATGCTATTATTATGTAATACTACACGTTATAAGTGAATAATTAATGAATAAAGTATTTTTAAACATGAAAAAATTAGCTGCAAGCAAACTTGGGCATTGTATCTTGCCAAAAGGTTCTCATCATTCTCAGCCAGCAGAATAAATGCTGACTTGTGAATATCAGCTCATGTCCTGGATACATTGGTTAATACACTTTTGCCATATAATTGGTGTCACTGACCCAAGAGCTTACACCTAAATACTTGGCAATTCTGCTGAGCCAAATAGCTGCCTTCCATTCTTTGATGACTTCACATTCTTTGTAGTGCAGGTTTCCTGGCACAGTCAGGCCACATTACACAGGGCAGGGGACTGAAGTGTTTCTCCAAATTACTCAGGCACCTGTTCCCTTGCTCCCTCTGCACATCAAACCCCTTTTCGCCTGGCCTATTAATAGCAGGAGGGTTGATGCTATGATATGCAGGAGTTATATGCTCCATACAGGCACCTGTTCTGAGAGTCTGGGCTGAGCACACCAGGCACTTTTCACACTGCACATAATACCAGCGCAATCATTTAAATCACCTGATTTTCCAGCCGTACCCGTTACTACAGACTCACCACAACAGTGAATCTTACATCTGTGTTGCATAGCTTGCTGCTGATATATAAATAAATGCAAAGCATTGGTTGCAGAATTCACAGATGTGCAGTGTTTCCTGCTAATATGTAAACCTTGTAAGAACAGCAAAAAAGTATGATTTAATTCCTAGCTAGGGGGGATTAAAGGGCCCATCTGTAGTGATGGGCGAATCTACCCGTTTTGCTTTGCCGAAAATTGGCGATTTTCCAGCAAAATTCGCAAATTCGCAAGTTGCGTCTCGATTTTTGCCGCGCCACAACATTTTCGAAACGAGTCGCGTTTTTTGCTGGCAAATTTTTGCTGCCGTTTTGAAAATGTATTCGCCGCCGGCGGAATTGCGGGAATTCGGCACGAATTAGCGCCTGGGGAATAAATGTGCCCATCAATACCCATCAGTTATTTCCATATAAAATTGCCCCCTTAGTGTTAATCCATGGAACATTGCATATAGGGGCTGCAAAACTTTTCTTGCTAGCTGGCTATCTGCCTGCCACCAGCAACTTTTGGAACCAGGGTGGAAAATTTGGGGGACCACGGCTGGTTCCCTTGGGTCCAATGCTTATAGCAATATCTGTGCTCTTAACATTGTGCAAGGTGTAGTGTAAAGTGCTGCTGCATTCATTGTACCTCCAGGCCATAGGAATTGCACCCTCCTTGACTGAACCGTAGGCACTTGCTTCTGTTGCTTACCCCTAGTTATGGGGTACACAGACCCACCCCACATATTCAGCAGTGTAATGTAATAGGTGAAGGTTAATTGCATTTGTAATTTTGTGCCTTACACTAGCACTAGCATTTGAGAATGAGCCGTTATAACCATTAGCTTGAGCAGGGTCGGAATGGGTCAGCAGGACACCAGAGGAAAACCCCAGTGGGCCCCAGTCCAGATCTGCTCCGCCCCATCACTGCCCCTATAGTAAATAACATGTGATTGTGTGCACGCAATGGCGGTTCGGGTCCAGAGTTCTGAAGTTTATCAGAATATACAGACTGCACTGGGTCCTGTGTTGTCATGTAATCTAATGTGGATTTTATAGTTTTTCTATTGTTTAATACAAACTTTCTCCAACTCTGCAGAACCAGTGGCTGCAGCAAAATAATCCTCCAAATAGAATCCCAGTTTATCTGTTTAAATCTGGCTCCATGATCTTTGTCCCTGCAGCTGGAGTTGGAAACAGTAAAGGGGATGTAAAGACAAAATTAAAATCAAATACAAATCTCTACTCAGTTGCTGACTGCTCTACAGGGAAACAAACAAAGCTGCTGGAGTTCTGCATGACTGGGAAGTATGGAAGGGGCTCCCCCTGCTGTTCATAAGAATGATTGTTTCCCTGCACAGCAGTTAGGAACCGTCTGACAATTCCTATCCACAGCAGTAAATGAAGGGAGAATTTCACTGCATGCAGTCAGATTTCTTTTAAAAAAGGTACATATTTTTAATTAAAGTATATTGCAGATTCAGGGCATAGGAGTCCACAGACGCCATCTTCTTCTCTTCGGTAATATTCGGGTTTTATTCTGGTGCTTTGACAATTTCTGTGGCTTTCGGGCGCATGCGCAGTTGTTTGGGACCGGAAGATTGCTCCAACTGCGCATGCACCGATACACCGTTCTCTTCCTGAAGATGACCGAAGAGAAGATGGCACCTGTGAACGCAGATGCCCTGAATCTGCAATGAGGGGTAAATAAAGAGTTAGGGGCATTTAACCAGGGTAAAACCTAGGCTGGGGGGAGCAGGGAGGGGGGGGGTCTGTGTAGGGTAGGGGATTTTAATAGAAAGGGTTTGGTTCTTCTTTAATGACATGAATGAAATGTTTTGGCATATATTTTCCCCCTTTTACATTGTTTTCCTTTGAGCCACCATTTTGTGATGTTCTGTCAGTCACTCACTGATCACCTGACAGGAAATAATAAAGGCTCTCACTGTAACAGGAAGAAGTATGACAGGAGATTTGTCCATTCATTGGCTGATGTAACCTAGCATGTATGTGTGTCCATGGTGTGTGTTTGTGAGCACAGTGCCTCATATCAACCAATGAGCTCTGTATGTGTCCTACAAAACACAGAAGAAAAAGCCAAGTACAAAATGGCAGCTGCATATACTGTACCCTTACTCAGCTGACATTATTTTTTCTATTTACTGAAACGTTTGGGATACTAAATGAGTTTATAGAGTGGACTAATGACGATATAGCAGCACTGGGAAATAAACCTTTTTGTTGGGTTTTCATGCTTATTTTGTGTGTAGAAGCTGCCATAATGCTTGCTATTTGTACATGTAATGCCCTATGCTAGCCAGTAGGAGGAATCCAGGTTCCACCTAGCTCATAAGCAGATGCCAGACAGTTGCTAAAGTTCTTTTTTTATTGCTTAGCAGTTCAGGCCATCTGCTAATCATCTTCCAGTCTGAATTCCTAGCTACTGCTTGGTTGCTAGGGTAATAAAGCCGTAGCAACCAGCTATCTGCTTAAATTCCAAGCCTGACAACTGCATGAGAAATAAAGTAATAAAGATATCATTTTGCTGGCACATTACAGGTGCTGCATTAATATCTGCAAAGCAGTGAGCTGTAAAGGAGCCACGGGTGGGCACCCAAGGTGAAATACAACACGGCTGCTTCTGCTGTGTGATGTGAACCCCCCCAGGAAGCGATTAGGCTCTTCTTAGGTTCTACAATGGAGGTGTGATCACTCTGTACAGCTGTCATAGATAAGCTGGCAGTTTAACACAGTTGTTAAAAAAAATAAATATGGTGTCAGTATGGAACTTGAACAGGGGGTGTTCACCTTCCAAACACTTTTTGCAGTTCAGTTGTTTTCAGATTGTTCTCCAGAAATAAAGACTTTTTTCAATTACTTTCCATTAGTTATTTTTTACTGTTTTCAGGGTCGGACTGGGGGGCTTGGGGCCCCCTCTGGACCCCCTTACTACGATGCTGCTCGGCGCCACAAATAGTCTTTTTTTGTAGGGCCAGGAGATCGGGAGAGGGGGTCTGGCCTGGTGGGGACCCATAAGGGTTTTTTCCCGGTGTCGCCCTGGGCCAGTCTGACCTTGACTGTTTTTCTAAAATCTAAATTTAAAACTGAATGTTCATGTCTCTGGTGTTTGAGTCTGGCAGCTCAATAATTCAGACGCAATGGGTGGTGACACATTCTAAGATCCGGGGAGATTTAGTCGCCCAGCAAAAATCACCTCTTCTTTGGCTGACTAAAATGTAAAATTCGACTTCAGCGCTCCAAGTGCCGTCCCGCCGGCAATTTATATTCTAGCTGACGAGAGGCGATTTGTCACTTGGTGACTAATTTCCATGGAATCTTAGCGTGTCACCATCCAAAACTTTCACAGGATTCATTGTTTTAGAGAAAATTAGTTGAAAAAACCCCTAAAATTCAACCTTTGATAAACTGATAAATGGGCCTCCCCATGATGGGCAAACACACGTCACTGAACAGATCATTTAGGTCACCTAAATCATGTGCCATCTTCAGGCTGCTTGCTGTTTGCAGGGGTAATCCTGAGGTGCTCCTACCTGAAGCAGCTGCCCTAGGGTTACCACCTTTTCACCCGGTGGAGACCTGGCAGGGGCGGGACCTTTACATGGAGGGGCGGGTTGTGATGTGACAGGGGCGGGGCTGAGATGTGACAATCACTAAATGGCTGATCGCTGTGTAAATCATAGGGAATCCTGTAATAGGGAATCCGGGCAGGAAGTTTTGTACCATGTAGCCCTTCAAAATACCATGCTGTCCGGGCCAAAACTGGACTGGTGGCAACCCTAAGCTGCCCTGATGCCACCCCCTCTCACCCACTCCGTGCTTAAAACATCTGAGCAGGTAAAAGGGGGGGGTACCGCCAGTGCAATGAGTGCAAGAGCGCTCTGTAGTGATGTGTGCCCAATATCCGCCCTCCCTCCACTCGCTCTCCCGCCTGTCCAAACCTGACTTCTGGGTTCCTTTTATAGACCTGCGCCGACCCATCCCACTGATATCGTCACAAAAGGGGCAGGGCAAGCAGGCATGCATCTGTAAAAGTTGAACCCAGAAGTCAGAAACAGGCATTTTAAGTTTGCAGGTAGGGAGAGCAGACAAAAGAGCTCAACCCAGACCTGCCCGCAACCTGGAAAAGGGGGAGCGAGGTCAGTCCGAACCCGCCCCACCTGCGGGTAAACCCACAGGTCTCAAGGGTAGTGATGGGCGAATTTATTCGCCAGGGGCGAATTCCCGCGATTCGCCGCTGGTGAATAAATTAGCGAAACAGCATGAAAAATTCGCCAGCCAAAAATTCGCCGCCAAAAACGAGTTGCGCGTCGTTTTTGACGTGACGCGCCGAAAACGACGCGACTCGCGTCAAAAACGACGCGACTCGCGTCAAAAAACGACGCGCGACTCGTTTCGCGAATTGGCGAAAAATTCACGAATTTCTCTGGAAATTCGCTAATTTTTCGGCGAAGCGAAACGCGCCCGTTTCGCCCATCACTACTCAAGGGTATTGTGCTGGCTTGCACATCACTAGTACTCTGCACTAGCAGAGGCAAATCTCTGGGTTTAAACCTGAAAATTTGTCTCTTAAAGGGGATGTAAAGGCATATCAATAAAATCCCATTTTTACATTATTCAATGAAAAAGAAATCTATCTCAAATATACTTTAATAAAAAAAAAAACATTTTATAAGAAACCTGACCGTATGTAGTGCAATTCCCTCTTCGCTTTACTTGCTAACTGCTCTGCAGGGAAACAATCATCATTTCAATCGGCAGAGGGGAGGCCCCCCTTTACTTCCCAGAACTCGAGCAGCTTTGTTTGTTTCCCTGTAGAGCAGTCAGCGACCGTGTAGAGATTTGTATCCGCAGACCCAGTGCTGTCTGCATATTCTGATCATTAGTCTTGCTGTATCGGCTTCTGGCAGATATTATTTGATGAATCCTGTTCCAAGCGGTGACACTGTGGGAGCAGGAGGCACTGGCACTGATCCATGTATGTTATAATGCTTGAAGGAACATATCAGTTCACAGCTAATCCTGCCGACAGGAGAAACTGTCATACCAGCTCCAGATTGAATTTAGTTAAGAGCGGAAGCAAGGGGCATTTTTAGGTGTGTAAAATAGTAGGCAATGGGATGCAGTATGCAGGAAGGGGGGTGGGAAGTCTTGCGTCCCTTGGATGTTATACCCCCCTTACTCTTTTCTGTGCAACTTTCACTCTCTGTCTCGTTACTTCTTCAGAAGGAATGAACCGAGTCATCAGGCTGCTGAAATCTGACTCCCCCTCTAGGGTGATCTCTCATGGCAGCTGAGGAGTCAGTGCTGATCCTGGATGCACTTCAGAGCTCAGCCAGTCTTATTTCCCTTGCCTTTGCTGTGCAATGCTTGTGGGACAACAGCTCCATAACCGACTGTACAAATACACAGCGGTGTCCCGTAAGGAAGAGTGCCAGAGCTCCGGCTCATGCTGTGAAGTTCCCAAGAGTAGTGAATCCCTGCATGTGCTACCCAGCAGAGTTGGGTTGCCACCTGTCCGGTATTTTACCGGCCTGACTGGTAAAAATGATGGCTGATCCCAATGTTATTAATAGGGAAAACGATAAATATTTAGGAAGGTAATTTTTTCAAGAAAAGGTGGCAACCCTAAGCAGAAGTGGCATTGGATAATACTAAGGAAAGTGAAATACTTTCAGCTAGGGATGCACCGAATCCAGGATTTGGTTTGGTTTTCGGCCAGAATTCAGCTAAAAAAATATAGGGCTCATCTAGTGATGTGTTTTTTTAAACTTTCTACTCTTTGAGTTAAGCCCTTACAGTAGAGCACAATCGCCTGTGCCTTCCCCATGAACACTGTGCTGCCTACTGAACACAGACAGCATTGTATTCATGGATGGGTCCTAAGGGGAACACTTTTGATTGGATTGGTAAACACAGTGAGCAGTAGTTTAGAGTGAAGGTCTTTGACCTGTTTCCATTCAGGGCTGTCTTTACTGAGTGGCTACTATTTATAAAATCTGGGCATATCCAGCCCCCTTGGAAAGAATGGAAGAATTCAGTAGGTGTTGTGATTCTGAAAATGGTTCGTTTCCCATCCAGTTCTAGGTACTGATCTTGAACAGAGGTTCTTTTGGAATGAGCAATAAGTAACGCACCTGTACCCCCTTAGTGCTCCAGCACTTGAATACAGGGTCACAGTCAGGCTTTTCTTTCTTCTCAAGCTATTTTTGATTTTCGAATCATATTATTATAGCATATTATTTTTCTGAAATAGTTTTATGAAAGCCTTGCCCCCTTTTTTGCATCAGAGATATGGCACTGTACCACCTGAACAAGGCTAGTAGGTAGCATGTGATCCAGTCAGGGTCGGACTGGGCTATAGGGACACCGGGAAAAAACCAAGTGGGCCCAAGAGGGCCATCAAAGCTGCTTACTTCCTGCCCCCATCTAACTGCAGAATAAATCGGTGTGCAAAGCCATTACAAGAGGTGGATAGAGGGGGATTTGCCCTAGCGGGGGGGGGG
>CM044448.1:6568342-6593522 GCA_024363595.1 Xenopus borealis
CCTTGCTGTGGTGGCCATGGCATATGCAGAACAGAATGAAGCCACCATCCAAGAAGAATTAGAAAAGGAGAAAGAGTTCCAGGAGCTTTTAGAGCAGTTAAAGAAACATCAAGAAGAGCAGCAACGTAGGGTCAGTACCTTCTACTTGAGTCAAATCCAGTCCCTGGTATATGGAATGGATCAAAGTGGTGTAGATTATTTTAACTGATTTATTAAGGCCAAATAACTTGGGTGGTGAATTGCAACAGTGCAGTTACCTATAGCAACAAATCAGAAAGCTGTTCTGTTATTTAATCCTAACTTGTTTTCCAACATCTGGGCCAGAAAACATGGAAACATGAGAAATCTGCAAGTGACTTATTGGTCTTTCTCCACTGCGATGACAGCTACAGCGGCATTCCAGAGAGCTCTCTAGATGTGACTTTAGATGTATCTAAGCCTTTCATGTTGGCTCTTCACTAGAATACATAGGTTTAGCCGTGTGGGTTTTCTGCTGTGGGTTGTATCCAAGAGCAACACAAGTGGAGCACAAAAGTTGTAGTAATGTACAGTGCTCCCCTGACCTTTCATATAACTGTAATCTGATGAGCCGATCCTTCTCATATTTACTTGCACAACTTGGAGAAAGAGCCAACACAGCACTGAACAGATTAGAACCATGGCACGCTGCCAGGGAGAGATTTTAATAAGGAGTCATTGGGCTGTTAAGCTCCTATGCACCAACTTAACAGGAATAATTAATACAGGATTCTAAATACTGTACTTTTTTAACAGTATCTTCTGGTAAGTGCCATATGGCTACTCTAGAGTATCAGAGTACAAATCCAGTAGCATGCTAATGATAGACCCAACATCTTAAAGGGCAAGGAAAGGCAAAGAAATAAAATCCCATTTTTACTTTAAAGAAAAAGAAATCTATCTCCAATATACTTTAATTAAAAAATGTGTACCGTTTTTATAAGAAACCTGACTGTATGCAGTGAAATTCTCCCTTCATTTACTGCTGTGGATAGGAATTGTCAATGGTCCCTAACTTCTGGCAGGGAAACAATCATACTTATGAACAGCAGGGGGAGCCCCTGCCTTACTTACCAGCCATGCTGAACTCCAGCAGCTTTGTTTTTGATCATTTATTACGATCCCTAAGCAGCACAGACCATACTGAGCATGTGTATGTAGTCTAGTCTTGCAAAGATGTATAACAAAGTTACAAGATGACAG
The DNA here is from genome assembly GCA_024363595.1 of Xenopus borealis. Taxonomy (NCBI): domain Eukaryota; kingdom Metazoa; phylum Chordata; class Amphibia; order Anura; family Pipidae; genus Xenopus; species Xenopus borealis. The sequence continues at coordinate 6,569,564 of CM044448.1, forward strand.
CCCCCTGTGGCCAACTTTGAAAGCATAAATCATTTGTTTGATTAGGCTTGTGGTGCAGTAAGTTCATGTTTATGTTTAGTATACAAAATACAACATTTACAGCCTTATTCTATTTTACACTTTCCTTGCCCTTTAAGAAATGTATCTTGAGGCCTCTGAGATTGGCTGAAGCACTAAATTATAACCATGTAGCATGGCTCTGAAAATTGTGAGCAGAAGGCAGATTATAAGGTATAAATGTACAAATGTAACAGACCGAAATCCCAAATACTTATCTGTAGTATTTCTCAAAAAAAATGTCAGAAAAAAACATTGCTTGAAAAAATTTACTTTTACAGCCCAAAATTTTTGAGAACCATGAAGGCATAAAATGTTCCAAAGGTTTAAGGGACCATCTGCCATTGACTTGTATATGATTTTGACCGGATTCAGCTGGAATATTTTTGGATTTGAATTGTTAGCAGCTTCGGAGTATGATGAATTCAAGTTTTTTTCTCTCTAAAAATTCAACCTTTTTCCGTTTTTTCGTCTACAAAAAAATCAAGTTCTTGTACATAAGCTCTTTAATACATGTGGCGATCCAAATTACAGAAAGATCCGTTAACTGAAAGCTTAGAATTACTGAAAGGCTGCTGACTTTTTTTTTATCCAGATAATCCAAATTTTTGAAAATGATTTCCTTGATCTGTGTAATAATAAAAACGGTAGCATCTACTTGATCCCAACTAAGATATAATTAATCCTTATTGGAAGCAGAACCAGCTCATTGGGTTTATTTAATGTTTATATGATTTTCTGGTAGACTTAAGGTGTGAAGATCCAAATTACAGAAAGATCCTTTATCTGAAAACCCCAGGTCCCAAGTATTCTGGATAACAGGTCCCATACCTGCCATGCAAGGATCAACACTTTCTTTTTGGGGCAATCAGTAAGGCAGAGAGCTAAGAACTAGCTTCAGAGCTGCTCCATTATTGGTAACTTCTGTATGTCAGTACCATAAGTATCTTCTTCCAGTCCTGGTTGCACACCCCCACCCCTCCAGGCACTCATTTTCTTTACCAAGTGTGGTCTCCAACATGCCCCAAGGTGATTCTGGCTTGGGAGCAATCGTAGTTATGCTACTGCTTTATATTTGTTTAGGCTCCAAAAAACTGCCAAGGGAGAGACAAGGAACAAGTTGGTCTTCTCTTGTACAATGGTTCCTCTAAATTAGGTTCCTGTAAGGATATTGCAGTATCCCTGTGGAATTTACACAGTTCCCTTGTGAATGATTGCTCACAACTTGCTGCTCTACTTCACAGATCCTGCCGCCAGCTTCCTAAAATAGAGGCTGTAACATTCTTGACTAATGATTGTGCACAAGCCTGGCCTTTAAAACATCCTCTTGTGTCTCCCCAACCTTCATTTAACACAGTATTATTCTGGCAGTCATTTCAAAATCTAAAAAGAATACACTGGTTAATGAAGTGGCTTTTCCGATTTCTCTCATTGGTTTCACATTCACATGACATAAGCTACATTTCTATTTATTCTTAACTAGTTTAGGAGGCCACACAATGATGACACCCGGCTGTCAAGACTATGTCCCAATTAGCTTCTTGTAAGGAGAATATTTTACCAAGGTGATATAGAAATGATGCAAAAACTCTTCAAATAAAGATTTACATTTGATCTCCTTCTTATCATAACATAGTGCCATCTCCAGTCTGCTCACTATGAAATGGAAAACGGGTCAATTTAACACAAAGTAATAAAAAGAAGCTCAGAATTTGCTTTTATAGGGAATCTTGGCAGGATGACTACGATGATATTCTAGAAAGAAAACCCCCGCTTTTGCTCAGCAGGTCATTGTGCACTAAAACATATTTATGGTGTACGTTAATTTTACTTGAAACGATTGTGTAAAAATGTTTTTATTTTCAGCAATAATTGCCATAATATTACATGGGTTTCAAGGTACATTCATTTGAACATCCTGAACGGAAACATTTATTTCCATGTGATTTCATGGGGACTGGTGTTGCCCACAAGAGAAAATTGCAGTGAGAGAGGATAATTTTCTGATTGGAGGTATTTCACAAAAAAAAAAAGAAACTCTGTTATGGACACATAACCATTTATTTTCCAGAAGTCCAGTGTTGCCTCAGTTGGGCTCATCAACAGAGAAAAGAAAAAAGCTCTTTCAGATCACAGCCTTGATGGAGATGGCAGAGAAAATATGGACTGCAATGGGAGAGCGGTGCCCAAAGTTATAATTGATTGTGAGCCCTCTTTGGAGGATGTGAGTATCAAAAGTATCAAAATGCAGCTTTTGCAACTGTCTTCAAGAATCCCAGGTCAGCTGATTCATGTTCACCATAAACCATTCAGCTCACCCTTGACCTCAGATTGGGCACCATTTTACGGCTTTAGGACTTACTTGGCCAAATAATAGAATACTAGAGTAATGCTCCAATGCCAAGGTTCTCCTGTTATACCCTAGTCACCTGAAGGCCAAACAGAACATATGGACTCTAGAAGACCAGGCCTTTCCAAGCAGCTGTGGCTTTTAGTTTCCATACATGCATTTCGACTTAACAAACCAAAGCCACAAAGTGCTATCTAGTTTATCTGTCTATATATTTGTACCCCAAGATCATCAGGTTTCTATATTTAAATAATCTCCAAATCACGTGAAGACACATGACCAAAAAAAAAAAAAAATCTTAAATTTAGCTCATGTATCAGTATCTACTCAAGACTGATAGTACTGGGTTCAACATGTTCTTTTAATCCAAAGACATTTGTTCCAGTAATATTTGACCCCTCTATGTTTCCATTGCTCTAGGCTAGAAAAGACTATTATACTTACTGTTGCCACCAGTCTTTTTTGTCTTTTTATAATCGGTAACAATTCTAGTCTCAAAATATACCTGTATGTGGCATATTTACTTGCGTTGCTAATAATGCACACTTATTCCAATTTTTTTTATTTGCAGACAAGCTCAGAACAGTCAAATCGACAGAGGAATTCTAAGAATTATTTGGAAGAGCCAACTCTGCAGAAAAGAGCAGAGAGCACCCACAGTGTTGTGTCAGAAGTTGCTCTTGAAGGTCTGTATGATGAGAGAAGAGTTTATACACTGGGGGATTTGTATTTGGAATGCAATGCTTCAATGAGATACAAAATCCAATAGCACCAAGTACCTTGTTGCTTCTGCAAATTCCCGAACACAGGCTTATTCTTTGCCCTTTGTTGTACAGTTATTGATTGTAAAGGGTACATCTGTTGAGAGGTTTCCACTATAGTGTTGCCATTTTTGTATGTTTAAAAACCTATGGGGCTACGGTGGTTGGACAAATTAGCCCAACCTGGATATTGACACAAGATCACTTTCTCAGACCTTTCTATCTGTGGATACCCAATACACAAAAATACAAAAATTCCACCTAGAAATATGTGGAAATATTTTAACCAAAGTGTATGAATGGATTATTTTTATAACATGTGCCTCCTTGGGTTTTTTTTTTTACAGAACTGGAAGACGCTCATCAAAAATGCCCTCCCTGGTGGTACAAGTTCGCTCACACCTTTTTGATCTGGGATTGCTGCATTCTGTGGGTGAAATTTAAGGAATTTGTAAGGTTTGTGGTCATGGATCCCTTTGTTGACTTGGGAATCACCATTTGCATCGTACTCAACACGCTTTTCATGGCCATGGAACACTACCCAATGACTGAGGAATTTGAGAATGTTCTTAGTGTAGGAAACTTGGTGAGTTATTATTGTTCTGTTCATGCTTAAGCTGAGTAGGAATTACTGGGGGTCATGTACATTTGCCATGTCCTCCTCATGCTTACCTTCAAATCCTTGTTACAGCGCTCAACCTACTATATTTCAAGGGATAACCAGGGATAACAGTAGATATGTATTATCTCAAATCTCCTACCATTTGGACTTCAGGTTGGGCCCACCCCATCAACTGCTTTGGGTTTCACAATGGGGAAGTCTATTAGTTTAGAATTCTTTATACTAGAATAGTGGACTGGCTCTGGCCCTATGGTCCTCAGACACCTCAAGATCACCATTGGCCTATTTGGATAACATCATCATTTCATCATATTCTAGCCATCATGTAGTACAGTGAATAATTGTCCTTGGATGGAACTTGAGGGCCTAAGGCTGGAATCTGAGTTTCAACCTCATTCTGAGCATAAGTTTTTGATAAAAATAAGTTTTTCCCCATAGGTCTTCACTGGCATATTTGCAGCTGAAATGTTCTTCAAGATCATAGCACTGGATCCATATTACTACTTCCAAGTGGGGTGGAACATATTTGACAGCATTATAGTCACCTTGAGTTTGGTGGAGTTGGGCCTTGCAAATGTGGAAGGTCTGTCGGTGCTCAGATCGTTCCGTTTGGTGGGTACTTCTTCTTTTTATATTTCTATACTGTAAATCAGTGATCCCCAACCAGTAGCTCACGAGCAACATGTTGCTCTCCAAACCCTTGGATGTTGTTCACAGTGGCCTCAAAGCAGGTGCTTATTTTTGAATTACTGGCTTAGAGGCAAGTTTTGGTTGCATAAAAACCAAACATTCTCTCCTGTAGGCTGCCAGTCCATATAGGGGCTACCAAAAAGCCAGTCAGAGCTCTTATTTGACTTTTTCATGCTTGTGTTGCTCTCCAACTCTTTTTTAAATTTAAATGTGGCTCACGAGCAAAAAAGGTTGGGGACCCCTGCTGTAAATACATACATATTTGGTGATTATTGCACACTTTTGGTTTTGTATTACTCAGTGCGGTTTTTGGGGCAGGTTTACTAAATTCGTGTGAAGGATTCAAATATTCGCTCGAATAATCTCAATTCGATTGTGCTATTCGAATATGCAAATTAAGTATTTTCGACCTTCGAATATAGAATATCCGGGCGCATCGAATAGATCGAATAAATATATATTACAGCACTCGACTATTCGCCAGTCAAAGAACTTGCCCTTTAAATATTTATTCGACTGCCTACTTCGCCAGATTGAATTTACCGAATTGCAATAGAAGCCTATGGGAATTCGCCATAGGCTTTTGCCAAATTTCAATTGTACGATCGAACACTTTGAACGTTCGATTCGTACGTTTTGGCAAATATTAAAACGTTTTTCCTGCAAATTTTTGTAGAATTGTACGATTCTGGCGAATAGTCGAAAATGTGCTCAAAACCAGCGAATATTTTATTCGATATTCGCCAAATATTCGCCAGTCGAATTCGAGGGCTAAAAGCCTTTGACAATTCAACCCTTAGTAAATCTGCCCCTAAGTGTTCATTACTAGAACAATTAGCTAATGACTATTGACTAGTTCATTATATTAGGAAAAGAGGATAATGTGTCGCAACAGAGCAAGTGGGATTCTTGTTGGACAACTAACTTAAGTGTTAAACCATCTCTTTAGTTGCTGGATTTCAGGTTCAAGCTTTCACCTTTGATCATATGTTGGAGAAGTCTTGAAATTTAAACCTATTTTCTATTGGGATTTACATATTTTTCAACAGCCTCCTGGAAAAACTACAACGGGGTGGGGTGGTGGTACAGTGTGATCCACAATTATAGAAGTAAGCTGGGCTTTCACAGAGAAATGTAATATGCAGTAAAACTTTGTGTACTTGTGCTTGCAAAACTGTTTCAACAATCTGTCCGCGCAACATCATGATTGGAAATGTAAGCTACGTCTCAGGATAGCACGCGTATTTGCTTATGCAATTTCAGCATTTGTTTTTACAAGGGCGTTATATATGGTTAACTAAGGAAGCATGGTCAGAAATACCAAAATGAAATACCAACATGGCATATGAACTCAGAAATCAGTAAGGTGAATTGCAATTAGGCTACCTTGTGCCATTAATTAAACATTCTAATTGCTGTCACCCATCTCTAAAGCCTTCGACAACATTGCATTTCCATAGTTCTACTTTATGAGTCTTCCTCTATCTCTCATCCAGTGATCTTCTACGATCCACATATAGTATATCACAATGGGACGATGTAGTCTTCTTCTTCTTCTGCACAAAATGTTCCCTTAATCTAGCTAGGCCACCAGTTTTGGCCAAAACAAAATGCATAAGATTAAATGTAAATACCAGCACCACTCACAGAATCCAAACCATACAGCTAACTACTACACATTAGGAAAGGCAAGCATACAATTTGATTGCTATGAGTAACTGTTTTGGTTCAATTCAAGAAAGTGCCTCACTCTTGCTGAATGTTTGGAAAGGTTGAATTTGTTTCATTATAGTAACAGGCTGTAGTCTTTTTATTCTGTTAAACTAATGTAGAATATGTTCATGTTTCAAGCTCAGGGTATTCAAGCTTGCCAAATCATGGCCAACCCTTAACATGCTCATCAAAATCATCGGTAACTCAGTCGGAGCTCTTGGAAACCTGACCCTGGTGTTGGCCATCATTGTCTTCATCTTTGCCGTGGTGGGGATGCAGCTGTTCGGGAAGAGCTACAAGGAATGTGTGTGCAAGATTGATTACGACTGCCAGCTGCCACGATGGCACATGCATGACTTCTTCCACTCTTTTCTCATTGTCTTTCGGATCCTGTGCGGGGAGTGGATAGAGACGATGTGGGACTGCATGGAAGTGGCGGGGCAAGCCATGTGCCTGGTCGTGTTTATGATGGTCATGGTGATTGGAAACCTGGTGGTAAGTCGCCTGTCATCTCATGGATTTCCAAATCTCTTAAAGGGCAAGGAAAGTGTAAAATAGAATAAGGCTAGAAATGCTGTATTTTGTATACTAAACATAAACATGAACTTACTGCACCACAAGCCTAATCAAACAAATGATTTATGCTTTCAAAGTTGGCCACAGGGGGCTGTCATCTTGTAACTTTGTTATACATCTTTGTCTGACACTGGCACTGCACATGCTCAGTATGGTCTGTGCTGCTTAGGGATCATCATAAATGATCAAAAAACAAAGCTGCTTGAGTTCTGCATGGCTGGTAAGTAAGGCAGGGGCTCCCCCTGCTGTTCATAAGTATGATTGTTTCCCTGCCAGAAGTTAGGGACTGTATGACAATTCCTATCCACAGCAGTAAATGAAGGGAGAATTTCACTGCATACAGTCAGGTTTCTTATAAAAACGGTACACATTTTTTAATTAAAGTATATTGGAGATAGATTTTACTTAATTTTTAGGGATTCTTTGAAACCAGAGAGTGGGCAATATCTTTCATTCAGTCTACAATATCTGTCCATGACCTCAAAGCTTGTGCTTATTTTTGAATCCCTGGCTTGAAAATTGTTCTTTTTCTGCATAAAAAAATATGTGCACTGCCAAACAGAACCTCCTGTAGGCATTCAGTTCTACCAATTGCATATATTTGGCCTGTATTTGGCACCAGCAGGAACTTTTTTCATGCTTATGTTGCTCTCCAACTTTTTCATTTGAATATGGCTCACCAGCTAAAAACATTGATGACATCGGATCCACAGTTTATTTCACTGTTCCATAATGCTTTTCTTAGCTTTGTGTTGATAAGCGAGGTAAAGGCATGCTATTCCTATTTGTTTTCAAACATGTCCCATGCCTTTGCCAATAACACATCTCCAATGCACAAGCTGTTTGTCGAGTACAAATATAGGCCCAAGCTATTTCCTCCAGAATTCCTTTAAAGCTATAACAGGACATTAGGAGGAAGCGACTTAAGTAGCTTAGTAATCCTGTCAGAAAATAGAAAACTAGAAGTTGGCATCTAGGTTCCCAACAGCAATATCAGACAAACAGGAGACAAGACATCAATGTAAAGGTCCTATTGAAATTCCCCTTAGTTGTGCAACTGGATAATGGCTCATCCTGCTTCCCCGCACTATGGGGGGCAGAGGTGGGCCAAGTTAACTGGGCACCCAAGGCAACCTGGCCGGCCACCTTGCCTCCCACCTGTGCAGGTGTCTGAGCTCTGATGCCCCCCTTCGTTGGTGAAAATTCTAAAACCAGGTGAACTTGTTTCCCCCTTCTACATGTGTATGTATACTCATCTTTCTTTTACTTTTCCATTTCCAATCCATATTCAGACTCAATTATAGGGCTTATCCAAATACATACCCATACACAATGTCTTAAATGCTGGTAGAAATGCTTGGGAGAGGTGATAGGAACCACCTACCATAGGAGTTTGAAGCTGTTTAGACCTTAACGCCCAAGTGAAAAAACTCAAAACTATTTTGATAATATTTTATGGCTGGTGAAAAGGCTTCTTGTGCATTGAGAGTATGAAATTTCAGTAGGGGAGAATGTGTACCATCAGTAATAAATCTAAACTTCTCTTCCTACAATCTACGGTTATTTGATCCCTTTGAATGTGTGAAATTTGGGCTGCATGTATGTTTGAGCCGGGACAGACTGACTATCGATAAAGTATCTGATTCAACTGGAAAAAGTAAAGCAGTTGTCCAGCTTGGGAGCTGGGTCTTTCCAGATAAATTCCCAGATAAATGAAAATCATGTAAACAATAAATGAACCTAATAGGCTGGTTTTGCTTCCAAGAAGGATTATTTATATCTTAGTTGGGATCAAGTACAAGCTACTGTTTTATTATTCCAGAAAAAAAAGTAATCTTATCTTAAAAATGTGGGTTATTCGGATAAAATTGAGTCTATGGGAGATGATCTTTCTGTAATTCATAGCTTTCTGGATAACTGATCCCGTACCTGTACTAAAATATTATTACATTTTACTTCAATTGATGACATTGCTATAATTTTGTCTTTAGGTCCTCAATCTATTTTTGGCTTTGTTACTGAGTTCCTTCAGCGCGGACAACTTATCGGCCTCGGATGACGATGGGGAGATGAACAACCTACAGATTGCCATTGGAAGGATCACCAGGGGAATTGACTTTGTGAAGAAAACCTTCTTCTCTATCCTGCACTTCAAGAGGAAACCAAAAACTGAACAGGAGGAAGGGGACCCTAACAAAGAAAACATTTCTCTCAACCACGTAGAGACAGAACCAGAACCCAAGACAGAACCGGAACCCAAGACAGAACCTCCACTGATTGATGGAGTGGCTAAAAAAGAACGTTATTTCATGGATGAATTTGACTACGCCAATTTTATTAACAACCCAAACATTCGTATAGAAGTGCCTATTGCCTCAGAAGAGTCCGACTTCGACATTCCTGATACGGATGAGTTTAGCACACAATCAGAGGTGGAGGAGCACAAGGTATGATCACACTGCGTACCTTAAGGCAGTGGTCCCCAACTAGTGGCTTGTGAGTAACCCCTTGGCTGTTGCCTCAAAGCCGGTGCTTATTTTTGAATTCTTGGCATGGAGGCAAGTTTTGGGTGCATGAATCCAGGTGTACTGCTAAGCAGAGCCTCCTGTAGGCTGCAAGTCCACATAGGGGTTACCAAATAGTCAATCACAGCACTTACTTGGCACCCCCAGGGATTTTCTTCATGCTTGTGTTGCCCCCCAATTCTTTTTACAACTGAATGTGGCTTACGGTAAAAAAGGCCTGCCTTAAGGAATTATCTTCAGTTCCTATCACAGTGTAGGCATCCTCTTTTTATAATAGCCCAAAATTCAATTTGAATTGAAAAAATTTGAAAATTAAAAAATTCTAATTTAGAAGAATTCAACCATTCGCCACCTTAAACCTGACGAATTGCTATTTTAGTCTATGGGGGACCTCCCATATCCTTAACAGAGCTTTGGAAAATCTAAATTTTTTTTGAAAATCGTTCGTTTCGACCAATGTGATCGAACAATTCGAATTATTTTGAAAACTGACCTATTTGATTGAAAACCACCAAAAAAAATGTAATTTGAATTTTTTTTTCTATTCGAAATTCGACCAATAGTAAATCTGCCTGTTAGCGTCTTTGTAGATCCCTAAAGAAGTCCACATCAAAAACGTTTTGCTTCATGTGTTTTAGGTTTATAGGGAAGAATTCCATGGGTCTTCTATATTGTCACTATAGCCTCCCTTTTTTATATGATGACCTTAACATTTGCTCTATATGTATTACATAGCATAGCTTTATAAAGGAATTTCCAAAAACCATGCAGTGTGACATATATTTTTTTGCAGCGGAAGTATGATGACAGCACTTCAATGTGTAGCACAGTAGATTGCAAACCAGAACCAGAACCTGAAGAAGAAGGCCCAGAGGAACAAAATGAAGAGGAAGGCCCAGAGGAATGTTTCACTGAGGGTATGAAGAAGAGTAAAACTTCCATTCTGGGTAGACAAAAGGATAATATTTTATATCTGCTCCAAGTTAATTATAGACAGATTTCAAGTAAGAGGAACAGACAAGAAGAAAAGTTGACAATTAAAAACCATGCCAAAAACTTCAGCTTTTACTCAAATATTTTAACTACTCTCATTGTATAACTCTTATAACCCATTCACTAAAAAGAGAGATGGGAAGTACAAGTGGTTGCTCTGGTGTTACCAGATTTGCCTTCTCTTTTGTTGGGAATGAATGTGCATCAAGCTTCCATATACAGGGATAGACCATGTTGGCCAACAGTTGCCCTACTGAAAACAGGCGAGCTCTCCCCTAGAGGGAGACAAGAGCTGGAAAATATAGAGTGTATTCTGAGTATCACTCATGTATTATAAGGGATAATGTACCCCCTACTGTAAATGATAAGGCTATTAGAAGTCACTGAGGGGTGTGACCATATAAAGGCACAAGGCTGAGTTATACAGGGAACTCTGAGTATCACTCATGTATTATAAGGGATAATGTACCCCCTACTGTAAATGATAAGGATATTAGAAGTCACTGAGGGATGTGACCATATAAAGGCACAAGGCTGCAGGCTGAGTTATACAGGGAACTCTGAGTATCACTCATGAATCATAAGGAATAATGTACCCCCTACTGTAAATTAATTAAAGGATATATATAAATAAATAAGGATATATATATATATATATCGTAGTGAAATAGATATTGTTCCTCTGCCCAGAGCGCATACAGAAGTCATTCTCATTTTAATAGTTCTCCTATATTTGTTTTTAAAGGCTGTGTTAGAAGATTCCCTTGTCTTTATGTTGACATCACAACAGAAAAAGGGAAAATTTGGTGGAACATTCGGAAAACATGTTTCCTGATTGCGGAGCACAACTGGTTTGAAACCTTCATCGTCTTCATGATCTTACTCAGTAGTGGAGCACTGGTATATCTTTAATACCTTATCCAACTTCTTGGAGACGTTCCATTCCTCTAGTCCATACATCAGAAACAATAGGATTTAAAAATGGTTTATATAAGTATTAGTGCCCAAGTTCAAACATGGAATTTGGCAGCAAGAAATCGCTAGTCGATCCCACACATGCTTAAAGTCTTTGATCAAATTAGTCTCCGCCACATCTTCAAAAAGGGGTCATCCATGCACTTATCACTTTCCATTCTGTTACCTTGAAAATTTTCTACTTCCAACTTATTTTCTGCTTCTGTCAAACACTTCTGTCAGCAAAGTTGACGTCCCAAGATGTCAGACCCACCCCACACCCAACCACTCCCTGTTAACCCCTTACCATACTCCTTTCTTCAGCCAATCAGGGTCGTAAATGTGAATGATTCCTATATGGGAAGGTCAAACAGAAACTGGGACTCTCAACGCTATCTTAAATATCATTTTCAGTTCTGATTAGTTGTGGATTTAAATTTTGAGAATAAGTAAATAACACTAATTCCATACCTGTTTTAACCTCTAGGCATTTGAGGATGTCTACATTGAACAGAGGCAAGTGATAAAGACTATCCTGGAGTACGCTGATAAAGTCTTTACATATATCTTTGTGTTTGAAATGCTACTCAAGTGGACGGCATACGGCTTCAAGATCTATTTCACCAATGCTTGGTGTTGGCTGGACTTCCTAATTGTTGATGTAAGTTAATGAATGTGGCACAATCTGCCCTCATCAAATATAATTACCATGAAGTGATTTGTTTGCCTTTGGTTTTTTGCTAGGTGTCTTTAATCAGCCTGACAGCCAACTGGTTGGGCTACTCTGAACTTGGCCCCATCAAATCCCTTAGAACCTTGAGGGCCCTCAGACCGTTACGAGCATTGTCAAGATTTGAAGGCATGAGAGTAAGTCTTTGTTCTTCTCTGCATGATTGTTGTTATCCGTGCCTGCAGGAAAGCTATAAAAACATCTAAGAATTTTAGCAACATTCATCCTAATGAGCACTCTCCCTGGTGGAGTTACTAGAAGAGTCTGCCAACCAGCAAGAAGTTTTGGGGGGAGGCTTGCATTCACCTGGCAGCCCCCAATTAACTGTTTGTTATAGGTGGGCAGAAATATCTGGAGATGGAGACTACCATGCAGGGTCTGCTGTATAGGGTAGTTACACCACTGGATGTCTCATAATGCTTATGATACAATCTCCAAAGCTTCCATGTTGATCAGAAAGAACATATCTCCGCTGAAAGGAGAACTAAAGGTAAAATCATTGCGTTAGGTCAAGTTGTTAGGGTTGTTTGGTTTAACTTATGTTTCCTCTTACAGACTAAGGGAATGTTAAGAAATAAAATGAAAACCCCTTAGCAGCCTTATTGTGTAATCCCATTTTATGTTTCCAGGTGGTTGTGAACGCCCTTCTAGGAGCCATTCCTTCTATCATGAATGTCCTGCTGGTTTGTTTGATCTTCTGGCTCATCTTCAGCATCATGGGTGTTAATCTCTTTGCTGGGAAATTTTACCGATGCATCAACACAACCACGTCAAAATTATTTGAGCTCGACGTGGTCAACAACCGTTCCGAATGCCTTGCTTTAAACTACACGGAGCAAGTGCGATGGGTTAATGTCAAAGTGAATTTTGACAATGTGGGCCTTGGGTATCTCTCCCTTCTCCAAGTGGTAAGAAGATCATGCTGTGAGGCATTAAGGTCCATTTGATATCGTGCCTAGAGCAAGTTCTAACCTTGACAAGTTACTTAAGGTTATTGAGGTGCCATTTTCATTAAAGTGACAGTAACGGCAGATGTCGTATGGAACCCACTGATATCACAGATGTTGCATGGAACCACTGATATGCACTGATGTTTCAGACTCCAGAATAAATATACACTTCTATAAATTCTATATAATCTAGACAGCAGGCCCTGTCCTTTGCATGTTTTCCCCTGGAACAGACCCTAGCGTGCCTATCATTCAGACTGATATCATACAAGCTACGACTGATGGGGCACGTTGCATCTTTAATTTTGAATCCAGTGCAAGCTTGTGACGCCAAATGGTGCCCTAATGGGTGCACTACACTTAGCAGACATTTTCCAATCTGTCAGGTATAACAAACTAGGGATACACAGAACCCAAGATTTAATTTGAGATTATTTGACCAGGATTCAAATTCAGCTTGTGACCCTGGGCATCTGAAAATCAGAATTTTTGTTTCACAATTATTTTTAAACATTGTCCAACATTTGAAAGTGTAAATTATGGTTCAGTATTTGGACAACTCAGTTGAAGTTGATTTGGAACTTGTTGGAATCCAAATGGAATTTATTGGAAACCAAATTATGGAATCGGTGAATACCCTTTGGAAATGGTTCCTTGATCTGAAAACCTGCTAGAAACGCAGGTAGGGTTGCCACCCGGCCGGTATTTTACCGGTCTAGCCGGTAAAACACCAGCCAAGGCCGGGGCCGGTATTACAAATTTACCGGCAATGTAGCTGCCGGTAAATTTGTAATACCCCTTAAAATGGCCCTTGCCTTGCCTGAAATCAAATGAAAAACTTACCCTTCTCGCTCTTCAGCCCCTTTGACGTCACGCCCTGCCCCCTTTTGTCCCCGCCCCCTGCCAGCCGGTAAGGACTTTTTTAAAAGGTGGCAACCCTAAACGCAGGCCAACATAAACAGGGTTATTTATAGCTGAATTGAGATATATATCGACGTGCCCATTTGTTCAAAAACGTCGCTAGCAACAGGCAAGTATTTTATTAGAATATGTTATTCAACATCTATAAAGAATTATATCAAGACAATATTTAATTAGCAATTGATTTAGCCAAAAAAAATATCTAGGGGTAAATTTATCAAAGAGTGAAGTTCCGCCACTAGAGTGAAGCTCCGCAGCTCTCCATTCATTTCTATGGGATTTTGAAAGGCCTATTTATCAATGGGTGAAGTGAAAGTTCACCGTTTGATAAATACGCCTTTAAAAATCCCATAGAAATGAATGGAGAGCTGCGGAACTTCACTCTAGTGGCGGAACTTCACTCTTCACTTCACTCTTTGATAAATATACCCCCCTAGTGTTTGGTGGAACCACAAAGGTGTCTGATGGAGACCTCTAGAGGTATTTGTAATGAAATCATAGCTGTAGCTTAAACGATCCAATGAAGAGAAATTGAATACATTCTCTGCAAAGTAGAAGGGTGCCATTATTTTTGTGTTTTCTACACAGGCAACCTTCAAAGGCTGGATGGATATCATGTATGCTGCTGTAGATTCCCGCAATGTGAGTTCATCAAATGCTGCTCTTTGTTTGATTATGATTGGTTTAAAAAGTTGGGAAAGGTGGGCTAGACCAAAAATATGCAAAAGATTCATTTCAGTTGTGGTAGCTTTGGAAGCGATGGCTTTCAGGTAGAAGCATTGCTCCTTCCGATACCAGGGAAAGTGTTTTTTTTTAGTTTTTTTTTTTTAACTTGAACAGCAGTGTCTCCGCTCCCTTTATCTGGAGACTTCCGGGATGGCACCTACAGGGACGGCCATGTAAATGTGCAGGGGTAAATGTGAAATTTATGTCAAAATTAGAATGTTTTCATGTTTTTCTCAAAAGAGCAAACAGATTTTTTTATATTCAGTTTTGAAATCTGACATGGGGCTAGCCATTTTGTCAATTTCCCAGCTGCCCCTGGTCATGTGACTTGTGCCAGCACTTCAGGAGGGAACTGCTTTCTGGCAGGCTGTTGTTTTTCCTTCTCAATGTAACTGAATAGTACGCAGTGGGACCTGGGTTTTACTAGTGAGTGTTGTTCTTAGATCTACCAGGCAGCTGTTATCTTGTGTTAGGGAGCTGTTATCTGGTTACCTTCCCATTGTTCTGTTGTTAGGCTGCTGGGTGGGGGAAAGGGAGGGGGTGATTTCACTCCAACTTGCAGTACAGCAGTAAAGAGTGATTGAAGTTTATCAGAGCACAAGTCACATGACTTGGGGCAGCTGGGAAATTGACAATATGTCTAGTCCCATGTCAGATTTCAAAATAGCTTAGAAGGTTTATTAGGCAAGCAAGGAATTTCAACTGAGCATGTGCGAGATTTCAGAGCTACAGTTGGCTGTGAAGATATAGGTAGGAGGAGTCAGTGAAATCCAAGATGGCTGCCTCAGCTAGAACTGCAGTGGAGATAGGGGAGATTTTGCAGAAGGTATAGTGAGCTGATCATTTACATTATACAAACAATTCTAACTGTTTTAAAAAATGGGATTTCTTGAACTTTCACATATTGTATTTACTTAGTAAATCATTTTAGGTATGATTGGTGCCCTTTAAGTTGTAGTCTACTTAAAGAAGAGCATTTAAGAACTTACCTGGGGGCAGCTTGTCCAAAGGTCCGAATAGTGATAATGTGGGGTCCAGAAAAGCAGGAAGAGGACAATAGGAGTGGGTGTGGGTGGTGATTTTGGACTTGATCTGGATTTTTCTGGTAGTTTTCACCCACCCCAACGAAATTCAGTGTATGTTGAACAGAGTCTTTAAAACTAACACAGAGAATTAACACGTGTAAATGACCTTGCTTTTATCATTTAGGGACAAAAATAGAAGTCGATTTCCTTTCTTCTACCAGTAACCCTCTTCCTTATCTCTTCTCGTATCTGTTTCCTTTTGTCCCAATGTCTGTTTCTCCTTTGTCTATCGAATCCACTCGACCAGAACAAAATTCAAGGTTTGGTGTATGACTTTGTCACAAAGCAGATCTTTGACATTGTGATTATGATTTTAATTTGCCTCAACATGGTGACGATGATGATTGAAACAGATGACCAGAGCGAGGAGAAAACGGATATTCTTTTCAAGATCAATCTGGTGTTTATTGTCATATTCACGGGGGAATGTGTTCTCAAAATGTTTGCTCTGAGGCACTACTTTTTCACAATTGGATGGAACATATTTGACTTTGTGGTGGTCATACTTTCTATTGTCGGTAAGTATCGATTGCGAAGTTAGAACCATTAAGTGGTATCCTTAAAAAGAGGTCTTTCTTTCTTCTACTGTGTTTGAGAAGCCACCCATCCTACCCCAAGTCTACGTTGGCCCTACTTGATCCTTTTAGTCTTGTACCTTTTATTCTAAAAGAGTGAAGGGGCAAGGGAAAGGTTTATTTTAGCCCCTTGCAATTTTTTATTCACCTTCAGGGTGACAGAGACGGACAGAGCAATTTCTGACCCCAAAGTGGCGGAATGTTTAAAGAAACATAGACCTTTTTCAGGAGGAGAATAAAAATTCAGAGCAAAAGTGATTCAATCGTTCAAGCAGCTAATTAATAAAATGGTTGACTAGCGTGTTAGAATTAAGAAACTGATAGCACTCAAAAAAATATTTAAAGTTAAATACTTTTAATCTTTATTGAGACAATATCTATATTTCATTACCTGGTTCATGCTCTACAAGCACAGTCATAGGTTAAAGTGCAGACAAGTAAAGTCACTACCAACCCGGATATTTGTCTGGAACATGGATTTTAGGCAATCAAATGCTAGAGATGAGCATGTATTGAGTATCTATTATCTATGCACAAAGTAGACTTATGCTGCAAAAGTGCAGACCAACCCCCAACAGGTAAGAAGTCTATCAAGTTTTGGTGACCAATAAAACAAGAACCACTAAGTGTTGCCCATTTCATCAATTATGCCGGTGATTGATGTTGCTCATCATTTATTGTTTGCCAAGGAATTGTACAGGCGTCTTTGTAAGATGTTGGAGATTACAAAAAATGGAGCATCCCTGGGGATGAGATATATACAGTACATGAACATGAACATATTCAGCCAATCAAGTCACACAGTAAAAATAATCTCTTGTGTATGAATTTCATGGATAGGAACACAATGGATCACAACAGGAGAAAGTCGTAGCTGATATTAATAAACACTGGGACCTAACACAAGTTTTGAGTTTTGGGCCAAAGTCTTGTTATCATTAGTTCTGCCTAATGGCCATTGGATTCAACTGATGCCCCATAGAAACCCATAGTGGTGGTATCACAGTGACCCCATACCTCCCAACATTTACAAATATCTGATTTCAGTAAAGTTTGGATGCCATGTGAACAAATAAGCACAATGAGAGAACTATTAAGGGAAGGGTGTGACATTAAACATCAAGGCAATTGATGTATAAAAATACACTAAGGTATTTAAGGAACACATTCTATGGGAGAAACAAATCATACAAATACAAGTTGGGGAATTAGCAAAAGAGCATTTGGGTAAAATAAAAAGGGAGTAAGGTGGAAAATCCACTGAGGAATGGACCATAAGGATTCACGATCACTACAATCGTCTCATGAAAAACACAGAGGCAGAACTCTTGAAGCTGAATGTCCACAATGAACAAAGTAAAATGGGAGTGAGTTTTTATTAATGGTGCATTCTCGCTTGGATTTTAATATGCATTAATCCTATACAGAAGGATTGAACATCGCTGCTAGAAGGTCCAGGTTTTATCACTGCTGCAATTCTCCCTGAGACAATATCAATAGTCACAATGCCTTAAGTGGAGTTACTGTGGGTTGTCAAAGGCAAGGGGTGAGATAATTAACACTTTAGTAAGGGAAGATAGGAAAATACACAAGTGGGGGGGGGCAGAGGAATGGGAAATATGTCTTTAAGCATTTGTGGAGCAGTTAAAGTATAGGCTAGTGTGGCTGCAAGTGAATCTAAGAGCTGCCGACTATTAAAGAAGGAAAATACATTGATTTAAGAGTGAAACTGTGAAGAAAATATATTAGAGGAATGGAATACACAAAGGCTAGTGTAGGTAAACAACCTAAGTTGAAGAGGGTGGAAGATGGTCTTTAGGGAATTAAGACAAGGGAAGAGTCAACTGATGTAAAAATGAAATAAATAAACAGGGTGGGGGGAAACATATACTGAGATATAGAAACACATACTTGAGACATGGGGAAATGAAGGTAAAACAGAACGCAAAATAACAAAATACATGCAACTGGTCTGAACTGCACTGCACAATGGCAACAACCTCTCCAGGTAACTAGGCTACCTGGTGTTGAATATGGGCTACACAATAAATACACTTGATACCAGTGGTCTTTTACATGTTAAAAATGCTTCACAGTCATATATTTTAAAGTTGAGTTTCAAAAGACTGCTTGGACATTCATTGGGTACTGGCAGGGGAAGTTAGGAGAGATGGATTCATAAATCTCAAGCCATCAATAATAAAAACTTACACAAACAAAGCGCAGCCTTACATCTGTACTCCATGAAAAGCAACCAAGAAGCCATTTCTATTCATTCATCTAGGTACACTCTACCCTGGAAGGCATCACACTGAGCAACCAAAATAGTCGCCGTTGTGTAAAGATCATTCAATGGGTTTCCAAATAATAGGCTTCTGCATGCTGTGCATCTACAAGTGAAGGATTATGGGGCGGCAGTATTTTGGGGTGGCAGCAAGATAGCCAAACTAACATATGTTTTGGTTCTAAGAGATGCAGGAACATAGGATGATGAGTAAGTTGAAGGAAAGTTAGTAGAACCGTATCCAAGTAACTATATTTTGTTTTATATATTTAATTCAGGTTTCAGACACTAATTAATTCCTATCTTACATTTCTAGGTATTGTTCTCTCGGATCTCATAGCAGAATACTTTGTTTCACCAACACTTTTCAGAGTCATCAGACTGGCGAGAATCGGTAGAGTTCTTCGTCTCATTAGAGGAGCAAAGGGAATTCGCACACTACTTTTTGCCTTAATGATGTCTCTCCCCGCTCTATTTAATATTGGGCTTTTGCTTTTCTTAGTTATGTTCATCTATTCAATCTTTGGAATGTCCAATTTTGCCTACGTAAAGAAAGAATCCGGAGTAGATGACATATTTAATTTTGAAACCTTTGGAAACAGCATAATATGCTTGTTCCAAATTACCACATCTGCTGGTTGGGATGGTCTTCTAAATCCAATCCTAAATAGTGGCCCTCCAGATTGTGACCCTCATACGGAGAACCCTGGAACAACAGTTACTGGTGATTGTGGTAACCCGGCTATGGGTATAGTTTTCTTCTGCAGCTACATCATCGTTTCATTTTTAATAGTTGTCAATATGTACATTGCCATTATCCTGGAGAACTTTAATGTTGCCACTGAAGAGAGTGCCGAGCCATTATGTGAGGATGACTTTGAGATGTTTTATGAAACTTGGGAGAAGTTTGATCCGGATGCCACCCAGTTTGTTGATTACAGTCGGATGTCAGACTTTGTAGACACTTTGGAAGACCCACTACGAATTCCAAAACCTAACAAAATAAAACTAATTACTATGGATCTTCCAATGGTAATTGGAGATAAGATTCACTGCTTGGACATTCTGTTTGCTCTCACTAAAGAGGTATTAGGGGACTCAGAAGAAATGGGCGCATTAAAAGAATCAATGGAAGAAAAGTTTATGGCTGCAAATCCATCAAAAGTGCCTAATGAACCAATCACCACCACTCTGAAAAGGAAGCAGGAAGAAGTATGTGCCATCAAAATCCAGAGGGCTTTTAGAAGGTATCTACTGAAGCGTTCAGGGAAACACACTTCCTCCATCTTTCAGCAGAGTAAAGATGAAGTGTCATCACCTGAGCAACCTCCTGAAAAAGAAGAGTTGATAGCAGATACAATGAATGCAGCATACAACAAATATGAAGAGGAAGGACTAAATGTTGGAGCTCATCGGCCAAGATTAACAAACAGGAGTTCATGCAGCAGTATAGATTATGATGTAAGGGAGACAGATGTGTAGACCTTCATAAATGTATGGTGAAATTTGACTTTGATGTCAAAATAAGCTGGTTTGAGTCAATTCTTAAGTGTATAATGTAATATAGCATACACATATATGGAATCTCTGCTCAGTTTACTAAGAGAGAAAAGGGATGGTGGTTTAAAACACCAAGACGTGCAGTTGAATCTGATAGCCCACCAGACCATCACTTTCTAGATGTTGAAAACCAGAATAAAAGATCTAAATTCTGTATTAATACAAATCAGTGCTCAATTCTGAGCCTAAAAGAAGTAAAGGAGATATTACCAATGTAGGTCACGTGAGCCTTAAAACCAAATTCAGCCTTGACTATGCCTCTTCTATCTTGGACCCAATATTGAATTCTATTGACTTAGTTCATTAATTTATCATGTAAGATCCCAGCAAAGTAGCAAAACAGGGATTTTTTTTTAAATTTGTAAAAGTCCAGGTGATTATTTTCTGTTTCTGTTTCTTAACTGTTTTCCTACAATTGTAAAATTGTTAAAGCACAGTGAAGATGTTTTCTGACTATTTTTAAAAATGTTCTTTTATTTTACTCATTAAAATGTTGTGGAAATGCACAACAGATCGTGTACTATAAACAGTAGCGCTTTGGGTCTGCGATCTTCGAATAAGGAGAATCACTGCACAGTTTATTGTGGCTGACACGGACTCTCATAAAACTTCATGTTTAAATGTAACTTTAATTGCACAAATATGGGTCTGTTTACATTTAAAACCACATATTCATATATCAGAATTGCAAGTTCCTCAGAAACATAACACTATAAATAAAATAATAGAAAATTAAAGTTAAAACTTACACTGCACCGCTGAGCCTGTTTGTTTCTTTTTCTTCCCTTGCAGTAAATTAGCTCTCAAGTTGGCCTCAGGCTATGGATATAATGTGAGTGTTTGGTGCATGATTAAAACAATGTGTATTTGGGGCTGAAAAAATGCAATAAAGACGTGATTTTGTAATTTCCATAAGATTTATTTTCTCTAGAATATGTCCTAACATAATAGCTTATATGCTGCTCTCTGCATAGTGTGTTGTTGTGTTGGACTGTAGGTGTAGGTTCTACAGAGGAAACAAGCTCAGGGTTCTAATCCCTTAAATGGGTATGATGAGTCATATAAAAGCGACAAACATCTGAATGACATAGACAGGTTTGCTGAGGAGAGTATTAGATGGACAAAAATAATGGGGCATGGAACCACATGGAGTCACATCAAGGAAGGCTCAAATTCAATGAATCAACTCTTTTAGAAAGACCCTTCCACAATGAGTTGCTTCATTTGGTGGTTAGAAGACATGACTGGTAGTGATGACCAGAAACCTGTGGTGACCTGTTGGCTGACTACCAGTTGGGTGGGTTCAGGTTGAAATTTGGTCAACCATTGAGTGTTAAGGTTGGGTGTGGGCAGGTCCGGTCTGGGATTCACAATAGGCCCTGGCATTCCAAGTACACAGAGGCCCAAGCAACCCCCCACCAGCCCAATAAATAGTGACTGTCTATGGCAATTTACATAAGCCCTTCTGGCATTTGCCAGAACCCACAGATTTCCCTGTCTTAGAACCTAAGGAACCAGCGATTGGGACTCTCATATTAAAAAACAACATCAGTAACAACTGCATTACCAAACTGCAGGGAACACACACTCCTTGGTATTTGAATAAGTTCATCTAAGAACTGCTGTTGGTAGTAGACGGTGATGATGAATACACTAACACACAAGCCAGTTGGAAAAGCCATAGTACAAGGCCTTGTGATAATAATGGTTTGTAAGACAGAATTAAACTGGACTATGGCAGCCGAAATATTGGTTTAAAATTCAACTTGAAAGGTCAATAAGCCTATAAGTAGAGATCAAGTTCAGTTATTTATAATGATTTCATAACTGTATGGTTTAAACGCACCTTACACTCCCCAAACCGTATGATTTAAGTTACCCCCACGTCTATTATTATATATAATAGAGTCTGTTATCAAGCCCTGATGTTGATGAGGCCTCTGTTGTTGGTTTTGAGTATTTCTTTATTTGTCTGCTTTGAGACTGGCTTATATGCTTCAGGCTGGCTTACTTGTACTTACTTGTACTTACTCTGTTTACCCATAAGAATTGTGATCTAATACTACCGTCTTGTGCATGTCTCAACAGAGTCAACAATCAGCTCTTGTCATCTGCCTATTGGGGCTGACAAAGGACGTGACCAGGTCTTCCTGCAGATTCATCTCTTTTTTGTTGGAGCAACAATGAAGTACAAGCCAATATGAATACCTTCAACCCCCCCCCCCCCCAATGTTCAATGCTCTATTTTATTTAGGGGTTTGTATAGTATGGGCTCAAGTGTTTGTTGGAAGAACAGGAAGCTTTGGACAATACTCATTCTAGAGTTGGGTTTCCACTTCTTGGTGGGGTGAATTTAGGAAATATAGATACATGAAGCTTTGGACAATACTCATTCTAGAGTTGGGTTTCCACTTCTTGGTGGGGTGAATTTAGGAAATATAGATACAGTATATTCAATGCAAGAGTTGAACTGTATTACTCAAGTGCAGTGGTCTTTAGTTCCCCAAAAATCATTGTATGTTGTCCCTTTCCTACAAGCAAAATGCAAACTTTTTACATCATTGGATTCACCTGTATTCTGAGAGCCATTTAACGTTATACGTAGTGATGAGCAAATTTTGAATAAATATGTACGCTACAAGCTAAATTTTTTGCAAAACTAACAACGTTATGCCAGCTTTGATTCACAACTGTGTGATAAAAAAAAAGTGTCACAGTAAGAAGCCAAAATAATGCTCAACTTGAACATATACGGTAAATTATATATTTATTCTGCAAGTATGGGATCCCTTATCCAGAAAGTATGTAATGGCCGTGTTGCATAGACTCTTGTATCTTGTACTTGATGGGATCTAAATTGCATTAATCCATATTCACGGAAAAACAATCCTATTGGGTTTCAAAGTAGACTTAAGTCATGGAGATCCAAATTAAAGAGAGATCCCCTTAGCCAGAAACCCCCCAAGCATTCTGGATAATAGATCCTGTCCCTGTAGTAGAATACATATATTGATTGCGGTATAAGCTCAGAAAGTGGCAATAGATGTCTGTTTGTGATGCAGTGTGGCAATGCTGGCTTTTTCAACAGTATATTTTGTATTTCGTAGTACGAGTAGGATCCTGTGGGGAATCGGCAGTTCTTTTTGGAATCTGATGGAGGAATCATTTTTGTGTGTGCCGTTCCGCCTTTGGATGCTGATAGCAAAATGTTTAACCTATGTTGTTTACAGATGAATGCATTTTTTAAAAAAAAGATAATTCCAGTGCTGAGAGTGGTTTTATTTCACACCAAGTGCTTGTATATATTTTTTCTTTGTTTAGCACTGGAATCCATGAATAAAGTGCATTTCAATTTGAGACGTTACTCTTGTACATTTCGGAAGGTTTATGCAATAAATGAAGGGGAAGTCAATTTGTCTTTGTCTTGTATTTACATGGATGAATATTTATAGTCTAGTCAAAATCTATGACTGAAGAGCCTACAAGGCTCAAAATGTGTAAGGCCACCATTGGATCTTGAAGCAAATTAACTGCATCAACTTCCATGTCATTGACCCTGGCCCAATATCTGTAATCCTTGTTATAACGATCAAAGCTTTTTTTTGTATAAACCAAGACAATTCAATTTTCTCTTATGAAGAAAATTCCCTTATGGGTAATTGTTTTAACTTTGGTGTATCTTCAAATAAGAAGCCCCCAAGTCAAGGCAGTGTCGGACTGGCCCACCAGAATACCAGGAAAACTCCCGGTGGGCCAAGCTGACAGTGGACCCTCACGCTGCTAAACTTTTGGCCTATTTCATGGCCATTCCCAATTTATATGAGTACGAAGAGGCTAAATAGATGGAATAATTGATTATAATATTTAAAGAAAACAAACTAGGAGAA
>CM044448.1:6628785-6646946 GCA_024363595.1 Xenopus borealis
ACAAAATACACCATTTCTACCCTTATTCTATTTTACACTTTCCTTGCCCTTTAAGTTCAAAAACCCTCAGTTTTCTGTGTGATAAGATGAAAATAAAATATATCCACAAACGTTTATACACACACATCTATAAACACACAGTTGGTTTGACTTATGATATTGGTCACAAACTGACTGGATCAAAGTCAAAGTAACCAAATGGTTTGAAGTATTTGACTTACCCTGAGTGTTCTGGAAATAATGACGCCACAAAGGTCGAATTTTGTCCTGACCGCCCACATCCCACACGGTAAAACTGATGTTCTTGTATTCTACTGTTTCAACGTTAAAACCTGAAATGGAGAGGGGGGGAAAGAAAAAAAAGCACATGATATAATCGCATAGACTTTAGATCGCGTCCACACACTGTATCCTATGAAGAGCAATGAATGATACCTATCGTGGGGATGGTGGTCACAATCTCGCCGAGTTTCAGCTTGTATAGGATGGTGGTCTTTCCGGCTGCATCCAAGCCCACCATAAGAATTCTCATCTCCTTCTTACCGAACAGGCCTTTGAACAGATTGGCAAAGATGTTCCCCATTGTAGTGTGTGTGTATCTAGATGGGAAACAAAACAAAACATTAAAGGCATAGTCATGGGAATTTCTTTTTTCAAAAGTTAATAGTGCTGCTCTGAAGTCTGTTTCTCAAAAGAAAAAACTTTATTTATATTCAATTTAGACATGGGGCTAGACATATTGGGGTAAATTTTTCAAGGAGAGAAGTGAAGAGTGAAGTTCCGCCACTAGAGGGAAATTCCGCAGCTCTCCATTCATTCCTATGGGATTTTGAAAGGCGTATTCATCAAAGGGTGAAATTTCACTTTCACCCATTGATGAATACGCCTTTCAAGATCCCATAGAAATGAATTGAGAGCTGTGGAATTTCCCTCTTTGATGAATCTCCCTCATTGTCGGTATTCCAGGCGCCCCCAGTCATGTGACTTTTTCTCATAATCAGTTGCTCGTTACTGCTGTACTGCAAGTTGGCGTAAGATCACCCCCCTCCCACCCCAGCAGCCTAACAACAGAACAATGGGAAGGTAACCAGATAGCAGCTCCCTAACACAAGATAACAGCTGCCTGGTAGATCTAAGAACAACACTCAATAGTAAAATCCAGGTCCCACTGAGACACATTCAGTTACATTGAGTAGGAGAAACAACAGCCTGCCAGAAAGCAGTTCCCTCCTAAAGTGCTGGCTCTTTCTGAAATCACATGACCAGGCAAAATGACCTGAGATGCACCTACACACCAATATTACAACTAAATACACTTGTTGGCTCAGGAATGAAACTACATCATAAAAATCATGACAGAATCCCTTAAAGAATGTGTCCAGGCTTTCGGCAAATCATCTGAATCTCCTCATTTGCCACTGCCCAAACTGGCAGATACAGCCTCACCGGTGGCACACATCGTTTAGACTCCAACTATGGAAAAACAACCTCGCACCATTTTTCCCATGTGGTTACATACAATAGCCAGACAACATTGCTGCGCACTAATCTCCAATTCTCACTCGTAAAGGGATAAACAGTAATTCCTAGCTTTGCTGACATAAGGATAAGGCATGAAAGCTGTGGTTTCAAGTCTTCTAGAACATCACTTATGCACAGACTTTTCCATGATCAGCCCTACTCCCCAATGATCACTGTCCCTGACGCACACTAAAGTTAGAAGAGTCTGGAAAAAATACAGTACAGGCATGGGATCTGTTATCCAGAAACCCATTATCCAAAAAGCTCGGATTTATGTCTCTCATTGACTCCATTATAATGAAATAATCCAGATTTTTTTAAATGATTTCCTTTTTCTGTGTAATAATAAAACAGTAGCTTGTACTTGATCCCAACTAAGATATAATTCATCCTTATTGAAGGCAAAACCAGCCTGTTGGGTTTATTTAATATTCACATGATTTTTCAAACACATCAGTTAATAGTGCTGCTCCAGCAGAATTCTGCACTGAAATCCATTTCTCAAAAGAGCAAACAGATTTTTTAATATTTAATTTTGAAATCGGACATGGGGGCTAGACATATTGTCAGTTTCCCAGGTGCCTCCAGTCTAAGGACTTGTGCTCTGATAAACTTCAGTCACACTTTACTGCAAGTTGAAATGACCCCCTACCTTTCCCCCCAGCAGCCGAACAGAACAATGGGAAGGTAATCAGATTGCACCTCAGTAGATATAAAAACACTTAAACGTAAAAATCCAGGTCCCACTTTGTAAATTTAGAAAATGTACACCATAAAAATTGTGACAGAATCCCTTGAAGATATGATGATCCAAATTATGGAAATATTGTTTATCCGGAAAGTCCCAGGTCCCCAGCATTGTGGATAACAGATCCCATAGCTGTAATAGGGACACTAGGTTACAAAACAGTATTTCATGACACAGGAGAGACAACAATGCTTTCAAGGCCACATTCATCTGTGCAACAATCAAGAGCCAACATCCTTCACAAGCCACTTCAATGGTAGAAGGGAAGAGTTGTCAGAGAAACAAAATACCTTGCACCTTCCTGCAACAACAATGGGACTGATGACTGGGCGTGGGAGTCTGATTTTAGATGAGCATTTAAGCATCTCTGGGAAAGAATGACATTTACTAGAAAACAGAAATAATGTACTTAATTGAGATTATATTAAAGTGCTATTTTATCAGCCAATAGGCATTCACAGTCTGTGTTCCTGGAATGCTCGGCCGGGCACTGCCTGGAATGCTCGGCCGGGCACTGCCTGGAATGCTCGGCCGGGCACTGCCTGGAATGCTCGGCCGGGCACTGCCTGGAATGCTCGGCCGGGCACTGCCTGGAATGCTCGGCCGGGCACTTCCAGGAACACAGACTGTGAATGCCTATTGGCTGATAAAATAGCACTTTAATATAATCTGTGTGCAGCAGGACAACACGCAGTACACAAAGTGCAAGAATGAAGGGGGCTGGCTAATAAAGTGTGCAGTAGTAAGGACAATACCTTTGCCAGAAGGATCAGTTTTACAAGGCAAACTGCTTGCTACAACAAACCAGATATTTCCCATTACAACACTGTTGGCTGCTCATCTTTATTTACACTAGAAACGTTGTTGCAATGACAAATACGTTTTGGCAATAAGTTACGCCTTATCTAAACATGCACTGCCCTCCCCTTTACGCTAAACCCAAGAAACTTTTTTTTTTTAAGAGTGATTTTGCCAAGAGTTTTTTGCACAATATTCATTTTCTATGTTTAGTTGTCTGATACATTAGCAGATTTAGACTGCTAAACCCATATTTTTGAATCAGCAGCTCTCTCTAAGTCAGCGACCCTTGGGTACCCAGACTATACAGGACGAGCAGACCTTCAAAAAAATATCCTTTGAGCTAAAATCCTGCTATTGGCTAAAACTGCTAATCTCCCAAAATCAACCTCCCCCAAAAAAATTGTTTAGATTTTAGGGGTGTTTAAACCCCAGAACGATAAAAGCCAAATTTAGTGGGGGTGACTATGTTCGCCTTGCCCAGTGACCCCAGTAGAAGAAAAGAAAAAAACAACCAGGGTTCTTTTCATTTGAATGTGCCCCCCCATCTTCTCTTCCAGCCAAAGTATTGCCGAATATACATAAGACAGCAGTGTGAGATTGTAAAGTATAACAGACCAGTGTGGTCATTAAAAAAGGTGGAAAGCACAAAACTAGGGTCCAATGTTAGTGATTCCAGTCACTGGGGGGGGGCCTAAAATATTGGCATCCCCTCCCACCCAGTAAATTGCATTTTTGATGTCTTTCAATAGAGAAATACAGTGTCAAAGGTCCAACCACTCCTGTGTAATTTAATGAGAAGTGTTTTGAGACTATTTAAATGCTCAGAATTGGGGTGGTCCCATTTATGGATGAGAATCAGTGGCCAATTGTCTGAGCTGGTGGTCCTTAGGGATTTCATTAGCCAGTTTGGCCTGTTCAAGTGTTTACATTGGGAACTAGCAGAGCTTACGTATTAACACACACCTGTAACATCTACATCAGCCACTTTATAAGTGAAAGCCCCCCTGAAGCTCAACATGTTGTGGGTTGGAGGGGCCCGTCATATATTCATGGATACAGTTGAACTGTAACACCAGTCTGGCGGGTCTCCAGCAGGTAACGCATCACCTCGGTGCTGTACAAACTCAGTCAATAATTCATGAAAGCATGAAATGTATATGGGGTGAAATGAATTAGGATAGATTAGAACTCATCCTAATTCACTGACAAAGAAAGAGGGTGTATTGCTGCATTTCCCAAAACCCCCTTTAACTCAAGCTGCATTTTTTATTACAGAGAAAAAG
This sequence comes from Xenopus borealis, assembly GCA_024363595.1. NCBI lineage: Eukaryota > Metazoa > Chordata > Amphibia > Anura > Pipidae > Xenopus > Xenopus borealis. Next base: position 6,633,139 of record CM044448.1, read on the forward strand.
GAAATAATTTTTTTTTTAAATGTGGAGCTTTCTCGATAATGGGTTTCCGAACGACAGCTCCCATACCTGTAGCGCTGAAAGGTTTAGGGACAGTTTTTCTTTCATTGGCAATTGTCCCTATAACAGAACTGTCACACTAGGCTCCCAACATTTCTAGATCACATTATATTACAGAAAAGCCATGAAATTCCTAGAAATGATATCCTTCTACTGGCAGCTCTTAGGGGCGCCATCACTTCTAAGCGGCTCTTAGGGGCGCCATCACTTCTAAGCGGCTCTTAGGGGCGCCATCACTTCTAAACTGAACCCCTCTTGTAAATTATAAAGATATTATACATTACTAAGGGGTTTCATGACCATATAAAAGCAGGAGGCCAAAGGCCAAGTAATTTAATACAGGCCATGGAACTCCGAGGTTACTTCTAATATCTTCATATTTTGCAACATGGGAGACTTTATTTATTAGAATACAAATTTTTAGTGACTTGGGACAAAAATGACATCACTACTCACCGTTTATAGGGATATCATTTACAAGATATTCGTGGCTTTGTGCATTATATCCTTATAAACCAGGGGTGTCCAAACTTGGCCCTCCAGCTGTTAAGGAACTACAAGTCCCACAATGCAATGAAGGAGTCTCACAGCCACAGTCAGGCAAATGCATTGTGGGACTTGTAGTTCCTTAACAGCTGGAGGGCCAAGTTTGGACACCCCTGTTATAAACGGTGAATTCTGACGTCATTTCTGTCAAATGACTCCCTGAAACCTGTGTATTATAATAAATAAAGTACCCCCAGTTGCAAAATATGAGGATATTAGAAGTTACCTCGGAGTTCCATGAAACTCCTCGGTAACTTATAATATCCTTATATTTTACAAGAGGGGGCACTTTATTCACTATATAAACAGCCCTTGGTGATGTCATCAGTTATAAATAGATTTTACTGATGTCATTTTTGTCACCTGACTATACTACTTACTATAAAGCTGTTTATTATAATAAAGTACACCTTGTTGGATAATGAGGGTATTAGAAGTCCCCTGGGAGTTCCATGGCCTGTATAAAATGTATATGGTCAGGAAGTCCTCTATGACTTACAAAATCCTTATATTCAATAGGGGGTAATTTATTCACTATACAAGGGCTGGAAATTAGATATACACTTGTTATTGGCTTATATTGGCAAAATAATTTTAGACCCCCCCCCCCCTTTAAAGGAGAAGGAAAGTTACAGAGGCAGTTTCCTTGCCAGTAGATTAGCCACAATAGTGCAAGCTAAAATTTTGATTTTTATTCTTTAGAATGCTTTCCCCTATGTGAGTAAACCGCTCTCTGTTTAGGATAGCATCTGCCATATTAGCTTGGTGTGACATCACTTCCTGCCTGAGTTTCTCCCAGCTCCCTCATAGTTCTGGGCTCAGATTACAGCAGGGGAGAGGAGCAAACTGAGCATGCTCAAGCCCTAGCCCTGGAGGTTTCAGCTGAAAACAGGAAGTCTGATACAGAAGCCCATGTGACACAATAGAAGGAAAGAAATGCTGTGTTTCTTATGACAGAGGACTCAGAGCAGCATTACTTTGAGGGGTTACTGGTGAATTTATATAGACCTTTCTGATCATCTTAATAATAATAAGACCTATATCACGACCCCCTTGTTTTCTATAGTTACATCCCATGGGGGGAGTCATATCCACAAGAGAGCAGAGATCTCCTGACAATGAGTCAAGGCTGAGGGGTTCCCTAAGACAGGGGTGTCCCCCCTGCAGCTGGGGCCCACAAGCTGGATATATAAATAGCAAAATAATAACCCCTTCACGCTGTGGTTTATCACACAGACCCCCCCCCCCCCATCACTTCCTGACTGACACTAAAAGCCAAGCGCGGTTTGTACAAAAGTGCAGCAATATTAGAATAAGCGTAAAGGCCCATCCCCACGATGTGACAGAACTACACATCCCAACTAGAAGCGACTGCGTGGATAGAACGCCTAGAACCCGGCAGCAGCAGCAGTAGGAGGAGGAGGAAGGCCGCAGCCGCCTGAGCGGAATACAGAGCCAGAAACACGCCCCTGTCAGCGCATTGTTACCCTATAGATTATATCTCTTCCCCCCTCACAGACTATGTAGATACCCTCGACATAAAATCTCTTACCACCGTCTCTTTCCACCTCCCGTCGCCTCTCCTTTGCTGCTCACTCACACGAAATGGCGGCGGCCGCTCGCTAGCGTCACTCTAGGAGGAGAACCGGTTGCGTACCTGCGTGGGTGGCACCGCGCTGCCCAATCAACACACGCCATTTAGGTCACAAGGGTCAAAGCGAACCAATCCGCCCACTGAGCGTCAGAATATGGCGTTTTGGGAGGGTGATAGGGTAACTAGGGATCGGCCATCTTGCTACTCCACTGCGAGTTTTTTTCGGGTTACTGTGATTGAACGCTTACCACCAAACAGATAGTGGCAAGGCGTACAAGCAATGGAAATATAATACAGTATGTGATTAATATACGAGGGTTATAAAATGTAACACGGTTTTGTAGGTACTAAGAAGTTCCTGCTTTTATTCACGGGGGCACAAATATGGCCGAGCAGTAACCGATGCAAAAAGCGAGCTAGCATATCTGCCAAATCACATCGAAAACGTCACCGTATGGGCGGTTCCCAAATGTGCCGGTAACCAATGATGAGGTGATTCGTCTGACAGTAGAATTGGGCGTGGCTTTAGGCTTGAGGTATAAAATGGAGGATGCAAGATGGACTATATTTAGCTTGCGTGGCGGGGAAGGAAGGACTGGTTGGTTGAGAGTGCTGGGAGAGGGGGAGTAATGTCATATTTATTGGTTTTAAGTGGTTGCCGTGGAGACCTAACTCGCCTCATAAGTGCTCTGCTACTGTTATAAATGTTTTGGATGAAAAGAGGCCTCGGCCCATGCTGTGAAATAAAGGACCATTATTCAGTCTCACACAAATCACTTTTTGATCCTTAAACTGTCTAAAGTTTTAATTACGTTGAACCCCAAGAACAAAATCAGATTAAGCGGTTGAAACCGAGTCAAAAAGACACTAAATTACATTTCTGCTTCTTTCAGGCAATTTTCCCAAACCTTCAACTCCTGTAGTTACTGCTACTGAGATCTCGTTTGGATGGTCTGTTTATAAGCAGTTGTGTATGCTGCAAAAAAATGTTTCAGAGAAAAAGAAATGGCTGTTAAAAATAATAAAATAAAAGCCACTGTATTAGAAATATTGGATGTTTGTAGGCCTTTTTCCACAGTGTTATCGTTACTGACCCGGCCTGAAGAAAAATAGGCCTCGGTTTACCTCGGGAGAGATTAGGATTGCCACCTTTTCTTGAAAAAATACCGGCCTTCCTATATATTTACCTTTTTTCCCTATTAACAACATTGGGATCAACCATCAAAAATACCGGCCAGGTGGCAACCCTAGGAGAGATGGATAACTCGTACAATCCGCAAAAAGTCGTGGCTAAATGCATGTGTGATGTATCTTGAGTGAATCACAACAATTCATTCCACATAGCACTGGCATTCAAAATAGGCCTTGGGATTTCAGGTACACAGAGGCCCAATAGTGACAGTCTGTGGTATCTTTACAGCAGCTAGGGTTGCCACCTTTTCTTGAAAAAAATATTGGCCTTGCTATCTGTTAATCTTTTTTTCCTATTAATAACATTGGGATCGACCATCAAAAATACCGGCCAGGTGGCAACCCTAACAGCAGCCCCTTCTGCCATTTTCTGGTCTAGGCCAGCCACATACCAGATTTTACATAATAGACTGTGAGGGGAGGAAGAGATGAGAGGGGCCGAAGAAGGGTAGTTAATGGCAGCGTCGGACTGGGACACCAGGGGCCCACCATAAAACCTTAGACCAGGGGCCCAATCTCAGTACTAATATTCTTCATCTCCTCAATCAACCTCTATTCTCCTAGTTTGTTTTTTTTACATACTATAATCAATTATTCATTCTATTTAGCTTATTTGTTCTCATATAAATAGGGAATGGCCATGAAATAGGCCAAAAGTTTAGCAGCATGAGGGCCCACTGACACCTTGGCCCACCGGGAGTTTTCCTGATATCCGGTGGGTCAGTCTGACACTGGTTAATGGGGTTTCTCCTTTAAGCTGGCCATAGACGTGCAGATTTTATTCACATGTATGACAAACCATTGTTTATTGCAATCTACCAACCTGAATTCCATTCAGAATAAAGTAGTAAAAGAACAAATCAGGCGAATGGTCGTGACAGCAATTGTACGAAAGTTACGTTTGACAAATAACAGTGACAGTCATCCAATGATATGGTCAGATGCAGAGAGAGATATTATCATTAGCCGACAGCAATCTTCTAACCTGTCCCATCAACTAAACAACCGATCACTATGGTACAGAAAATGTCGGGATAGACACAGTCCGAAAATCATACGATTCATACCATTATCAGGCCCAGATTTGTGGAGAGGCCACATAGGCCAGGGCCTATGGCGGTTAATATTTAGGGGCGGCATGCTGCCCACCCACTCTATGGGGTGCGCTGCTCCCTGGTGCTCCAGCAATTGTGCGCTCGCACTATTGCGCCTGCGTGTAGGGTTGCCACCTTTTCTTTCTACCTGCGTGCGGTAGCGCAGGCAGGCGCTAGGACCGCGTGGCCTAGGGGCGCTTTCATTTATGTAAAAAAAAAAAAACCCTAAAAACTTCACAGCAATTATGGATTGAAGAAGGTAGTCAATCAGATATCTGTCACAGCATCATGAACTTCACCTTATCTGTAAGTCCGAGACACAGGCAGCAGCTGAGGAAAAGGAGGGGCTTGTTTGAGTTTTTAGTCGCTATTTAAAATAGATCTCCTGCTTCTATTTTTCAGGTGGGGTTAATATTGTTATCTATAAAACATTTCTAAAAAAAAACAATAATAGTAATAAAACAAGAAGTTCTTCTGTGCTGCTGCTCTGTTTTTGTTTTTTTTTTGTTTTTTTTAAATGCATATTTCCAGGGGTAAAACATAAATCAAAGGATAGAGACTCAAAACCAGAGAGTAAAAATAAGAAGTGTGGTTAATCCCACAGTCGAGTATTAAACACACCACAACAGCTCCTACTTACTATCCATAATTCTGTTTTGGGGCTCATTTTGTTTTATGATCCAAATACAGCTGTTCCCTACTGTTGCCTTTGTGAGCCAAGTGCAAGGCAGCTGAGTCCCGGGATGACTGCCAAGAATTGAACGGACCAGTGAACTGACTTTCCCCATCTGTAATGCAATAACAGCAGCTTTTATTAATTTGTCTTTCACATTAAGACAATTATGCTGCATAGGCCAATGTCTCATATTGGGCGTTAAAAACGAACTAAATGCCCATAGACTTCAAATGCATCAAGGAAAATGTTTGCTGTTTTGTGAATTTTTGGCAAAGCAAAACGGGTCAGATTTGCCCTTCACTAGCCGGGGCCAATGCCAAACAGACTATAAACAGTGCTATATGAAATCAGGAGGCTGAGGAGTAGTCAAGGTCACAGGCCGAGGTCAATACCAATCAGTAGCCCAGTACAAAGTCAGGATTCGAAGAATCGTCAGTAAAGGCAGGGAATTAGCAGATCAGGGACAGGCAAGGCTAAATAAAAAGACAGAGATCAGAACTATAAGCTCTCCCAGGAATTATTAGGAAATAGACCTACGTTTGGGCAGTGAGCGTTTGGTCGAGGTCTCTTCAAATATTTTAATTTCTTATGATAAAAGAAAATTAGATACTCTGTGATTATACGTTTATTAATCATCCCTTATTTGGAATAGAGGTCTAAATGTTTCGGATAATGTTCAATTAATTCGAAAGAAAAAGAACTCCTTCTCCAACAGTACTAGAAGTCTCACATTGTTATTCTTGATTAACTCAACTGAATAGAATAACATTGTGAGACTTCTAGTACTGTTGGAAGAGAGGGGTTCTTTTTCTTTCGAATAAATTGAACATATTTAAATTTTGCACGCAAAGAGGATGAGCACATAAACTAGAACCACTAGGAAGGTTGTGGATGTTCCTGCAAAGTAAAAAGCAGGCGTCCCTGCTGCCCCACTAGACTACCAGGTACCTTTACATTAACCCCCTCCACCAGAGGGGGCCACTGGACCTCTAGGCTTATGAGGAAATTTGGTTGGGGGTAACTTTTTTTTTTTGCAATAGGTGTCCTTTAAGTTGCTGGGGGGGGTGATATCACTTCAACTTGCAGTACAGCAGTAAAAAGTGATCAAAGCACAAGTCACATGACTGGGGGCACCTGTGACATTGACAATATGTCTAGCCTCATGTCAGATTTTCAAAATAAAATATATATAAAAAAAAATCTGTTTGATCCAATTTGGTTTGACCCAGACCGCCTATGAATTGTACCTACTCTAGGCGACTGAACCTGTAGCAAACGTTGCTCCTCTGATTATATCATTGTCAGGCTTCCCTTTGTGACTCAAACAGCAGGGGGCAGACTTTCAGCTCTGAATTGGAATCTGCGAAAGCAAGAGTCTTTTTTTATCCTTTCTACTAACTTCATATACGCTATCCCAAACCTTCTGTTGTGATTTATTTGTAAATAATATGCTTTTGACGTTATAATCGTAATCATCGAATCGACCCCCCCCCCCACTTGCCCCAAACCAATATGGCGCTTTGCTTTATATCACTAGGCGGTGGTTAGAGCGCAGAGGGGTCACGTGACTGTATCCCCGCCCCCTCTTCTCGATTGTGCCCTCCCGCTCTGCTGAGCTGTAGCTCTTCGTTACCGCAGGTCTGGCAGTGAGAGGAGAGCAGAGCAGCCATGGCGGTGCGGGTAAGTGACTGCCCTGGAGGGTGGTGTGTGTGTTAGGGGCCGTCACGGCAGCTGTCAGCCCGGAATGGGGTCGGTGGTTAGTGGTAACCGGAAGCCCAGTGTGGGGTCGTGCAGCCTGACATTCATCCCTGTGTGTGAGACACGTATGTGAGGCTGCAGCAGGGATGTGTTTGTGGTGAGTGGGATATAGACAGGTATAGGGTCAGGCTTCCCAGCAGTCAGTAGGGAGGAGTCAGTGCTGCAGGGCGTCTTGGAATTCAGCTCAGCCCTCAGCTGTCATTGTCTAGTACAGACTGGTGTGTGTCATGTCACAGGCATCTCCTACCTCTCTCATTATACACTCTTATTTGTGTTTGTTATAGAAATACATAAACATGCCTGACTGCACTGTCTGTCTGTCCATCAGTCTACACATACCTGTGTCTGTCTGTCCATGCATCCCACTCACCTATCAGTTTGTCTGTCTACCCACGTCCTTCATCTGTCTATTCACATGAATCCCTGTGTATTTGCCATTGTGGCTGGGTATGTATCTGTCGGTCATCTGAAAACACATCTGTATTTCTATCTATCTCTCTGTCTGTCCCCTCTGTCTATCCTTCTATCTGTCCTTCTTTCCATCCTTCCTTCTGTCTGTTTGTCATCTTGTATTTATATCTATCTGTCTGTCTAACTATCCATCCTCCCTTCTATCCATCTTTTCTATCTGTCATTCCTTTTATCCTCCCTTCCTTCTTTCAGTTCTCCCTTCCTTCTTTCGGTCTTTCCTGCTATCCTTCCTTCCTTCTGTCTGTCCTTCTTTCTATCCATCCTTCCTTCCTTCCATCTGTTTGTCCTTCCTTCCATCTGTTTGTCCTTCCTTCCTTCCTTCTTTCTGTCCTTCCTTCCATCTGTCTGTCCTTCCTTCCTTCCTTCTTTCTGTCCTTCCTTCCTTCTTTCTGTCCTTCCTTCCGTCTGTCTGTCTGTACTTCCTTCCGTCTGTCTGTCTGTACTTCCGTCTGTCTGTCTGTACTTCCTTCCGTCTGTCTGTCCTTCCTTCCGTGTGTCTGTCTGTCCTTCCGTCTGTCTGTCTGTCCTTCCTTCCGTCTGTCCTTCCTTCCGTCTGTCCGTCCTTCCGTCTGTCTGTCCTTCCTTCTGTCTTTCCTTCTGTCTTTCCTTCTATCCGTCCATCTATCTATCTATCTGTCCGTCTATATCCATCCATCTATTCATTTGTCTATATCCATCCGTCCTTCTCTATCCATCATCTATATATCCATCCCTCAATCCATCCATCCATCTATCCAGCTATCTATCCATCCATCTTTCATTCCATCTATCTGTTTAGCCATCAATCTATCTTGCTGTCCTTCTCTCTCTCTTCTCTCTCTCTCTCTCTCTCTCTTCTCTCTCTCTCTCTTCTCTCTCTTCTCTCTCTCTCTCTCTCTCTCTCTCTCTCTCTCTCTCTCTATGAAATTGTCTGTTCCTAGAAAATACAGTGGACACAAGCCCTTATAATCAATAAGGAGAGTGCAGCTGAAGCAGCATGAAATACAAGATGTATAGGGACACACTAGTAGGTATGAGTTACATGTATAAGATGCAGCCATGCACGGAGGACTGGCAAGGAATAGCCATTTTGGATGATGCATAGAAAATGCTTAGGCTGCAGACGACATATAGCAATGGTATATATATATATATATAAATACATGTGTATTTTGCCTGCAGAGATTGCCGAGCAGCACTGACATCCAACTGTCAAGTCATTGGCATTAGGAGCCACATTATTATCAGGGAATAAATCCCGCAGAGTGTCTGTGTGTGTCGGAGCATCTTATAGATGCACAGATTTTTCTCAAGGTTGCAACAGAAGCAGAGAGGGTGGAATGTATCAGATTAATGCCGATCCGGCTACTGCAGCTGATGCTGATTGTATAGTACAGGGATTTTATCTCTAAATGAGCAAAGGTTTAAATGATTTGATTTATAATCCAGGCTTTTTATTTCAGACTGTACCAAAATAGATATACATAGGCTGCTCATATAACACCCAATGCCTTTTTATTTAGTAAAATCTCCCTTAAAATAATTTTATGTCCTTTAAATAAATGATGCCCCATGGCTGTTATTCAGCAGTCTCTAGAGTTCTGTGTTTTTCTATCCATTTTGTTATTTGTATTTGTGCTTAGTCATATTTTTATATTCCATCATCTTGTCCCTCTGAAATATTTGTATAATTGTATAAACTCAGTAATATCAGTCCTGGTGTTGCTGCATTTTCCTTACACTAGACTTTAATGCCACAATATGGCGAGGGTTGTGTGTTTTTCAGCTCTCATGCTGGAAGTAATTCCAGTGAAGCCTTTGCTACTTGTCACCTGTGGCCTCAAAAATGAATGTGAAGGCTTATACATGTTCAGATTTCCCACCACCAGTCTCATTTTTGGGTTTAAGGCAACACACGACTAGAATGCAAGGGCTTGAGGGCTCAACAGCTGCAGTTTTGTGGGTTGAAAATGGTGCAAAATAGTATCCAGGTATCAGGGGAATAGTTACACTATATGGGCAGAAGTATATGGAGACCCCTTACAATTACTGGGCACACCCATTTTTGTAAATACTAGCCCTACTGTAGTACACAATGAAGATTTCATGATTTGTGGCAACAGTTTGGGAAGAGCCTTACCTCTTTCAACTCAGTAGTGCCCCAAGCACCACCTGGGCCATGCCAAGCACCCGCCCCAGCCCATGCCAAGCACCCGCCCTGGTCCATGCCAAGCACCAGCCCATGCCAAGCACCCGGCCCATGCCAAGCACCCGGCCCATGCCAAGCACCCGGCCCATGCCAAGCACCCGGCCCATGCCAAGCACCCGCCCCGGGCCATGCCAAGCACCCGGGCCATGCCAAGCACCCGGCCCATGCCAAGCACCCGGCCCATGCCAAGCACCTGCCCGGGCCAGGCCAACTTGTAGAGGCAGTTATAGCAGTAAGGGGTCACCTTCATTTTGAGATATTGTGCTGGCAGGTGTCTGGATACTTTGGGCCATGTAGAGTACAACTAAATTCTGAATTCTGTAAAAGTAACTTCCAGATGGTTGAAGCACAGTCCAGCTTGATGTGGGGATGCAGTCATTGATGGAACATGGAGTCTGGGGCAATTCATTTTGGAGAATGTTGTTTAGAGAAAATGCGTTGCATATGTAAGTTATTTAACTTCTGAGCTGCTTATATCACACCTGCAATTGGTCACCTTGAGCGTCACACATTTACCTTAATTACAGAACACCCTTTATTAATGAGGGCCCTGAGCTTTTTCATTATGTCACATCCACTGTCCATGGTCCTGAAATTGCTCCTCAGTCTCACATGCAGCCACATCAGTTTTATCAGTAGCTTATGCTGTGCTGGATAATGGAAGAACGTACATTACTTCTGCCTCTTCAGCTCAGCTAACCCAAGCTTTTTTTTAAAGAGGTGATAGTTTGAGGTCACACAGACGTTCCAAAAAAGATAGATGTTGTGATGAAGATTGGTGCAGTTCTCATTTGATCAGTAGAAGAAGGAGCTGGTGTTGTGTCAGCAGAAAGAAACCCCTGCTTCCAATAAGGATTCATTATATCTTAGTTGGGATCAAGTACAGGTAAAGGACATATTATTCAGAATGCTGTGGACCTGGGGTTTTTCCAGATAACAGATCTTTCTGTAATTTGGATCTTCATACCTTAAGTCTACTAGAAAATCATATAAACATGAAATAAACCCAATAGGCTGGTTCTGCTCCCAATAAGGATTAATTATATCTTAGTTGGGATCAAGTACAAGCTGCTGTTTTATTATTACAGAGGAAAAGGAAATCATTTTTAAAAATACAGCCTTTCCGTAAGTCTGGATAACCTGTACTGGTGTGCTGGCAATCTCTCTGCAGTGACACCCCTGCGTCTGTCTCGCGCTCCCCTCCCTCCTAAAAAGAAACCGTAATCTGTTGTGGAAAGCTTATGGGTTTAATCTGGCAGCCAATTAGAGGGAAGCCTTTGTGATTTGATCCTGTGATGGGGACTGCGAGCAGAGCTGAGTGCCTCATTATGACCTCTAATTTACTTTTTTTTTAAATAATATGATTGAATTTAAATTGAAACACAACCCAATGACTGGGCCCTACATTGTTTTCAGATAAAAGGCTTTTTATTTTGGTGATAGTGTCCCTTTAAATACTCCCTGCCCTTGTGCTCGTCACGGGTCTATTGTATGCACTGCTTGTGTCCTTGGCTTCATGGGATCTCCTTAAAGGGGTTGTTCACCTTTAAATTAAATGTTAGAATGATGTACAGAGGGATGTAGAGAGAGAATTTGCAATTGGGTTTAATTTTTTTATTATTTGTGGCTTTTGAGTTATTTAGCTTTTTATTCGGCAGCTCTCCAGTTTGCAATTTCAGCAATCTGGTTGCTAGGGTCCAAATTACACTAGCAACCATGCATTGATTTTTAATAAGAATGTGGGGTATAAATAGGAGAGGCCTGAATAGAAAGATGAGTAATACAAAATAGCAATAACTATAAATTTGTAGCTTTACAGAGCTTTTTATATGGGGGGGGGGGTCAGTGACCCTCATTTGAAAGCTGGAAAGAAAAAGGAAAACAATAATAATAATAATAATAAGGACCGATTGAAAAGTTGCTTAGAATGAGCCACTAAAGGCTAGTTAATTTAAAGTTGACCCACCTCACTATACAAAATATGATATTTCTGGGCATTTTTGCTTTTAGGCTTTAGTTCTCCTTTAAAGGACTTGTAAATCACTGGGGAGGGGGGTTGGTTCTGTTTGGTTGGCACCCAGCAGTGAATATTGTCACTGACCTTAAACCCAGGACTGTGCTCCTTGTTGCTAAAAAAAACGCATCAGTAGGAATGGTCACTACTAATGCGCATAATCCCAGCAGCCAACTGCCGGCTTGGACCTTAGAGAAGATGTGTTGCTGAAATGACTATACCCTTGGCTAGTGCGCTAGCTTCCTCCCCTTTCCCTCGTCCTATCCCTGCTGTAATCTGAGCCCAGAGCTATGTTTGAGCAGGGAGAGACTCAGACAGGAAGTGATGTCAGAGCAAGCTAATATGGCAGCTGCTATCCTAAACAAAGAGAGAGAGCTTCTAGAGCCAATGACTCGGGTATGGTATGTGAAGTGTTTTTTTTCCCATTCAGACAGGAAACATCACAGAGGACAGATAGACTCCTGTTTATATTAAAGGGGTTGTTCACCTTTGAGTTAACTTTTAGTATAATGTAGAGAGTGATATTCTGAGACAATTTGCAATTGGTTTTCATTTTTTATTGTTTGTGGTTTTATAGTTATTTAGCTTTTTATTCAGCAGCTCTGTAGTTTGCAGTGTCAGCAATTTGGTTTCTAGGGTCCAAATTACCCTAGCAACCCTGCACTGAAGAGACTGGAATATGAATAGGAGAGGGACTGAATAGAATGATAAGTAATAAAAAGTAACAATAACAATACATTTGTAGCCTTACAGAGCATTTGTTTTTAGATGGGGTCAGTGACCCCCATTTGAAAGCTGCAAAAAAAAACAGAAGAAAATTGCAAATCATTAAAAAAACTATGAAGAATAAATAATGAAGACCAATTGAAAAGTTTCTTAGAATTGGCCCTTCTACAATATACTAAAAGTTAACTTGAAGGTGAACCACCCCTTTAATATCCCTTTACTTATTCAAACCTTGTTTTTAATAAAATGAGAAGAAAAAACAAAATGTGCAAAATAATCCCTGTGATGCCGGTTCCTGTCGGGGAGTGTGAATATAATTACTATCATTGTCTCGTTGCGGTATAATTATAATTCAGTGTTTGTTTCTTTTATTTTTGCTCCCTACAGTCCATGCAAGCAGCGCGGTGCCCCACAGATGAGCTTTCCCTTACCAACTGCGCCGTGGTCAACGAGAAAGATTTCCAGTCTGGCCAGTAAGTAAAGCTGGAATCAGTGGGTGTACTGGATTTGGGAATGGGACTCATTATTAGCCGAAAACCCGTTATCCAGAAAGCTCAGAATTACAGAATGGCTGTCTCCCATAGACTCCATTATAATGAAATAATCCAAATCTGTAAAATTTATTTGATTTTTCTGTGTAATAATAAAACAGTCTCTTGTACTTGATCCCAACTAAGATATAATTCATCCTTATTGGAGGCAAAACCAGCCTATTGGCTTTATTTCATGTTTATATGATTTTCTAGTAGATTTAAGGTATGAAGATCCATATTATGGAAAGATCCATTGTCTAGAAAACTCCAGGTCCCAAGCATTCTGGATAACAGGTCTTATACCTATAACAATAAAACAGTAGCTTGTATTTGACCCCAACTAAGATGTAATTAATCCTTATTGGAAGCAAAACCAGCCTATTGGCTTTATTTCATGATTATATGATTTTCTAGTAGACTTAAGGTATGAAGATCCAGATTACAGAAAGATCTGTTATATGGAAAAACCCAGGTCCTGAGCATTCTGGATAACCGGTCCTATACCTGTAATAATAAAACAGTAGCTTGTACTTGATCCCAACTAAGATATAATTAATCCTTATTGGAAGCAAAACCAGCCTATTGGCTTTATTTCATGTTTCTATGATTTTCTAGTAGACTTAAGGTATGAAGATCCAAATTACGTAAAGTTCCCTTACCCAGAAAACCCCGGATGCCAAGCATTCTGCATAATGGATCCCATACCTGTACTGCCAAAATGAAAGCCATTATTTTACACCAACTGGCTAAAGAAAGAGTTTGCAGCCTCAACAACAAATTGCAGGAGGCTAAAGTCTCAGCTTGTCAATAGCAGCAATGATCCAGAACTTGAAACTTTTCACAGGGGGTCACCATCTTGGAAAGTGTCACTCACATGCTCAGTTATTTAACTTTCCTTGTCCTTTAAAGGGCACCTATGGGCCAAAAAATTTCCCCAAACCGAAGGTGCGGGCTGATAGA
>CM044448.1:6672921-6693831 GCA_024363595.1 Xenopus borealis
CTCTCCTCTCGTCTGCCCCTCCCCTCTCCTCTCGTCTGTCCCTCCCCTGCCCTCTCGTCTGTCCCAACCTGCCCTTACGTTTCCCTTTTTGTTTCCCTCTCTGATGTTATAGATTGCAAGCTCACTCACATGTAGGGGATGGAAAGGCTAGGCAACCAGGTTGCCTAGGGTACCTGTTTGGCTTGGCCTGGCCCTTGGTGGTAGGATTCTATCCTGAGCTGCTGCAAGCATATAAAGAGAGAGGTGTATACCTCCATACCCTAGTTGACTATTCTTCATATAAATGTAAGTATATGGCTACCCTTTAATATGAATGAGTCATTAGTAAACACAACTATACTACCATGCTGTAGTGCATCAGATTCATGGAAGAAATCTATTGCATTCAAGGCCCCAGACATTGTATCCTGATAATAATGTTAGACGAGTTTCAGATCTCTATGCCCAAGGTTCTACTTCAGGGATCACAATTGATCTGATCACAGGCTTAGGCTTTGCATGTCATGCTGAACTCAGTGTGGGGTTTGGAGACATTACACTCTATGCTCTTCAGTATCTTCGATAAGAGCCAATGGGATTTATGGGGTCCAGCCTTCACCCCCCCCTCCATTACTTGTATAATGTTTATCAGATTGATCCTATGACGTTCTCTTGAGGTAATAAGTGCTGTGATTATGTTGCTGCTTTTCTTTGCCTCCCTCACCCACCCCACCATTCCACTCCACTGTACATGTATATTTTTATTGTCAATCTTGAGTATTTTGTGGGATATCGCAGCTGAAACCAGCTGCAGTAAAGTTATTATTTATCCGACACGCCCGCCTCGTCTGAATTTATCTGAGCGGATTTGATCTATGAGGGCACTGCCCCCAAACAAAACAATTTAGTATTTGCTACTTTCTGTGCTGAATGCAAAGAGCCCAAAGAATAAGACTTGATGCTCAACACACACAGGGCAGGAGTTTTGTTGAACTTGCCCAATTGCATTTGTAATTAAATTTGCAGAGAGCTACGGAAGAGTTGTATAGAAGGTTTACTTCCCCTTTAAATATTAGAAGGATCAATGCAGTTTTCACATTCCATAATTCTTACCCACGACGCAAGGATTCTTCCCCCTGCAATTCCAACATCAACTGCAACGACTGAAGCGGAAATCCGATCACTTTCGGGGGCGACTGGGTTCCCCACAGCATCGGACACAATGGCACCTAGTGCAACTATACAAAAGTGCATGTTTGGGTGCAGGTACAGGTATGGGACCTGTTATCCAGAATATTCAGGACCTGGGGTTTTACAGATAACAGATCTGAAATGCATGTTCCCAAAGGCTGTTCTATTCAGACTATCCAGGAGGGGGCAGCAAATACAGATCTTGCATTCTACACTACTCAGAGTTTATTTCTATAGCGCACACAATCTTAGGAGATCAATGACCATTTTTTTAACTGATATAAAGACATATATTCAAAAGGAATAAAAAAGTAGGAGAAGTGGACCTACCCTGGCACCATTCATTAAGTCCATGTTCACCTTGTACTGTCCTGTATTTCAGCAGCTGCACATCAGGGGGCACCGGTGAGTCCTTCCACCAAGAACCAGCTGTTCATAGAAAGACATTATGAGCATTCATAGCAGCCTCCCCCCCTATCTGTATGGCAGTTAAAGGTCACCCTGTATCTGTATTAGGCTGGGATGACAGACCCCTTCACGCTCAACTGTCAGTAGCAAGTAATCTTCTGACTTCCAGTAAATGTAAAAGGCCAAATCCCCACATCTCCCTGCTCCCAACCTTCCTAAATCTATACTGGGAAAGGTGCAAAATGGAAAGGTTCTATACAAAGCAGGTACCAGCACTGACCAATAGAAGGGGCCACATGTCTGGATCATATCTCAAATAAGCCCTGGCCAGTATAAAACACTGACGTGGCAGCACACAGCAGCCCCTTTAGCATTTACCAGTCTGGGCTCAAAGGACAATCTGTGCCGGACTTGGGTCATTCTGTAGGGCAGCAATGGTAAAGGTAAGAACAATCGTTCTCGTATTGGGCATCACTTGTGTTGGTTCTGTAAGTCCAGTATACTGCTCTGTACCAAATGCATGGGGTACTTTGTGCCAAACTAGGACAACCACTATAAGCCAGGGGCACCAAAGCCACTGTAATAGACCCATTCTGTGGATTATCCAATGGCACAATTTCCTGAAATATGGCTTTGACACAGCTGGGACTGGGAGAGCCCCAGTGCACAATTAGGACAAGTATCTACATCAGGGGTCCCCAACCTTTTTTGCTCGTGAGCCACATTTAAATTTAAAAAAGAGTTGGAGAGCAACACAAGCATGAAAAAGTCCATGTGGATGTCAAATAAGAACTCTGATTGGCTTTTTAGTAGCCCCTATATGGACTGGCAGCCTACAGGAGAGAATGTTTGGCAGGACATCTGTTTTTTATACAACCAAAACTTGACTCCAAGCCTGGAATTCAAAAATAAGCTCCTGCTTTGAGGCCACTGGGAGCAACATCCAAGGGGTTGGAGAGCAACGTGTTACTCACGAGCTACTGGGTGGGGATCACTGCTCTACATCTACAATAGGCAATTTGTAAGGGCACCTAGGAGAGTCGTTGGCCCTAGGTGTTTGTGGCCAAAAAGTCAGAAAGGGCCATATGATATCAAGGCCAGGCAAGATGCCTAGTAGGGTTCTCATCCTCCTACATCACAAGCTGAGGATTGTAGTGGGATAGTCCTTTAATTAGCAGTACACAGATAACCAAGTAAAGACTTGTCTATATGAAGTTCTATATAAAGTTTCATGACGAATTTTTCAATGGTTCAAGATTCCCTTTAGAGTGGCAAGACTTTGCCTTTATTCTCTGCTTCAAGGTTTGTAAAAATCATATAACGCCCACTGTTTACTGATGAATTATGGACAAATTAGTCAAATTAAATATGTAACTTCCATGTCTGAGGAATGCCCCCTTCACATGCAAGTATTCAGTCATTTGTATGATAATTTGGCCAAAGAAATGCACTTTTTTTATTACAGCCTTTAAAACAAAAAAAAACGGGGTTCCTCAATCATGGCTGCACCCAGTGATATGTAGAAACAGATAAAAATAAGCCCCCCCCCCATGTAGAAAGGACCATGCTAGTCGATTAGTCTTGCCAAGGTTGATTCTTCTAGTTCTGAAGGAAAAGGGTAATACCGTCTCTGATTCTCAAAATCAGAGGATTTTGCCCTGTGCTGCAAGAAGTGGTGCCCTATGGGATGATGGGTAATAAATAGTTACCCTGGATCAGTTTTAGGTGGTCTTAATCACCAACCACAATCCCAGTGCTCTTAAAACATTCACCAGGAACCACAGATCAGTCATACATCATTTATAATTAGAAAGAATGCAGGCTTTTTTTACTCCAAATATATATTTATAATATATTATATATCATCTTAGTAAACTCACACAGTATATACATACATTGTATAATAAATAGATATATATAACAATTATTTCGAATATAAATGTCCGTGAGAGTTTGATGATCATGGCCGTAGCTTTGGGTGTAGGTAGGTCAGTTTCCGAACCCTGGGCTTCTGTAGAGAGAATAAGCCAGGAATGGAAAGTCTGGGAATTGTGAAACCTTCAGCCTTGTAGGAGAGAGGTGGCCCTTTTAGATTGGATGGTATGAATGTGTTATAGGTTTAGGGTTACCTTCCTATTGTGTTATAATAACCATAAGAAGGTCGCTGGTGCTTGGCCTGATCTCACTTGGGCTGTGTGGCAGTTTGAAAGCTGCTTAAAGCATAGATGGATTAAATATCCCTCAGCACAGTTCAACTGGAACAGACCCTTAAGTTCACCAATAGTCTGTACAAAGAGAGTCCCTAAAACTAAACCAGTATTAAGTCAGTCTGGAAATTGTCTAAGGAAAGCAAAAAGTTCTTGCAACATATAACCCTACACTCATGGTTCCCATGGCCATGTAAGAGTTTCTTCTAATCCTGAAGCTAAACTAGCTCAGCCAACAGTCAGGTTCTTCATCTGTGGGATGGTGGTTGCTTCAAGTGGAACCAATTCCTTCCAGCGGAGGTGATACGTTCTGCAGCAGGAGCCTGTGGAGAGAGACATAATGGGTGCTTGAGTCTACAGCAGATACCAGTGGTGGCTTGAGAAAATTCAGTGCAGTAGAAGCAGACCCTGAAGGTCTAGATCAGTGATCCCCAACCAGTAGCTCGCGAGCAACATGTTGCTATCAAACCCCTTGGATGTTGCTCCCAGTGGTCTCAAAGCAGTTGCTTATTTTTGAATTACTGGCTTAGAGGCAAGTTTTGGTTGCATAAAAAACAGATGTCCTGCCAAACATTCTCTCCTGTAGGCTGCCAGTCCATATAGGGGTTAACAAAAAGCCAATCAGAGCTCTTATTTGACATCCACATGGACTTTTTCATGCTTGTGTTGCTCTCCAACTCTTTTTTAAAAAATAAATGTGGCTCACAAGCAAAAAAGGTTGGGGACCCCTGGTCTAGATGTTTTAGAAGAAGAATTCAGGACTAAATTCCAAGTGAGACTATACGTTTTAGAAGCACCGATCTAAAGTACAACAGCAGGTTTTTGAAGATTCAGGCCATGGTATATCTGTAGAAATAAGTCAAATCCACTGGACTTGCTGCGTTTTTTTTTTCGTTGAAGACGTTTCACCAGTCATCGTTATTCTGAATTGAGAAAGCCACAGCAAGTCCAGTTGATTTGACATATTTCTACAGATATACAACAGTAGGAACTTGACCTCAATCCCTTACTGAATGAAAGGCCTGTACTGATGGGCTGAAGAAGGTGATGATCACTTTTCATGGATAATCTAATGTTGACGTATAAAGTTTATTAAACATTTAGGATGCACGGAATCCATCATTTTTGGATTCAACCAAACACCAAATCTAAATTTGTAACATCATTCAGTTGTCCTCAATTGTAAGGTCACCATGACATCAAGGGTCCAAATTCAATGAACAGGATGCAGTGGACTGAACTCATGTAAAAAATAGATATGTCTATATTATGAATATGAATTTCAAATGGCAATGGTTGTGTTCAGCTGAATCGATACCCAATCACAATTTGAAATCTGTAGGCAAGGGCCCTTGGTTTGTGTATGGTGTTACTGGCTGACTTATAAGAAGAAGGGGCTGTACTACATCTAAGGAATTTGCAGGCCCAAGGGTTGAGGACCTATGACCTGAAAGAGCTCTTGGAATAAAGAAGTATAAGTTATGATTGTGCCCATTGGTGCTCAGTCAACGGATTTAGTACCTTGGTTTCACTTGCAGGTGTGGACATCATAGATGCGCACGCATTCTTGGCAACTCACATAGCAGCACCAGTGGAAAATGCAGTGACACTTCTCCTTGCGTTTCTCGGTGCGTGTGTTGTGACCCCTTCCACAGCACAGGAGGTCACACCCATCTATGCCGTGAGATGTCACATTGCAGGAACGGCCCTGGGTGCCAAACGATCCAGTCTCTAGATTGGGCTCACAGAAGTTGGGAGAAGTCTCATAGTACACAAGGTCCCTCTCAGTGGGAGGTTTAAAGAGTGAGTATTTAGCCCTCAGCGTTTCTACCCAACCTCGTGATTCACGGTGCTTTTCCACTGACATCTCGGAAGCACTGTCATACTTATCCTTTAGGTGATCCCCAATAGCTCGAAAGTCAGCTTGGGACCACCAGCAGGTTTTAACCTCACAGCTACCTGACAGACCATGGCACTTACATCGGAGGTGCATGTGGTCAAGGATGGTCTAAGAGAAGACAAAAATATGTTATCAGCAGGGACTGGGCAACTTGTGTAAATAAAAGGAAGGATGGGTGGTGCAATACAAAGGGATTTTCTACAAAAGGACCAGTTTCAGTCTGCTAAGAAGTGAAGGTTGGGGAGAAAGCATTTTATATCAGGACAATTGTGCCAAACCGAAGCCAAGTGGCTGCTGGGTATAGGGGCAAAACATCTCAGCCTGTTAAATTGGAGAATTCTGATGGCACCCTACAGATCTGAAGTTTTGGTGAAAGCATCTTACAGCAGGACAGTTGTCCCAAACACAAGCCCAATGGCAGCTGGTTATTGGGGCCAAACAATTCTAACTGGAGCAGTGGCTTGAACTGGAGCATTATGATGACAGGGGAAAACATGGCGCATCTTGAATAAATCAAGAAGGAAAGGAGGTGGAAAACAAAGAGTGGTCACTGATGGCAAGTTAATAATGGATGAACAGTCCATGTTAATATTAATTAGTTGTTCAAAATGCTCCCTGTGCCTTGACTGACTGCCTACCCTTGGGGTTCAGAGTTTCATTATTTCTCACCGCTCTTCCTGCCTCGTTGTTGTGTCGGTTCATGGCCGATCTGGCGTCTGGCCTGTTCTCTCTGGCATCTGCGAATTCACGGGACACCAGAACTCCAAAGTCTGCATCCTCGCTGCAGCCACCCCACTTCCAACCATCTCCCGGGGAGCCTTTGTGGTGAGAGTCACAGCCACAGATTGTGGAACTGCCTTCAGCACAAGAACGAGTCACTGCAAAGGCCACTCCAGCAGAGGCAATGGCGTGGACAAACGCTGATTCACGGGTGGCTGAAAACAACACACTCATGGTTGCAGCTTCTTAATTAACCAACAGATTAATAAATGTGATCTATGGATATTACTTCTAATGACCTCTAACATCCCAAAAATCCTCCATAATGGTTTTTCCTGTTGCAAACAACTCACAACAGTCCTGCTGGTCTAGTTGACAGTCTACAGTCCTACCTCAAATTATGAATAGTGAACTCTTAATCTAACAATTTGTATCTGCAATAACTTTGCTTGTAGTCTTGGAAGAGCAGTAATACATAGGTGAATGGCATCACCGATAAAACCAGAATATGGTGGATTTTGCACAGTAAATTTCCATTTCAGTCAATTAGATGGAACAGTTCTGAGAAGAGGGGGGGCTGCAAAAAAAAAAAATTAGAGACAAGGGGGCAGGAGGATATACCACTGCAGATCTGGAATGGAGAGGAGAAGGGATTAAGCCTACTGTTGAAAGGCTTACTCCCTCCTTCCCAGTATGGCCAGTTACCTGCTGGGACTCTCAATCCCCTTTTGTGTGCTGGTGTCACAGTGTATTAGTGACATAATGATAGGCGTCCTTGGGACCTGTGTGTGACCAGACTGCCATTTCCCTGTCAGTTCGTAGCAACAGGCCCTTCTGCAGACCACGTACTGTCCCCTACTAGAGGTCTCCCCCTCTCAGTCTAAGGATGGGGGGTAGAGAGCAGTGAAAGGGCGTGTGAATAGCCCCAGAGTCCTGCTGGGCCAGGAACCCCTCTCAGCCTCGCAGTGGGGAGGCTTAAACTCCTTTTTATTCAACACTAAGCTCATTTCACTCATTCACTTTCTGTGCTACTGATCCGGCAGCCTCCGAGTGAGAGCAAACCCTGCAGATCTCTGGGAACTTGCTTGTCGTTCTGCCCTTCTCTCAAACTTCTCCTTGCTCTCTGTATTTGTATTTCCCCCCCTCTATACCATGATGTGTGACAGACCAGCTCCTAGCACACATCATTTAGTTCTATAAAGAACAACAAAGTAAAGTTGCCATTGGTTTTGATGAAGACAAGATTTGCTATTAAATATAAAATATCTGAATGCTTTTGCTCACCTGAATATCAATGCTGAAGGGTACATTTTTACTTAAATCAGGAAGATGGGGTCTCCCAACCAAGTGGTGCACAATTACTTGGAACTGAGTGGTTCTCAAAGGTTTCATATTTATGTATTGGCATAACCCAAGCCAACATAGACACTATGGTAGATTCAGTATTCAGTCAGATGCACAGGTGCTCCTAAATGGCTTCTGGGTAGCACTATTTAAACTTGGGTTCTGAGAACCATCAATAAAGGGCACCACCTTAATAGATTCTAGGGGGCACACATTATTTCTGTATTGTAGGATCTAACCTTCTCTATCTAGCTCACAATGTCCTCTTGAACTGAATGGTAAAGTTATCTATCACTCTTCACTGTGCCCTTTCATCCGAGGCTTTGAACTTCACCCCCCACTTCATCATTGAGGGGTTCCAAGAGACATATGGTGACTTATCTCCAATCTTTTATAAAATAGTGGTCACCCAACTTGTAGGGAACACAAGTTGTAGGGATACACTAGACTACAAGATCCCATGGACGTTGGTAGGGATATGATACACTACTCTGGAATATCCCATGGAAACCGGTGGCACACAAGTTGTGGGCATCCACTAGACTAGAATATCTCATTGGCGTCAAGCACACAAAGGTTGAGGGGGATAAACAAGGCTGCAAGATCCTATGGACATTGGTGGCAAACAGTTTATGGGGATATAAAACAATAGTCTGGAAGATCCCATGGAAACTGGTGGCACACAGGTTGGGACATCAAGCACAGAAAGGTTGTGGGGATGCACAAGACTGCAAGATCATAAGGAAATTGGTGGCAAACATTTTGTGGGGATACGATACACTAGTCTGGAAGATCCCATGGAAACTGGTGGCACGCAGAACATGGGCATACACTAGACTAGAAGATCCTGTGGACATCAAGCACACAAAGCTTGAGGGGATACACAAGACTGCAAAATCCTATGGATATTGGTGGCAAACAGTTTATGGGGATACAATACAATAGTCTGGAAGATCCCACAGAAACTGGTGGCACACAGGTTGTGGGCATACAGTAGAATTGAAGATCCCATGGACATCAAGCACACAAAGGTTGTGGGGTTACACAAGACTGCAAGATCCTATAGAAATCATGCAAAAAAAAATTAATATTTTACACTGACGTTATAGAGATGCACAGTCCAGGATACTTTCTGCCTTGTGCAGTACCTTTGTCCAGTACTGGTCCGAAAATGGCCAGACTGTCGTGAATGGTGGTGCAGTTCCAGCGGCGCCCCTTGAACTGATGCTGACATTCTTGAATTCCAAGCTTTATCCCCTCTGCTACACTGGGCATGATCTCAATGTAGTTCCGGCAGAAGCGCATCTGTTTTGGGACAAGACCTGGTATAGATCCACAGAGGATTGGCTGGGACCCAAGGGAGCTGTACTGCTGGCCAAGTGCTAAGGACCTAGGTAGAAAGAAACGTGACGTTCTTATTAATGGAAATGGTTTCAAATACCTTCGTTAACATATTTCAACATGGAACCCAATATTTCTGTAGGGTCAGAAATGTTCAAGGATGGTGAATCGGAGCCATGGACTTTGCCTGTTGGCAGCTGAGACTGCCAACCTCAGCAAATCCTCAAAGAAAACATGTTTATAGAAGCTTTCTGCACCTCCACATTGGGCCCAATTGCGATACTGTTGTCGTTCTGATAGCGGTACTATGTACAGTCTTTGTGTCTTCCAGCAAATGTTATCAGCACCCAGGCAGCTGCAAGGCCAACCTGAAATGTCACCCCTTTTTTCTGCCGCTTGTTTATAACTGCCGCCAGCAATTCCATGGACTAAATTAAAAGACAAGCTGATCTTAAAACATGCAATATCAGGCTTTCACCACATAATTATATCGATGGCGATTACAGTAGTTGTATAAATATAAGAGGAAAAAACCCTAGGACCATGGTCACTGATCCAGTAATAAAGGGAAAAAAAACTTTCCTTTGGAAACTGCATTCAAAGGGAAAAAAAAGTATTTTGAAAATGATTTGATTATTCAAGGAGACAGAGCAACATGGGTGACGTTCCTGGTAACATTAGGAGGAGACTTGTCTTATATGTCACTTTCCCTTTTGTTTCTGTGTCCTCCTTGTTCTCCACACCCCTCATATAAACTCTCCAGAATAAATTACCTGCTACAGCCATTAGGTTGCTGTCTAGGAGGGTCCTGGAAACTGTAATGCCTTGCCCTCCCACTTTGAAGGTTTAAGGCTCCTAACTGAAACCCATTTTGTACATAACTCTAACCCAGTGATCCCCAACCAGTAGCTCATGAGCAACATGTTCCTCTCCAACCCCTTGGATGTTGCTCCCAGTGGCCTCAAAGCAGGTGCTTATTTTTGAATTCCAGGCTTGGAGGCAAGTTTTGGTTGTATATAAACCAGGTGTTCTGCCAAACAGAGCCTCAATATAGGTTGGCAATCCACAGGGGCTACTGAATGGCCAATAACAGCACTAATTTTGCACCCCAGCGTTGCTTCCAAGCTCCTTTTACTTCTGAATGTTGCTCACGGGTTGGGGATCCCTGCTCTAACCTATAATGCCACTTATTGAGTTGGTCATATACAGTAAAAAATTGATAGCAAAAACAGGTTAAATATATAAAGCAACCTGGTCTTCTTTTCCACTATTCAGACCCACTGAAATGCCAGTTTGGCAACTCACACAATACTATAGACACCTTCAGACCTCCAGTGGTTTAACTACAGAGGAAGCAGACCCTGCAGCTGCAGGGGGCCCAGGAGCTATAGGGGCCCAATGAACCCCTAATTAACGAGCAATTTCAACATTGACAGGTCAACCTCTGGATATGATGGGGGCTCTAAAATGAATTTGCTGTGGGGCCCAGTATTATCTAGTTCCTCCGCTGATACTGAACCCCCCATCCCACGCACTTACACTGACTGACTCCACCCTCATAGGCACCTTGCATTTCCCCCTGTATCCTAACCTTCTAAGCCCCGCCACACACTCGGCCCAATTCAGTTGAGAAAAACTTATATTGGGATCTATTATGTGAAAACTACGGTGGGAAGTGATTGAAATGAAGTGGGGGAGTCAGTTTGAGATTGATTAGGGATAAAAAAAATGTCCTCCTCAAGTTTCATCCGACCCAATATTTTCACAAATGCCCCAACTTCCATCCTCATGTCCTCCCAATCCCCCCACCCAGTTGACTTCATTCTTTCAAGACTCGCACTTACTTATTTTGGTAGCAGATAACTGTGTTTATTTGTGAACCCCCCTCCCTCTCCTATCTCTACCCCTGACTGGACACACTCCATGCATTAGTGAGCCCTCTCTGCTGTTCCTCAGGGAGACCTCATTACAAAGGGCTTAAGACTCCAGATCTGTAGTGTATCCCATCCACAGAAAGCCTACCCAGACAATACTGCTCATCCCAAAACCTAATCCTCGGACAATAAGGATTAGGGTGCTCCGGATATTACCTACTGACCACCCATTCCAGGCCAGCCAGCTGGGTATGGCAGAAATATTCTAAAGGACGGGTAAGACCCATCAGGACCAGATTCCTGCAATAAGAAGAAGACTCCTAAACTCAGGACACAAGCTCATCATAGGCCTAGACTTATCAATATTTCACAAGTGGGAAGACCATGGGAGACTACACCACTGCATTTACTGCTTTGGTTGGTTTTGTGTTTTAAGGATCCTTTAGCTCTTAATGAATTAGAAAGTCTTCTAGAAGAAGAGTCATAACGCATCCAGGTTGAGATATTATCTACTAGACTTAGGACCTTGGGTTTTTCACATAATGGGTCCATCTGTAACGTAGAACATCATGCCTTGAAGGACTGCTGGCTTTGGGTGCTTCTCCATTTCCATAAGCTCTCAAGAAGTTCCTAGGTGTACTAACAAGCTTTCCTCCATTAATTAGGTTCCCAGCTTGAGGACATTGGCCGGGAAGAATAACTATTTCAGGAGGCACAGCCTTCACAAAAACAGACCAACTGATATATGCAGGTATGGGACTTATTATCCAGAATGCTCCGGTTTTCCGGATAATGAATCTTTTCGTAACTTCACTCTATCTACTAGAAAATCATATAAACATGAAATAAAGCCAATAGGCTGGTTTTGCCTCCAATAAGGATTAATTATATCTTAGTTGGGATCAAGTACAAGCTACTGTTTTATTACTACAGGTATGGGACCCATTATCCAGAATACTCCGGACATGGAGCTTTCCAGATAACAGAGCTTTCCATAATTTAGATCTCCATACCTTAAGTCTACTAGAAAATCATATAAACATGAAATAAACCCAATAGTCTGGTTTTGCTTCCAATAAGGATTAATTATATCTTAGTTGGGATCAAGTACAAGCTACTGTTTTATTATTACACAGAAAAATAAATCATTTTCAAACATTTGTATTATTTGGATAAAATATAGTCTATAGGAGACGGCCTGAATACACAGGTACCATGTTTAGAACCTGACCTACTGGACCAGAATGCATGGGACCTGGGTTTTTCCAAATAACAGATCTCTCTGTAATTTGGATCTTACGTCTACAAGAAAATCATATAACAGTAAATAAACCCAATAGGATTAATTATATCTTAGTTGGGATCAAGTACAGGCTACTGTTTTATTATTACACAGAAAAAGGAAATCATTTGTTTCTGGATAATGGGTTTCCAGTTAAAGGATCTTTCCATAATTTGGATCTTCATACCTTAAGTCTACTAAAAAATCATGTAAATACTAAATAAAGTCAATAGGCTGGTTTTGCCTCCAATAAGGATCAATTATATCTTAGTTGGGATCAAGTACAAGCTACTGTTTTATTATTACACAGAAAAAGGAAATCATTTTCAAATATTTGTATTATTTGGATATAATATAGTCTATAGGAGAATAGGAGACGGCCTTTTTGAGCTTTCTGGATAACGGATTTCCGGATAGTGGATCCCATACCTGTATTAAATATATTCAGAACACTATTTTTTTTTTTTAAATTTGTCCAGTGACAGGCTGAAGCCATGATAGTTTCCCTTTATTCCATATTGGAAAGCAAATACTTTTATAAAGCAATAATCTTATGTGCAAACTGTTTTTTTTTAAAGTTATAGAAACTTTTAATAATTTCTTACAAAATTATAAGGATATAAGATGTCACTTCATAAAGAACTTGGGGTTTTTTGTTTTTTTTGGATAAATGATCTTTCCATAATTCGGATCATCCTGCCTAAAGTTTACTAAAGAAATCATGTAAACATTAATGAAAGCCAGTAGGATTGTTTTGCCTCCAATTAGGATTAATTCATTACAATTTTAACATTTGTTTCTAAATATACCCATCTGTTTTTATACGAAGGAACACTTTCGTGAAATCAATACGTTAATAAAATATAAACCACGTCTGCAAGAATTTTATCGTAACTTATTTTAAATATAATGTTTATGGTATCGTTTAAAAAAATTAGTATTTGTGGATTTTTATTTTTTAATCAGAGCGTCTGTGTTTTCTTTTTAAGTATAAATCAATAATGTATTTTTTTAAAAATGTGGTATTTTTAAAAAAAATGTGGTTTTCTTTTAAGTATAAAATCCCTCAGATTTCTAACAAACCCATTTTTATTTTTTACATTAAATGAATATTAACTTGTTTCAAATGTCATAATGTAACAATAAGTAAAAAAAAAGAATGAATTTAACCTACAATTAAACATATGTTTTTAATTCTCATAAACAGGTATGGGACCTGTTATCCAGAATGCTCAGGACCTGGGGTTTTCTGGATAAGGGGTTCTTCTGTCATTTGGATCTTCATGTCTTAAGTCGACTAGAAAATCATATAAACATGAAATAAAGCCAATAGGCTGGTTTTGCTTCCAATAAGGATTAATTATATCTTAGTTGGGATCAAGTACAGGTATAGGACTTATTATTCAGAATGTTCAGGACCTGGGTTTTTACAGATAACAGATCTTTCTATAATTTCTATAATTTGGATCTTCACACCTTAAGTCTAGTAGAAAATCATATAAACGTGAAATAAAGCCAATAGGCTGGTTTTGCTTCCAATAAGGATTAATTATATCTTAGTTGGGATCAAGTACAAGTTACTGTTTTATTATTACAGGTATGGGACCTGTTATCCAGAATTCCCAGGAGCTGGGGCTTTCGGGATAAGGGATCTTTCCATAATTTGGAACCTCATGCCTTAAGTCTACTAGAAAATCATATAAACATGAAATAAAGCCAATAGGCTGGTTTTGCTTCCAATAAGGATTAATTATATCTTAGTTGGGATCAAGTACAAGCGATTGTTTTATTATTACACAGAAAAAGGAAATACATTTTTAGAAATTTGGATAAAATGCAGAGACAACCTTTCCGTAGTTTGGAGCTTTCTGGATAAAATCAATAGTTATATCCCCTGATACACATTATAGAATGGGAAAAATAGACTAATCATAGACCCAGAATAGACTAATCCATTGGAGAGGGTCAGTCTCACATTTTGGGAACTTTTGGGATTCAATTTCAAGGGGAAGTGGGAAGTGAAACAAAGAAGTCAAAAGCTTTTGAATCTGGTAGGATTGTTCTGTTTCTGGGTTTATATGGGAGCTTATAATGTTGTGTATATCTGGGATACATACTGAATAAGAGGATAGGTATGGGGGGTATTAAATATAAAAGATTAGGCAGGACAGGGTTCATTGGGTGCTGCAGTTTAGTGGAGGGTAGGAAGGTGGCATGGCACCCACTGGGAATATATACGGGTACATACCTGCCCCGTAGCAGAGAGAAGAGGGCAATAAGAGTCACTTACCACCAGATGGGGTAACCTGCCAATACTGGGGCAGCGGAGAAGATCCAGAGGAGGTGTAAGAGATGGAGTCTGTCCATGGGGGGCGCTGGGTTTCCCTGGAGAAATCGGCAGGTGTTGGGGGGAGTAGACCCTAATGGGGAGGTGAGGCACGTTCCATGAGAAGCAGGGTCTGTCCTCTCTCTGTGACTGTCTGATTTTGGGGGCAGGGGTGTAGGTGCATTATATAACCTTCCTTGTTTGATTCTGGAGAGGGGGAAAGAAAAAAGCTGAATGTCATTAGGCAGCCAATCCCTGAGCACTGGGACAAGGTAAGGGAACCCTCCCTATTTAGGGCTGTCAGTCAAGAAGCTCCCCCCGCACTTCACCCAAGATGCAAATTCAAATATCCCCCTCCTTCCTCTGTCTTCTCCTGTTCTGCACTTTCCTCCCCTTTCCCTTCAGCACTACAACTCCCATCATCCTCGCCGGCATTTTGCAGCAATGGCAAACTATTAAAGGGACATAGGCTGATATTCTCTGTCTCAGTATAAATGTAGATGTATAAATGTGTGTGCTGCTCACCAGTCCCTTCTGTGGCTCCCGTCACATTGGGCAAATGAGCAGATTGGGATGATCTGATATTTTGGCCATCGAACCAATAGGGATCCTTGCACCCAGTCTGCCCCCTCCAGGCCAACACCCCACCCTCTGTTCATGTGTACCTGTATAAATACCCCCCCATCCTTACTCCAGCAATGTTGGCATGTGGATTTGGGTTTCAGCCAGATATTGGGCAGCACTGGGACTCCAAGAAATGTGTTAAAGAAATGTGTTAAGGTTTGCAATGTTCACACCCATAGTAACCCAGAGACGCTAACTGTCACCTGTCTGCATTCAAATCTCTGGTTGCTATGGGTTACTAGACCTAGTGGAAGCAATGCATTAAGTCTAACCCAGGAAAGAGCTCAACAGCATTGGACTGGGTGTTCCAGGACCTACCAAGGGGCATCACACACCCCACCCCAGATGTGAGGTCCACCCAGCACCACAAGCCCCTCCACCACCCTCTCTCACAGCAAATACCTTTTCAGTTAGGGGGGATGTTGTGCCCAGGGATCAGTGGGAGCAGGTCTGGGTCAGCGGGTCCCACAAGTTTGGAGCCCACCAGGTTTTTTCCCAGTGTCCCAACAGCTCAGTCTGACCCTGGTGCTCAATTACAGAGATCAGTAGCACAACCTCAGCCTCCTCTTCTGAATTAATTACAGCTACTGACACAGGGGAAACCCAAAGCTCCTGCCACCTCTGAACTCCAGGGCTCCCACATTTTCACCTAAACAACAGGGTGCGCACGTCCTCCCCACCCCAAATGCCAGAGTTTCTCAAAGCAGTTGCATCCCAGTTGCATCACAGCCAGTGGTACCAGTATGGACCCTAGGGCCCAATGATCAGATCATAATGGAGGCCATATGGGCGGTCGGATTGCGGGACCACATCAACGAACAGATGGGATTTTTAGTAATGCCCAATCGACATCTGGACAACTTTCGGCCATATTGATCGGTGAAGCCCATCGGAGGGCCCCATACACGGGCCAATAAGCCACAGCAGCTTTTATCGGCCTGTGCATGGCTACCTTTAGATCTCTAACACACTCAGATCTCTAACACACTCAGATCTCTAACACACTCAGATCTCTAACACACTCAGATCTCTAACACACTCAGATCTCTAACACACTCAGATCTCTAACACACTCAGATCTCTAACACACATGGCTTTGTGGTGCCCCAGCTCAGCTCTGCTCTAACACACCCTCATGGGCCATTTGCAGTTACATAGTGAAAATAAAGCTCTGCCTTAAGCCCAATTGAAAAGCCCCCTGCGGGGAGTGTCTCCCGGGCAACTGTAAACTGCCCGACAACCAGCCAGGATCTTCCCACAGCCCCAATAATAGGGATAGTCCAGTCTGATTAACCCCTCAATGGCTACACCCCCCTGTAGCACATTATAGAATAAGTAAAGAGAGGTTTGGTTAACCCCTGAATAGTTATATCCCCTGTAACACATTATAGAACTGGAAAAATGAAGCCTGGTTAACCCCTGAATAACTGACCAAGGGGAAACATGATAAGGCGCAGCGTGCTCCATTCCACATTGCTGACAATTAAAGGTGCAATAATCTGCAGGTCCTGGTACCAGCAATAAAGTGTAACACTCTATCGAACCCAACTGCACCTTCCCGGGACAGGAATAAAGGGTGCAATATTCTGCAGATCCCCAGTGCAGACAATATATGGTGCAATACTCCCCAATGTGGGTGATAAAGGATTTATTATTCAGCACATAGCCAGTGTATACAATAAAGGGTGAAATATTCTGCAAATAACCAGTCTTTGCATAAACGGGTGCAATACTCTGCAGAACAGAATTCTGATATGAAATCTTCTTTAGTTTAAGGGAATGGAGTCACATACAGCACAATCAGCAATGCGAGTGCTTTTCATTTAGGTTTCTGTATTATGGATACTTTGCTTGTACAGGTATAGGATCTGTTATCTGGAAACCCGTTATCCAAATAGCTCTGAATTACGGAAAGGCTTTCTCCCGTAGACTCCATTTTATCCAAAATAATCCAAATTATTTTAAAGATTATTTCATTTTTCTGTATAATAATAAAACAGTAGCTCGTACTTGATCCCAACTAAGATATAATTAATCCTTATTGGAAGCAAAACCAGCCTATTGACTTTATTTCATGTTTATATGATTTTCTAGTAGAATTAAGGTATGAAGATCAGAATTACATTGAGTGTATTATCCAGAAAACCCCAGGTTCTGAGCATTCTGGATAACAGGTCTACACTTACATGTTAATAATAATAATAATAATAATAATAATAATAATAATAAATAATAACAGGTCCCATCCCTATAGCAAGTATTTCAATGGCACATACTGACCCCTAGTGGCCTAACACAAAAATGCTAAATTGTTAAATTAATTGCTGTCCAGCTTCTTGCAGGAAGAGGCCTAAAAAGTGAAAAAAATACCTATTTGAGGGTCAAATTATAATAAAATTGTCGTGTCAGAAAAATTACACTCTCTGTGAAGGCAGCAGGCAGACAAAATGATAACAATGCACTGTAGGCCACATCTGGAGGCTTTCAGTCTGGTTCATAATCATAGCAATGGCTATAGTAATATTATAGCTATATTATTCTATTCGATTTATTTATAATTAACAGACATGTATATAGCACCGACGTATAAGTTTTGTAATATGATGCAGCAGCTTGCAGTGCACAGTGACTTCCAGTAGGTGGAGCTGCTACTTTAGTTATACCAGTTATTAAGCCATACACAGATATTGTCTCTAGATGCCAGAATTTTCTTTTTCAAGATAAATTTTGGGAAGTGCATGGCCAAGGAATGATCCGAACAGACATCCTCGTGCCATGGCTAATGGACATGTAATTAGTTGGGCAGTTTGTAGCATCTGGATAATAAACTATATATATATATATATATATATATATATATATATATATATATTATATATAATATAGATTTAATCTAATGGCTTGAAATCTCAACAAAAAAGTAAATGACAAAAGAATTTATAAGTAATTTTACAGTAATTACATTTGAGGGTTTATGTTTCCTTTAATCCTTTGGCAAATGATTCCACCTGTTACGCTCATTGCGGTTCATGATTCTGCAGCTCCTTGGACTGATTATACAAATACAAAAGTTAAACTTGTGATTAGAATCACAATGGGACGAGACATTGCTTTTCCTGCATGTTGGGCTCTCCTATGGCCACAACATGAGGCTTGGTACTTAAGATAAGGGCTGCCCCTTTAAACACCAGATAGCAAGGACTCTAACACACCAGACAGCAAAGACTCTAACACACCAGACAGCAAAGACTCTAACACACCAGCCAGCAATGACTCTATAGAAATACATGTTATTAATAAGAATAATGACTCTGCCAAGGAAGACAAGTCCCGCCTACTGGCTGCAGGAATGAGCCCCCTGCAGGATGCTTATCAAGTCCCGCCCACTGCAGGAAGTTTTCTCTGCATGGGAAACCACTCTCTAGTTGCTTCCTTTTAATTGATGTTACTAGAATTCAATTTATTTCATCTCTACATTAATAAACATAAAACCGGTCTAATACAAACTGACTGTACTTCCTCAAATCTACATAAATACATATGACCCCCCCCCCCCCAAGCATCAGCTGCACATAAGAAAATATAAAATAAAAATATGGCAGCTCACACTTATGTTTAGTTCAGGATAACACTACACTACATGTATTTATTTATTATTGTGTTACTGGCCCTTTAACAGTTGATCTACTGGGACGGTGTTCAGTATTAATTAATTAATATGCTGGTGGAGAAGCATCTTAGTATTAGTCTCAGTATTTGTCAGTGTTTCAGTTACTTTTTCTTTAGGTGACAGGAGAATGTTCCAAGGTGCCTGGTGCTCTATGGAATCTCCATGAAGTGTTGGATGAGCTGAGTTTTGATGAGGTGCCTGTGAAAATAACTCACAGTTTCAGCTGTTGTATTCTGTAACATAAAGTGGTTTTCATAACAAGGTTACAGATATATAGAAACATTGGGGTGTCACTATAGTTCCAGGGGTACCCAGGGTACAAATAAACACTCACCCCAAATCTCCCCCTAACTGACCTTCAGACTGGGCCCCCTTAGCTCATAACAAGGTTACAGATATATAGAAACATTGGGGCACAAATTAGGGTTGTAATATTATAACTTCTGTCCAGCCCCCAGGAATCGCCCCGTATACTGTACACCCTATAGCATTTGATTTTGTTACAAGCTATTTCATGGTTGACCAGCACAGAAGGGGGGGGGGGGGTACCCCATGTATCACTTTTCTGCATCTATATCCTGCAAGGGGTGAAATAAACCACTGGTTCCCTATTGGGTCCACATCACCCTAGCAACCATGCATTGACTGGAATATGAATAGGAGAGGGAACCAATAGAAAGATGAGTGCTAAAAAATAACAATAACAATACATGTCTAGCCTTACAGAGCATTTGTTTTTAGATGGGGTCAGTGACCCCTTTTGAAAGCTGGGAAAATGAAAATAATTAAAATTTATTAAAAAAAAATATATATATATATATTTAATGAAGACCAAGTTGCTATTGAAAAGATTAACATGCTAAATGTAAAGTTGAAGGTGAATCACGACTTTAGCAGTGTGTAATTTGCCCCAAGAAGAGCTGACACTGGGATTACAATATAATTAAAGGAATATAAAATAAAAGGTGTATAGCCCCGCCCCACTAAGCCCTTAGCCCCGCCCATTCGTGCTCATTCACAGTCCGCTCAATGGAATGATGACCCAGCCCTGCGTAACTGCAGGTGAGATCCGCGCACCGCCCCCTTCTTCTCAACCACCCAATGAGAAATAGGGAGTGTCACGCTGCCGCCAATCAGCGCTGAGGCGTGGAGCGACCGTTTAAAGTGAAGGAGCGGAGAGGCCGATGCATTGGGCAGTGGAAGAGAAGGAGGGAGATGAGGAATAGCTGAACACAATGCCCACCGACCCCTGCCTGGCCGACCTCTGCCTCCCGCTTCTGCTGCTGCTGCTCATTCCCCTCCCGCCGCCCAGCGGAGCTTATTTCGGGTCAGTCATTTCCCCCTGTCCCCTGATTTTTCACTTATTCTTCTCTTTATTCTAAGCAGCTGCCTTGGGATTGATATTTGATATTAAAGGGAAACTTCACCCATTTTCTTCTTAAAAAACTATTCCAAGAAACTTTCCCTTGAACTGAAATGACATCTGTCAAGGGATTTAAAGAAGTATTTGATTATATTTCCTTCAGTGCTGGTTGTGACTCCTGAAACCATGCAGCAGACCTAGAGAACACAAAGGGACAGGCACTGCTCTCAATAGTAGTTTTATTTACTCCTCACTATAAGTCTTGATCATTTCTAATGAATGTCTTTTGTAAAGATGCTTAGACTGAAATGTCATTGTTCCCCTTTAACCTGCCGCATATGAGGGGTCTCAGTTTCTTTGGCTTCTCAGTTATTAATCCTGGGGTTTATCCTGTATTTAGCATTGTGATTGGCATTCTTTCTTTTTCTCCAAACTTTGTTCTAAGTTCTTTCTGTTTCATTCTATCTTCCTTGGTCTCCTAAATTCTGCTTTTATTTTCTGTTTGCTCTCCATTATTTTCCCCTTCTGTCGTCTCCCTCTTCCCTTCCATTCTGTCTTCTTCCCCTTCCCTTTCCTTCTGTCTTCTCCCTCTTTCCTCTTCCCTTCTGTCTTCTCCCTCTCCCCTTCCATTCTGTCTTCTTCCCCTTCCCTTTCCTTCTGTCTTCTCCCTCTTTCCTCTTC
>CM044448.1:6771547-6799169 GCA_024363595.1 Xenopus borealis
TTTTCATTAAAGAAAGTAAAAATGGGATTTTATTTCTTTATCTTTCCTTGCCCTTTAATAATAAGGCTCCCTTGTATCTGACACACGCACCCTACACCCTGAACTTGCACAATGGAAGCTGTAACTATTGAATCGTTGAACTGTTGAAGCTCTACAGAAAGATGAAAGAGTCTACGATGTAACAACAGACATGTTTGGATTGTGTTGTTTTCAGTGGGAATCAAAACACATGAAACAAATGAAGCTCTGAGTTTCTTTCTGTTAAGAAAATAATTAGTATAATTCCTATGATCCTTTCGTCTATTTAAGGGAAGGTTAATCTTTACCGTTGCCATGGAATAACAGTAAGCTCCAGCTAACAGCTCTGCCTGAGATTTGGGTTTCGATAAACCAAAATAGTTGTTGAAGGGATGACAGTATGACTAACAGTATGAGCAAAGAATGTGTTGATGAAATGTTATAAATGTTATCCAGAATGCTTGGGATTTTCCAGATAACGGATCTTTCTGTAATTTGGATCTTCATACCTGAAGTCTACTAGAAAATCATATAAACATGAAATAAAGCCAATAGGCTGGTTTTGCTTCCAATAAGGATTAATTATATCTTAGTTGGGATCAAGTACAAGCTACTGTTTTAATACAAGTATAGGACCTGTTATCCACAATGCTTGGGACCTGGGGTTTTCTGGATAATGGATCTTTCCATAATTTGGATCTTCATACCTTAAGTCTACTAGAAAATCATATAAACATGAAATTAACCCAATAGGCTGGTTTTGCTTCCAATAAGGATTAATTATATCTTAGTTGGGATCAAATACAAGCTACTGTTTTATTACAGGTATAGGACCTGTTATCCACAATGCTCGGGACCTGGGGTTTTCTGGATAATGGATCTTTCCATAATTTGGATCTTCATACCTTAAGTCTACTAGAAAATCATAAAACATTAAATAAAGCCAATAGGCTGGTTTTGCTTCCAATAAGGATTAATTATATCTTAGTTGGGATCATGTAGAAGGTACAGGTATGGGACCTGTTATCCATAATGCTGTGGACCTGGGATTTTCTGGATAAGAGATCTTTCTGTAATTTGGATCTTCATGCCTAAACTCATGTAAACATGAAATAAAGCCAATAGGCTGGTTTTGCTTCCAATAAGGATTAATTATATCTTAGTTGGGATCAAGTACAAGTTACTGTTTTATTATTACACAGAAAAAAAAAATTAAGAATTTGATTAAAATCAAGTCTATGGTAGATGGCCTTCCCGTAATTCAGAGCTTTCTGGAAAATGGGTTTCCATATAACAGATCCCATACCTGTACAAGGTACACTGTGGGTTTATGTGTTTGTATGAAAACATGAGAAATTGCTGTGTTACGGTTCCTCTAATCCAACATAAAAGTTTGTTTGTGAAACGAGTTCGTCTGTAGCCATAATAATAATAATAATAATAATAATAATAATTAAAGAGGGTTTTGGTGAAGCGTAATCCCTATACCTGGGCGGGGGAGACTGGAGATTTCCCGGACTCCCTGTCTCATTGCAGGGATCTTAACAAGGAGCAAAGACTAAGACAGTTTTGTGGTTAAAACAATAACAAGATAAATAGTTGTTATTGGTTGGGATGATGAGCAACAACACAATGGAATGTGTCTGTATCAGCGGCCCAGGGAATGTGTAAATCCAGAGCAAACACTTGGCACAATCCTGGACTAGGGTTGCCACCTTTTCTTTAGAAAAATAACTGCCTTCCTATATATTTTTCTTTTTTTTTTCCTATTAATAACATTGGGATCAACCATCGAAAATACCGGCCAGGCTGTTAAAATACCGGCCAGGTGGCAACCCTATCCCTGATTTGTTACTGCACAGGCCACTTATTTACTGCAGGTCTGAACCAACTCTTAGGGCGGGGGCTAGGATTGCCACCTTTTAATTTTTTTTTTAGGGTAGGGGCGGGAAGAAAGGGGGCGTGTTTTGACATCAACGGGGGGCGTGTTGTGATGACAAAGGGGCAGAGCCACATCCCTGATTGGCCCAACCCCCAGAAATATGGTAAGTTTTCTGCAGATTGGGGGAGGACCAAGGGCCTTTAAAGGGGTAGTTCACCTTCAGGTTAACTTTCAGTATGTTATAGAATGGCCAATTCTAAGCAACTTTTCAATTGGTCTTCATTATTTATTTTTTTATAGTTTATTAATTATTTGCCTTCTTCTCCTGACTTTTTCTAGCTTTCAAAAGGGGGTCACTGACACCCTCTAAAAACAAATCCTCTCTAAAGTGTCACATTTATTATTATTGCTACTTTGTATCACTCATCTTTCTATTCCAACCATCCCCTATTAATAGTCCACATTCTCATTCAAATCAGTGCATGGTTGCTAGGGTAATTTTGACCCCAGTAACCAGATTGCTGACACTGCAAAATTGAGAGCTCCTGAATAAAAAACTAAATAACTCAAAAACCACAAATAATAAAAAATTAAAACCAATTGCAAATTGTCTCAGAATATTGCTCCCTACATCATACAGAAAGTTAACTCAAAGGTGAACAACCCCTTTAATATGGGTATTACAGATTTACCAGCAGCTACATTGCCAGTAAATTTGTAATACCGGCCCCGGCTTTGGCAGTTGTTTTACCGGCTAGGCTGGTAAAATACTGGCTGGGTGGCAACGCTAGTAGCATTCCTGTGTGCCGGTTCCTCCTATTTTTTCTCCATTGGACCTAGGGGAGTGCCGTCTACCCAGAGGGCTGAGCACCAGGTTTCATCCATTAAAGGGCAAGGAAAGGCAAAGAAATAAAATCCCATTTTTACTTTCTTTAATGAAAAAGAAATCTATCTCCAATATACTTTAATTTTAAAATGTGTATTGTTTTTATAAGAAACCTGACTGTATGCAGTGAAATTCTCCCTTCATTTAGTGCTGTGGATAGGAATTGTCAGACGATCCCTAACTGCTGTGCAGGGAAACAATCACTTATGAACAGCAGGGGGAGCCTTACTTACCAGCCATTCAGAACTCAAGCAGATATGTTTTTTGATCATTTATGACGATCCCTAAGCAGCACAGACCATACTGAGCATGTGCAGTGCCAGTGTCAGGCAAAGATGTATAACAAAGTTACAAGATGACAGCCCCCTGTGGCCAACTTTGAAAGCATAAATCATTTGTTTGATTAGGCTTGTGGTGCAGTAAGTTCATGTTTATGTTTAGTATACAAAATACACCATTTCTAGCCTCATTCTATTTTACATTTTCCTTGCCCTTTTAGAAGGCTAGTGAGTCCGCCCACACCAGTTACACAACCCTAGTAGGGGCACACGGGCAGATTCGGCGAGATTTAGTCGCCTGGCTACAAATTGTCTCGTCTTCACAATGCGACAATCTCCACCAAACTGCCTTCCCGTCTGCTAAAATGAAAAATCACCTGCGGCAATGTACTTGCGCCCCTTGAATTTCCGAAGTTGCCTCACGAGGAAACTTCGGGCGACTTCGGAAAATGAAGCGATCCGAGTGCCATCCCGCTGGCGATTTACATTGTAGCCGGTGAGAAGGCAGTTCAGGGAGATTAGTCGCCCCTGAAGAAGAGGAGATTTGTCGCCGGACAACTAAACTAGACTCTTAGACTGTTGATACAATGTAGGACAAGGACTTGTGGGGGGGGGGGGGCAAAGACTTTTACAACGTTGTATAAAACCATTAGTGCGACAAATGCTGCTTTCAGTAACAAATGTTTTATTTTAACAAATAACTTTAAAAGCACTGAACGTTTGTAATTAAAGTAGGTAGGGAAGTTGCTGAGAATGATGTTTTCTTTTATTAGGCAATTGTTTTTATTTAAGGGTTGACCTGTCCTTTAAGAGTGTGCAGTTTTGCATCTTTGTGTTACGGGAGCGTCACGGTGTATATTAATTGTCGGGACAAGGCATTTGAGAGATAAAGCCTGCCCAGAAGCAGAGTTTGTTTGCCCTTACACTGCAGAATGGAAGGGGTTAATGGTGTGAGTGTGGCAGTGAGAGGGTTAAGAGAGGGGTCTGCCTGGAATGTTTTAGTTACAGGGTGTGAACACGGGGCAGGGAGGAGCCAGGGAATAGGGGTTTGAGTCTTTAGCTCTGCGCTAACTAGTCCCTATCAGTTGCCCCACTCACTGGCCAGTGGCAGGGGGTCCGTGACTAGCTGACCCGGCTTCTCCCCAGCACATTACCCCCTGCTACATATCTTCATCATCATAACCCCCCACTACATATCATCATCATCATCATAACCTCCGGCTACATATCATCATCATAACCCCCTGCTACATATCATCATAACCCCCTGCTACATATCATCATCATCATAACCCCCTCTACATATCATCATAACCCCCTGCTACATATCATCATCATCATAACCCCCTCTACATATCATCATAACCCCCTGCTACATATCATCATCATCATAACCCCCTCTACATATCATCATAACCCCCTGCTACATATCATCATCATCATAACCCCCTGCTACATATCTTCATCATCATCATAACCCCCTGCTACATATCATTATAACCCCCAGCTACATATCATCATCATCATCATAACCCCCTGCTACATACACCACTGGACACAGCTGTGTGACACTGCCATAAAGTGAAGATGAAGGCTGATGTGTATTTGTTCATTGTGCAACTTCTACTGCTCTCAGACGGGACCTGGGGTGAGTTACCCAATGTATCTGTCTGTCTGTCTCACCTTGTCTGTCTGTCTCTTGTTTTGTTATCCACTAGGTCTTTCTGTTGCTCTCATTCTATGTCTGTGTGTCTGTCTTGTCTGTTTTACATGCACTGTGTGTGCTTCTTGCCTTGTCTGTCTGTCATTCACTGCATCTGTCTTTCTCTCACAGTAGTCAAGTCTGTCTAATATTCTCAGTATCTGAAATTCCGTCAGCCAACTTTCCACAGTCCATGTTTTTCTCTCTCTGTCTCCCCAAGTCACCATGTCTGTCTGTCACTCACCAAGGCTGTCTTACCATATCCATCAGAGTGTCTCTCATTCTGTGTATCTTTCTTATCGTTTATCCTGTCTGTCTTTCACCTACTATATCTGTCTTTCTGTTACAAGCTACGTCTCTCCTTGCATATCTTTCTGTCTGTCTGTCTGTCTGTGCCAGTCCATGTTTGTATGTACCAGTCAGGCTGACTACCAGTCTCTGCTATTTGTACATAATTGCTTATCTTTTCCATATGTCAGTATAACTGGTATAACATGCACATGCTACTGTGTCCCACAGATGTATAATATAATAATGTATGTGTATATATAATGTATATTCCATCCCCACAGCTTATCTTATTCTTGTGTATACTTTCTGCTGTGAGTCAATAAACATCTGGTGTAGCCCACAGTAGCCACCCTACATATAATATCATTCCCTCTGTGTGCTTGCTTTGTATAAGTGTACAGATGGACAGACTGATAGATAGAGAGATAGACAGACAGATAGATAGACAGAGGGACGGCTGGACTGATGGATAGAGACACAGAGAGAGATAGTAGATAGGGAAATAGATGGATGATAGAGAGACAGATAGGCAGACAGATGGATGGATGGATAGAGAGATGGATGGATAGAGCAAGAGATTGATATAGAAAGAGATTGATAAAGAGATGGGTGGATGGATGGATTGATGGATAAAGAGATGGATGGATAGAGATATGGATGGATAGAAAGATGGATGGATAGAGAGATGGATGGGTGGAGAGATGGATGGATAAAGAGATGGATGAATAGAAAGATGGATGGATAGAGAGATGGATGGATGGACAAAGAGATGGATGAATAGAGAGATGGATGAATAGAGAGATGGATTGATAGAGAGATGGATGGATGGACAAAGAGATGGATGGATAGAGAGATGGATTGATAGAGAGATGGATTGATAGAGAGATGGATGGAGAGATGGATGGATGGAGAGATGGATGGATGGACAAAGAGATGGATGGATAGAGAGATAGATTGATAGAGAGATGGATGGATGGAGAGATGGAAGGGTCAATGGATGGATGGATAGAGAGATGGATGGGTGGAGAGATGGATGGATAAAGAGATGGATGGATAGAGAGATGGATGAATAGAAAGATGGATGGATAGAGAGATGGATGAATAGAAAGATGGATGGATAGACGGATGGATGGACAAAGATGGATGGATAGAGAGATTGATAGAGAGATGGATGGATGGATGGGTCAATGGATGGATTTATAGAGAGATGAATGGATAGAGAGATGGATGGATGGAGAGATGGATGGATGGATGGACAAAGAGATGGATGAATAGAAAGATGGATGGATAGAGAGATGGATGAATAGAAAGATGGATGGATAGAGAGATGGATGGATGGACAACGAGATGGATGAATAGAGAGATGGATTGATAGAGAGATGGATGGATGGAGAGATGGATGGATGGACAAAGGGATGGATGAATAGAGAGATGGATGGATGGATGGATGGATGGACAAAGAGATGGATGGATAGAGAGATGGATTGATAGAGAGATGGATGGATGGAGAGATGGATGGATGGACAAAGAGATGGATGGATAGAGAGATGGATTGATAGAGAGATGGATGGGTCAATGGATGGATGGATGGATAAAGAGATGGATGGATAGAGCGATGGATGGATAGAGAGATGGATGGGTCAATGGATGGATGGATGGATAAAGAGATGGATGGATAGAGAGATGGATGGATAGAGAGATGGATTGATAGAGATATGGATGGATGGATGGATAGAGAAAGAGATTGATAGAGAGACAGACTGATAGAGAGATGGGTGTACCTGAGATATCAGCTGCTGTAATATCAGCCTTTTTCAAAGTGGGACTCTAAACTTTGAAAACGAGCTGTTAAGCCAATAATAAATAAATAAATAATTAAAAAAATCATGCAAATTGTAAAAGTGGGTGGTAAGTTTACATAAATTAATACATTTTTGGGTTTAGATCCCCTTTAATATGTAAGCCACATGTATGAGTTGCCTTAGCATCTATTAATGGTACAGTGGGTGCAGTGGGTGCAGTGGGTGCAACAGCTGCTGAGTCTGGATGTTCCGTGTCCATTTCAGGTGCCAGTATCTGTGCCACACGTGGGGTGTCCTCCTGCCAGAAATGCCTCAGTGTCAGCCCGCAGTGTGCCTGGTGTTCCCAAGAAGTAAGATCTCTTATCCATTGTCACCTCATGTCAGTTATCTCGAGTTTTCCTTTCGCTTCCACTTGGTGCCTTCCACTTTTTTTTTTTTTTGCTTAAACCAGGACCAAACACAGATTTTTAAAATAAAAATCTGATTTGTATCTGCTGCGCCTGGTTGAGGCTGATGAGAGTTATAGTTCAGGGGTGGATTAAGTGAACCATGGGTCCTTGAACAATTGTCAAGGTGTGGGCCCCAAGGGAGATGTATTGAAGCAAAAAAACATAGTAGTAAATAATGAACCTTTATACCTGATGCAGGATATTTCCAGGCCGTACATATTCTTTTAAGGCCTCCAAAATGTCTAGAGGTTGACTTACCAATATTTATTGAAATTGTATATGACTTAGGGCCTCCTGGGGTCCCCAATA
This sequence comes from Xenopus borealis, assembly GCA_024363595.1. NCBI lineage: Eukaryota > Metazoa > Chordata > Amphibia > Anura > Pipidae > Xenopus > Xenopus borealis. The sequence continues at coordinate 6,779,165 of CM044448.1, forward strand.
CCTCCTGGACTCCACTGCAGCTGCAAGGTCTGCTTCCTCTGTATTATAACACATTACTGGTTTAGGAACTGCTTCAGAATTGCAACGTTCCTGCCCATATTTCTTAGTATCCAAGGTGCTTATTTTATGCAAGCACTTGGGCCTCCACCTTCTGCCAGGGTGTTCTTGAAATACAACCCCCAGCATTTTCAGTTAAAGGAATCTCTCCTGCAGCTGCTCTGACTTCAGTGCGTTTAAACCCATAAGGAGCCCAGCCTCCCTTTCCAGATTTTCCTCCGACTTTCCTAAAAAGGCAATGTTTCCCTGGGTCTGTACTTCATGTGGCGGCAAACCTTCCCAAACACATGTAACAAGCCAGATCCTGAACCTCAGCCAAGACCTCCCGTCTCTCTCTTACACGACTCACATCTGGATTGCTTGTTCATGTTCAGCAGTGCAACCCCAGCCAGGAGCACAGTGTACTAGTAGCAGTGACATGACCGAGGCATCTAATTCTTCCCATGTTCTAGCTTGGGGGTAATTAGTGGCCCTAAAGGGATATTGGCATTAATATAAAAAATGTTAATAACAATTTATACAGTGCCCACATGCAGCAGTTTACAAAGTCATCATCATAGTTAATATCAGTCCCTGCACCATATATCCCTTGGCCGTTGTTGAAATCCTCAAAAAATTAATTTCCTGCAAGTTCAGGAATCCAGAGCCTGAGCGGCATCAATGGCTCCTGACAATTTTTTTTTTGCTAGGGGCATTTAAGTTGACGAGTTTCTATCTGTTGAGCAATGACGGAGTGAGAAAATGCTGGATTGGATATGGGGGTGGTGGAGGTGATGGTTTCTTCCTTCAGGGTAGAAAAGAGGATGATAGTCTTATAATTGAAAGAAGATGATGACTTCACAGAATATAAGGCTTTAGAGGGACATTCTAAAATACAAAGGAAAATATAAACGTATGTAAATTTTAACTACTTTAAACTGGCAGCTCTGTAGTTTAGTGCGTAGAGCTGTTGTACAAATGGCAGTGTAAAACAGTTTCTCATGATACTAACCTGCCTTCTAAATAAAATGTACTTCCAAGCATTTTCACCTAACCAAACAACAGTCTCTGATTAAAAGTTGTGGCATATGCCCTGGTCTACCTAAAACCTTCTTATTGTACAGATTTTTGGGAAAGGGGCTCCCCGCTGTGACCTCAAATATGACCTTCTGAGTAATGGATGTGAGCTGAAGAACATTGAATTCCCAGTCAGCACCATCCATGTAGCTGAGAACCGACCCTTAAGTGTCAAAGGTTCAGAAGGTGACACCAAGGAAATCACCCAGATGTCACCGCAGAAGATTGACCTGTACCTGAGACCAGGTTGGTTGAACCTGGTTATTGTTCTTCTATAACAAAAGTGCAGTCCTTATTTTATGAGATGTGGTGGATCATAAAATGAACTACTATAAAAACCCTGATACCTTTCTATCTTCTGCCTTTCTCTCAGATGACACCAAGGTCTTCAACCTACAGGTGAGACAAGTAGAAGACTATCCTGTGGATATCTACTACCTTATGGACCTTTCATATTCCATGAAGGATGATTTAATCAAGATCCAAACACTCGGCACTAGTTTATCAGAAAGGATGCGTCGGCTGACCAGTAACCTACGGATTGGATTTGGTGCATTTGTTGACAAGCCCATGTCACCATACATGTTTATGTCACCTCCTGAAGTCATCAAAAACCCCTGCTATGAGTAAGTAACCCCACAAAATATCTGAGGCCAAAATAATGAACTCTGCATTTCCACTAAGAGTTTTCAAGAGCAAGAGAAGGGTCCGGGGATAATTTGCAAGCCCAGTTGGTCAAATTTGAGATGGTAGTCATCTACTGGACAGTTATTGATCAGGATAGCTACAAACTATATGTATTGTACAAAGTTGTCAACGAACCGTTTTCTTTACTCAGGATATTTATCTACTTAGACTATCGATATCATTGGTCTGTGGGTTGGCCTTCATATAGATGACCTTCACAAGGCACGTACAAGAAGCAATCTTGAGTAGATCAGAAGATGAGATCACACAGAAAAGTTACTCAGCAACAAGCCAGGACAGGATGTTGCAATGCCCTTAGAACACTCCTTGCATGATAGAAGTTATGTTTTTATGGCGGGAAGGGATGGTACAATATGTAGGTGCCCCCATTCCACTCTATACCTTGTGCATCATTCAGATGTGCAAGTTAGGGAATGCGCATGAGGCAATGGAGCATTGTACTCAGGCTATAAGGAGAGGGCTTCTAACACTGGTTGGACCTGCAACTCCATCAAGCCCCCGATTAATGAGATTAAGATTAATGAGATTAAGATTCATGAGTTTTTAGAGAAAGCCAAGTTAATTGGGTACAAGGTCCATATACGATAAGCCATATAATCCCTTCTGGATCCTTCTTGTCCACAGTTTTATATCTGCAATCCCCTAGGGTTTTTACATACTGAATCACGTCCTCTGATTGAATCGCATCATTATTTACAAAATAGAACTCTTCAGCAATATCCTGTAAATTTAGAGATTGGAAGACTTTTTCAGACAGCAATGAGATGGCCTAGGCATTTCCAGACTGTGTATACAGCCAATAGGGTTAGTTAAAGAATAATATGTAAAATGTAAATTAGGTTTGTGTTGGGTGGCTGGAGTGTAACAATGGTGAGTTAATGTTTAGGGCACTTAAGTTATATGCCTTGTATTTCTGTAATGTTGTCGAAGTACCCAATGGCTCCTCCAGTATTCGAATTGGAATCACCTATAATCCCTTGCAGACAAGTAATTGGGAAGAATTTAGGGTGCAGGGGAACTTGGGCTATAAAAAATAAAACATGTTCTCTTTAACTCTCTGCCAGAATCTTCAACCCCATGCCCTTTATCCTAACAGATTTCACACTGAGTGCATGCCCACTTTTGGATATAAACACATCTTGGCACTGACAGATGAAGTCTTGAGATTTAATGAGGAGGTTCAGAAACAGAAGGTCTCCCGAAACCGTGATTCTCCCGAGGGTGGATTTGATGCAGTACTACAGGCAGCAGTGTGCGACGTGAGTAAGGAGCAGTAATGTAGTTTCATAGGGTACTTTTTTTTCAAACTCGGCCGCATATTCTGGTTGCCCCAATTAAGTACTTATACCACATGAGCTTTAAGGATATACAGAGGCATGTGCTGGGACTTGACATGAGACTGCTGAACCTACGGTGACCTCGTTGTAATACGTTTAGTGTTATTATTGTCACCAAACCAATCTGATTGAACCTTAGATCCACAGCAACTGAGAGTTCACGTTCTTGCTTTTGTTGTGTTCTTCAGGAGAAGATTGGCTGGAGAAATGAATCCTCTCACTTACTGGTTTTCACCACAGATGCCAGAACCCACATAGCACTAGATGGGAGACTGGCGGGTATTGTTCAACCCAATGATGGAAGATGCCACCTCGATCTAAATAACAACTATGGTGCTTCCACCACCCTGGTGAGGAGAGGTGATAGATGTCAACTTTGTTTGTTTCCACCATATCTATATAACTTTCAATATTAAATATGTTCTCTGTTTCCATTCTATTATCCAACTCTTTCTGCACCAAGTCAGGGAGCTTCATCTAGTGGGGATCCAACTGAAGGCTGTTATGGGATGTTGGAATTTTTAGGTCAACAACATCGGTAGAGCCACGGGTTGAAGATGTCTTCTATAGGTCATGCTTTCTTTCCTTCATTGTCATGTGTTTGGCCAGATTTATCTTTCTTTTGCTCTTACAGTCTGGATGTTGGTAATTTATGGTAGAACGTTCTCTAGATTTTAGTCATCACCTTTCCTCCAATCCTGCTACCTCCTCTCACTCAGGATTATCCATCTATTGGCCTTATGACTGAAAAGCTGTCAGAGAAGAATATTAATCTGGTGTTTGCAGTCACAAACGAAGTGCTCAGCCTTTACACGGTAAGAACGTATTTGAACCATTAAATGAAATGGTTGACTTGTACTCATCTTCTCAGCATGCTGCAGAGTGAGACAATAACTGGAAGATTCGATATTACTTCCCTAGGCACTGAACCTTCCTAATGGCCCTAGAGGCCTGTGGTGAAATACACAGCCATTTTAATGTTTCAAGTTTATCGAGACTCACTTCTTGGTGCTACCATCACACATGTCCAAGGGAGTCTCTGAGGTTTTCTGGTGACCTAATTCATCGTGATCAGATTTTGATTGGATAGCCAATGTCAAACTCTTGACCATTTATCTTCTGTGCCCTACAGCCTCCAGCATTCCCAGTCAGAAGTTGGTTCGCAATAGATAGGAGGAAGTCAAGTTTGACAGCCTTGCCTTGGGTTTAGACAGTTATGTGTCATCATAAAACCAGAAGGCATGTTATCTTTGCCTTGCAGAGGGAATGACACACACTTCCCTATTAGAAAAACCAGACTGAGGCTCCAGTGACACATACATTTATATAGCACCCACCCTCCTCCCTACAGAAACCTCATGAGTTATTCTATTTATTTCGTTCAAGAATATTGTAAGGTTTTTAGGGAAGATCTAATACAAAGGACGACTAAAATGTCTCTCTCTCTCACCTTCTCCCTCATCCCCCAGAAATACAGTGAACTAATCCCCGGGACCACAGTGGGAGTTTTATCCCAGGACTCAAGCAACGTCATCCAACTCATAGAAAATTCCTATGAGGTATTCTACAAATATTATGGTGGGGTTTGGGAATAAATGTGAATACCCTGGTAAGGTCTCCTTCAGGAAATCAGTTCTTTCATGTGAAAATGGACCCAGACAAGTAATTTAAACACTTGATCCTTGAATTTTCTACAAATATATTGTAAAAAAAAAAAAAAAATAAAAAGGCTATGGCAAGATTGATACAGTTTATGATGATGGTGGGACTGCTTGTGTAGGTCTTGCCTACAGCTTTGAGTTCAGTTACAAATACAAGAACAAGAACATCAGCCTTGCAATATAGTTGCTCTTTTCCTACTATATCTACTGTTTTTCACTCTTCTTACCTAAAACTGCCCCAATATAATCACCCATGTATGAACCTCCTAAGACAGTTTGGGTCTAAAAATAAAAACAACCAAATGTTCTTGTCTCCAACCTCTGGGTTAAAGCCTTCCTTGCAACCCTAATGATTCTCATACAGTGCCACTTTAAGTACTGTGGGTGGCCACCTGAAAGTTTGAAGTCAAGTCTAGAAGAAGACCTCTTCTGCTGGGGGGAATGCAAGAACTAGGGGGAAAGAAGTATTTATCAAAGTATTAGGTATGAATGTTCTGAACTGGAACATTATAACATGCAATCCAGTCCCACTGCTCTATCTCATTCCAACTGTTGAAACCTTCTCGCTTTATCTGTTTCACTTATGTTTCCCCCTTTCTTTCTTTCTCTCTCTCTCTCTCTCTCTCTTCCCTGTGCTCCAGCAATATCCAATTCAAATATTACACTCTACTACCCCTTCTCTTTTTTTATTTTCTCTTCTGTTCCATGTCACCTTTCTTATAAAGTTCACCCCTTCTGTCCTTATTACATATCTCCCCAAAGCCATCTAATTGTCCTTCCCTCTCCAACTCACATGACCCATCCCTTCCCACTAATCATTGAGTGTAGAAGATCCGCTCAAAGGTGGAGCTTGAGGTGCGTGACCTTCCGGAGGAGCTGTCCCTTTCCTTCAGTGCCTCCTGCCAGAACGATGAGTTCACTCCTGGTCTTAAGTCTTGCACTGGCCTCAAGATTGGAGATACAGTAAGTAGACTTCTAAACCTCTTTACAAGATATGAACTGTCATCCCCAAAATAATAGCTTATAATTTATATTATCTATTATATAGTTATAAAAGTTACATACAGGTGAGGGAACCCTGAGTATCCTATGTAATTTGGATGTATTATAAAGGGATAATGGATTCCGTACTATCATTTGTAAAACTATGTATGGGCTCTGTGGCTATATAAAGACACAAGGCTGCAGGCTGAGTTATACAGGGAACTCTGAGTATCACTCATGTATTATAAGGGATAATGTACCCCCTACTGTAAATGATAAGGATATTAGAAGTCACTGAGGGGTGTGACCATATAAAGGCACAAGGCTGCAGGCTGAGTTATACAGGGAACTCTGAGTATCACTCATGTATTATAAGGGATAATGTACCCCCTACTGTAAATGATAAGGATATTAGAAGTCACTCATGTATTATAAGGGATAATGTACCCCCTACTATAAATGTTAAAGGATAAGCAAACCTTTAAAATCAGTGAATGTATAACTGATGAGAGTGCTATTTTAAGAACTTTTGCAGTGTGCATTTAATATAAATTGCAAGATATTAAGGGATACATGAACTGTTAATATAAATTAATTGTGTTACAACAGCACCACCTGCTGGTCCTTTTCTGACCATTCTGACCACCAAGTAGTCAAAGAAGTTGTTCTTCTGCTTAGGAAAAAAAAAAGAACAGCCTCTTTCTTTCTCCTGACAACTTCCTTGACTACTTGGTGAGCAGAATAGTCAGAAAATGACCAGCAGGTGGCGCTGTTGTAACACAATTCATTTATATTAACAGTGCATATATCCTTTAATATCTTGGAATAAAAAATAAATAAATAATGAATGTGCATTGCAAAAATGCTTAGAATAGCACTCTCATCAATTTCTCATTCACTTATTTTAAAGGTTAACTTATGCTTTAAACATTTTTTAACTTGTGACCATATAGAAGCACTAGGCAGCGTACGGAATACCTGTGCGTAATACTCGTAACCTTATTTTTACAGGTGAGTTTCTCCATTGAGGCCAAGGTACGAGAATGCCCGTCAGTAAGGCAGAAAACTTTCACCATCAAACCTGTTGGATTTAAGGATTCGTTAACGGTGACTGTGCATTTCCAGTGCAGCTGTGATTGTCAGGAGAAGGAGCAGCCTAACAGCACCCTGTGTAATCACGGGAATGGCACCCTGAGCTGTGGGATCTGTCAGTGTAACCCCGGCTGGTTAGGGCCTTACTGTGAGTGTTCCGAGGAGGAGTACAAACCATCCCAACAGGATCGCTGCAGCCCAAAGGAAGGGGCACCCGTCTGCAGTCGGAGAGGGGAGTGTGTGTGCGGCCAATGTGTGTGCCATGCCAGCGACCTGGGCAAAGTGTGGGGTAAATACTGTGAATGTGACGACTTCTCCTGTTTGCGGTACAAGGGAGAGATGTGTTCCGGTGAGTAGATTTTATCGATGCCCCTTTATAGTCTATTATAAGACTTTATTAGGGGAATGTAATATAAGTCGGTGAGGCAAAAACTATTCGCAATGCGAAAAGTTATCCCTCTGTGCGAATAATTTTTGCTTTGCGCGAATTTAATATAGCTTTTGCGAAACCGGAAACTGTTTAGCGACCACTTCCGACAGTGGAAGAGAGTTTGCGAATTTTACAGCTTGCGCCAATGCCCAGTCAATGTAATGAAACTTCTTACTGAAAAAATTGTTATGTTTGCTCCTAAAGATTACGACACCTTCAAGCACTTCTTAAGAGTGCGCAATTAAAATTGAAAATAGACCCATGTCAGATTTCAAAATGAAAAATAAAAAAAAACCTCTCCTGAGAAATGGATTTCAGTGCAGAATTCTTCTGGAACAGCACTATTAAATGATGCGTTTTGAAAAAAAAAAACATTTTTCCCATGACAGGTTCCCTTTAACCTGCTCCACCCTACCTGGGCGGCTTGGATTCTTCTGAATAATGGATCAGCAGTTGCAGAACTAGAATAAAAATCTTATTGTTTTTGTGTGGGAATGTTAAAAAAAAAAAAAAAAACTTCATTTGTGATTTCATTTGATTCAATAGCTCTATAGAGTTCTATAGAAATCAGGCAACGAGTAGACATTTAAGCTCATGTAAATTGGACCAGCATGTGGAGGTTTATCCTGTTTGATGCTGTTGAACCAGTGCTGCTCCATTTTTATTACTATATCAATCAGTCTCCTTCTTTCTCTAGGGCATGGCCAGTGTAACTGCGGTGACTGCGTCTGTGAGTCTGACTGGTCGGGGGATTATTGCAACTGCACCACTCGTACGGACACCTGCATGTCCAGCAGCGGGCTCTTGTGCAGTGGGAGAGGGCAATGTGTCTGCGGGAAGTGCGAATGTACCCAGCCGGGCTCCTATGGAGATACCTGTGAAAAATGCCCCACCTGTCCTGATGCCTGTACCTTTAAGAAGTGAGTGTTTTATTAATTACATTCATGTAACCCACCCTAATAACTTCATATAACGTCTATTTGTCACTATAACCTTAAAGGGATACTGTCATGTTAATCAGTTAATAGCGCTGCTCCAGTAGAATTCTGCACTGAAATCCATTTCTCAAAAGAGCAAACAGATTTTTTTATATTTAATTTTGAAATCTGACATGGGGCTAGACATATTGTCAATTTCCCAGCTGCCCCTGGTCATGTGACTTGTGCCAGCACTTTAGGAGGGAACTGCTTTCTGGTTGGCTGTTGTTTTAACTTCTCAATGTAACTAAATAGTACGCAGTGAGACATGGGTTTTTACTACTGAGTGCTGTTCTTAGATCTACCAGGCAGCTGTTATCTTGTGTTAGGGAGCTGTTATCTGGTTACCTTCCCATTGTTCTGTTGTTAGGCTGCTGGGTGGGGGGAAAGTGAGGGGGGTGATATCACTCTAACTTGCAGTACAGCAGTAAAGAGTGATTGAAGTTTATCAGAGCACAAGTCACATGACTTGGGCCAGCTGGGAAATTGACAATATGTCTAGCCCCATGTCAGATTTCAAAATGAAATTTAAAAAAATCTGTTTGCTCTTTTGAGAAATGGATTTCAGTGCAGAATTATGCAGGAGCAGCACTATTAACTTTTTGAAATATGAAATGCATCCCTTTAACCTCTCATTATAACCCCTTCCTATAACTTCCAGTTGCTCCATGTAACCCAGGGATCCCCAAGGAATGTGAGCCACATTCAAATGTAAAAAAAACTTGCTGCCAAGCCTGGAATTCAAAAATAAACACCTGCTGTGAGGCCACTGGGAGCAACATCCAAGGGGTTGGGGAGCAACAAGTTACTCATGAGCCTCTAGTTGGGGATCAATGATATAATCCATCCCATGACTCCCCCTATTGCGACCCATGTAATCTTCCAGCCTTCTTATAAATCCTAATATTGCCTTGTATATTGCTACCGCTAAATAACATCTCCCTGCTTTATAGTTTTCTGTAACTATTGTATTAGTCTAAATAATAACCGCTCTTAGCTTGTGTAACCCTCTCCATGTCCCCCAATCATTATGGGTAGAACATCTGCTTTTACACAGGGGCTGTGTGGAGTGCAAGAAATTCGAGAGAGGCCCCTGGTTTGAGGATTCTTCTTGCAAGCAAATTTGTCGTGATGAAATTGAGTCTGTCACTGAGCTGGGTGAGTAGCTGGGGGATATAATCAGGGCCAATTTAATACAGGTATTGGATCCCTTATCCGGAAAGCTCCGAATTATGGAATGGCCATCTCCCATAGACTCCATTATAATGAAATAATCCAATGTTTTTCAAATGATTACCTTCTAATCTGTAATAATAATAAAACAGTAGCTTGTACTTGATCCCAACTAAGATATAATTAATCCTTATTGGAAGCAAAACCAGCCTATTGGGTTTATCTAATGCTTACATGATTTGCTAGTAGGCTTAAGGTATGAAGATCCAATTTACGGAAGGATTCGTTATCCGGCAAACCTAAGCACAAGCACATACCTAAGAGGGGACATTGGTCATCCCTTTATATAGCTGGAGCAATAATTCCACTTGTATTGTAGTGATTTTGTTCCATTCTTTCCTTGCCTCGTGCTCAGTGGATAATGGAAGGAATGCGGTGAATTGTACCTATAAGGATGAAAATGATTGTGTGGTCAGATTCCAGTACCACGAGGACTCCAGTGGGAAATCTGTACTGTATGTCATTAATGAAGCAGGTAAGTGTCCAGAGGCACTAAATAAGCCAAACACACTGCTTATAGTTTTTGGTTGCCCAACTATAAACCTCTGCAGCTGTTCCTCAACTACAACTCCCTCCTTGAAAGCCATTGGTTGGTCTGAACCAGCAGTAACATAGTTAAAATATATGGCCGTGAAGCAAGAGGCCAATGATAAAGTATCCCACCCAGTGTGGGAAAAGAAAACAAATTATATACCAAGAATTCCATGTTCCCTGCTAATGATCTATGATTTAATTTCCTGTCTGCAAAATACACAAGAGTCACCGGTAACCCCTTCCATCCCAAGCACAGACAACTCCATATGAACACTGACCTGTGGGAATATCCACTGTATGAGTTTCTAGGATTGATGTATGATGCAGAGAGTGATATTCTGAAGTTTTCATTTTTTATTATTTGTGGTTTTTGACTTATTTAGCTTTTTATTCAGCAGCTCTCCAGTTAGCCATTTCAGCAGTCTGGTTGCTAGGGTCTAAATTCCCCTAGAAACCATGCACTGATTTGAATACAAGACTTGACTATGAATAGGAAAAAGTAGCAATAACAATACATTTGTAGACTTACAGAGCTTTTTTTTTTAGATGGGGGTCAGTGACTGCCCTTTGACAGCTGGGAAGAATCAAAAGAGGCAGGAAAATAATGCTAAATAAAAAGCTAAATAATTAATAAACCGCAAATAATAAAAAAGGCAAATTGTCTAAGAAAAAGGCTAATCGTTAAAAAAACTATAAAAATGAAATAATGACCAATTGAAATGTTTCTTAGAATTGGCCCTTTTATAATATCCTAAAAGTTAAATGGATACTGTCATGGGAAAATATGTTTTTTTCAAAATGCATGACTGGGGGCAGCTGGGAAACTGGCAATATGTCTAGCCCCATGTCAGATTTCAAAACTGAATATAAAAAAATCTGTTTGAAAAATGGATTTCAGTTCATAATTCTGCTGGAGTAGCACTATAAAACATGTTGTCCCATGACAGCATCCCTTTAACTTGAAGGTCAACCACCCCTTTAAAACATAGGCTCCAAAGACCATATAATCAAAGCAGACAATAAAGTCTGTAATAAACATTTCACCTGGCAATCCCTAGCTTGTGTCTATTGGAAACTATGGGACATTTTAATGGATGCCCATGTGCCACTTACCTACTGTAGTGTCACAAAATTCAGGCACCTTGCTCTATAATTTGTAAATTATAGGGAGAATATCCCTTTCCCTTTAAACTGATTTTGGCATGTTCTCCCTCAGAGTGCCCACAAGGCCCTGATATTCTGGTAGTCCTCATGTCTGTCATGGGAGCCATACTGCTGATCGGGCTGGTGGCTTTGCTCATATGGAAGCTGCTTATTACCATTCACGACCGACGCGAATTTGCCAAGTTCGAAGAAGAGAGAGCGAAAGCCAAATGGGACACGGTGAGAAAGCTTTATCTTATTTTTGATGGTTGATCCCAATGCTGTTAGTAGGGAAAAAAAGAGAAATATATAGGAAGGCCGATATTTGTTTCAACAAAAGGTGGCAACCCTATTCCCAGGAAATGTTGTCTCGCTCCAACTGGGGTTATTTTTTGTTATCTTTATTTTGTCGGTAAAATTTTGTAGCTTAAAGTAGCTTAAAGCTGAGCAAAGTTCAAATAATGGAAGCAATCATCTGACTGGTTCATATGGGTTACTGAACTGGGGATAATTGACCTCACATTATGAAATATGCCAACATGGCCTTTCTCTAGTTTTTGGGGCATTTAATGTGGTAGCGTGTTGCCTGGCTGATTGCTGCTTACAATAAGATGGGCATACTCCACTTCCTGCATTCCCATTGGTCTGTATTTGCCCATGTTAGAAGAAGGGGTACGGCTGCTTTGTTATTCCTCACAGTACCCCACCATATTTGCATGTTATTCCATCAGTTTACCTGACATTTATGTCTCTTCCAGGCACACAATCCCCTCTATAAAGGTGCAACGTCAACCTTTACCAATATAACATACCGTGGGAATACCGAGTGAATATGATGTCTAAGACCTGAGCCTTAAACTGAATGAAAAATGTGTCTAAAGTCTAAAAGCGCTTGATTCTTCCTGCCCATATTGCCTTACACGCCCTGATCACTGCAATAGACACAATGGCTACAATCACTCTTCGACCCTGGGATGAGATTTATAAGCAGCGTGTGAAGAGTTTCCAGTGAATTCGTGTGGAAAACAATGTGATTACGACACTTCCTGGTTGGTACAAAATGGCTGCTGGATCAGGAAGTCTGGGGCAGCCAACAGGAAACTGCAACGTTACCTGTGTGTGTGTGACAACAGGGACAGTTGTTAAAGCTCACACAAAATGGATTACGTACTTTGTATTACAAGGGCAATATTTACATATGTGGAGGATATTCCATCATCTCAGTCAGGGCAAGTGATTACACGAGTACCTCATAACAACACTGCTGTTCATACGCTGCTTTCACAGGAAGTGGCCGCTTAGAATAACATTTTGGCCAATAACATTTGTAGACAAAAAAATTTTTCCCCCCTTCATTCGTTGCTAGGGTTGCTGCCACCTGGCCGGTATTTTTGATGGCTGATCCCAATGTTATTAATAGGAATCAATGATAAATAAATAGGAAGGCCTGTATTTTTTTCAGGAAAAGGTGGCAACCCTATTCGTTGCCAGCAGTATAAACAGAGAAGATTTGGTATATCGTCTAAAAAGAAACAATGGAATTGGATGGCAAGGAAATGGTTAATATCCTGGTATTGTGAAGGGGAAGAGACTGACATGACCGTGAAGGCTGTTTATTTTGTGGAAACACTGAATTTGCTGCTGCTTTTCCTTGTCAGGCGCTTATTCACATTTATCTGATCCGGAGTTGGGCATGGAGTATTAACGGCTCAGTGCTGTGGTGCCTGGAGCGTTTCATGGGGAGATAAAGGGCTTAGGGCCACTGGGCTACGGCCAAGCTTTTAGCTTCAGAGCTGGGCCTGACAATCCTGCTCCACAAAAAATGCTTTGTCTGTATCCAAACTTGAATCACCCCCCTGCTCATATGCTTCTGATAATCCTGGCATAAAAAGAAAGATCTCATAAAGCTGCCATATTGTTTAGATAGTACAGTATGAGGGTATAGGTTAGTGTGCCCATAACATTCCTTCTCTGTATATTTTTATTTATACATATGGAAAGGAGGTGCCATATTGTTTCCCTTAGACAGTACAGTATGAGGGTATAGTCTACTGTGTGCCCAGAACATTCCTTCTCTGTATATTTGTATTTATACATATGGGAAGAAGGTGCCATATTGTTTAGACAGTACAGTATGAGGGTATGGTCTACTGTGTGCCCAGAACTTTCCTTCTCTGTATATTTGTATTTATACATATGGGAAGAAGGTGCCATATAGTTTCCCTTAGACATTACAGTTAGCTTATTGTGTGCCCAGAACATTCCTTCTCTGTATATTTGTATTTATACATATGGGAGGAGGTGCCATATTGATTCCCTTAGACAGTACAGTATGAGGGTATAGCTTATTGTGTGCCCAGAACATTCCTTCTCTGTATATTTGTATTTATACATAAGGGTATAGTCCCAAATGGCCCCCACTGAGTGAAGGGAATTAGTTATAAATGAAATCAGATTGGCCATGGTATATTTGCCTATAGCTCACAAACAGAAAAGTATTGCTCACAGGATTTGCTTCAGTAAGCAAGGGGACTGTGCTGCCAAAAATACTTTGAGTCTGCCCATGTAACATGATGAAATAAAGGGGGTAGAAGTGTGATGTAAATGGTTAGATCTGGAGTATGGCCTGGGGAATTGATATACATATAGGGACCAGTAAAAAAAATGGTGTAAAATACTGGAAAATTTCAAATCAGGGAAATGTATTCTGTGTAATATAGTGGGAAACAACAATGTAAAATGAGGGAAAACTTAAAATCAGGGGGAAGTCAAATTTGAGGTTTCACTCTATATTATAAGCCAATTGAGTATGAGTATGTTTGATGGAGAGCGGGTGAATTTATACTGCTTCCTACTGTTTATAGGGTAAACTGTGTTAGAATCATCTGTTGACTCAGTTTTGGGGTTACATGTGCCACACTCTCCCATACATTGCACCCAATTTTGTGAGGCATGTTTTAAATTAAATTATTAGTTCTGAAAATTTTTTTTATTTACTTAAATATCTGAAACAGCAAAAATTCCACAGTTATCAACATAAGATTAGTCAACAATAGAAATGACATTTGTTAACCCTGTTGTGTGAACCCTTCTCTGTTGTGTACGCACCCGCATCCTACCTTTCAGATCACCCTTTGCCTTGTGTGGCTTAGGGGGTATGGGCACATCCTCAACTGACCTGTTCCCCGGATCAGACTGTAAACTGAACTCCCCAATTAAAAAGTTTTTTTTTTTTTTACTTCTAAATAAAATTTGTAAGCTCAAAAGAGGTTCTGTATGTCACTGAGTGTGCTATTTTGCTGGAGGACTTAGAGATGAATTTGGATAATCTATGGCTCATATACAAACAAAAGTGAAATTGTAAAGTGCTAATGGTGCAAAAATGCACTCTTTTTTTTTTAAAGCTTTGTAGGTACAAATGCCCTGCCTTTTGCTGCCCCCTTCTGGAATTTTGCTATAAGTGCAAGACATGCAGTGTAAAGCCTAATGAGAGTCTGAAGGTTCTTGGCCCTTTTTATGTCTTTTAGCCACGGGGGTCAGGGATTGGGCTCATCCGTTGTTCTATTCAGGCCTCTTCTAGTCTCTTGTTGATAGCCGTGCATGGTTGTTAGGGGAATTTGGATCCTAGCAAGCAGGTTGTCAAAAAAGCAAACTGGAGAGCTGCTGAAAATAAAGCTAAATAACTCAAGGTAAACCAATTCAGTGTAAAAATAAAAACTGGGTGAATAAAAAATGTATCTAAAATAGCTAGTTAGCCAAAAATTTAATGTATAGACAGGAGTGATTGGATGTATAACAGAACACTACTTCCTGTTTTTCAGCTCTCTAAAGGTGGCCATACATGGCCGTGTATGGGGCCCATCCCCGATCGATATTTTGCCGAAAGTCCAGAAAAAAAAATCCTGTTGGATCGCGGCCGCATCTGTTTGTTGATGTGGTCCCGTGATCCGTCCACGTGTATCTGTTCTGATCGTTGGGCCCACAATCGGATTCACCCACCTCAAAAATTGGCATCAGGGCCCCCTTACAAGTTAAAAAAAATTGGTGGCAGGGGCCTATAGAGCATTAAAATAAAACATTGGTGGGCAGGAGATTAAAAAAACCCACATTGGTGTCAGTAGAATTGAACTTGTGGCTTCAGGACTTCAATTATAGCGGTTTTCGTGACTTCGGGTATTTTCGCCGCTTCAGGACTTCAGTATCGGCTCCTTCATGTCTTTCTGTCGCTTTGTATGTTCGGCACTTTCTGCCGAAAGTGCTGCCTGTTCGGGACTTCATAAGTGAGGTAAGGCTTCGGAGTGGTCAAGGGGGGCCACTTGTCCCCCCCTGATAGTGGCCCTGAGTGAGGTGGCAATTGATCCTAAGCATTCAGCTCAGATTCAAAAGCAACAGTTATGGACCATGTGCCCCCCCCCCCCTCGAGTCACTGATTGGCTACTGCCAGGTAACCAATCAGTGGAAACCAATAGAGCTGAAAAGCAGGAATTGCTGTTCTGTTATGTTACACTCCAGCCTTTATACATTACATGTTTGCCTAACTAACTATATTAGAAACATGTTTTATTTTGCACAGCATTTCTATTTATCCAGTTTTTATAATGAACTGTTCCTTTAAGGTAAAATTTCCACATATAGGCAGCGAATGGCCAAAAATGGTTTCCTCCATGAGAAATGCGGATCCCATGTAAATATACTGCATATAAATATAGCCATGGGGCTGACATCTTTATGACTAATGCTCATACTGACTAATCTACTTGCTGAGTCAAGATACAGTGATGGGATATGTTCCTACCTATTTATAATAAAGCCGGAAAAATAAGTCACAAATTCTTTCCACTTCCCTGAATTAAACCAACTCCTCTGCCTTTTTATTCAGCCTGTTGCCCCTAGTTTTTGTGTTATGGAGTAAAGATTCAGCCACACTTGTATTTGTCAATAACAATACAAATTAAAGGACAGGGTAAGGGCCCCCTGGAAGAGGATGGTCTCAACATGGGACACATCCCATTTGTTGGTCATGAAAGGGGAGGGGCTTATGACCAATGAGCTGTGTTTTGATGGATTATGGGAGGTGGTTGGTATAATATGGGTGTGGCTAGGGTATAGTTCAGCATAATTGGGGAGTATCTGGGTGGATCAGGGTGTGGCTGGGCATGCAAGGGCCAATAGGATTGCCTGCTAACTTAGAAGTATGGAGCCCTGTAAGTCTTGATGGTGGCCCTGGAGCTTACAATCTACAGCCTGGGCTTAGCAGGAACTGTTGTTTCCAGGCCAGAGCATCATTTAGAAGTGGTTTCCCCTTGGCGATGATTTAGTTACTCATGTAGAAACCACGGCATCATCAATGTATCTGAAAAGCCCACCCCCTTTAAGTCTCTCATCCAATAGAAATGAAGATGATTCAGAACAGGAAAAAAGATGGCATCCGCGGTCACTCAAACAAAAGCAACTTTCAATGTTTGCTGTTGCAGAAAAAAGCAGCTCAGAAGAGGCATCCGCACAGACCACGATTAGTTACACTCTCCTGTTATACCCAAACCCTTCTTGAGCTAAAAAGGGAAATTGAAGCGACTCCAGACTTCTAACTTGCAAGGACCACACACATGTCCCTTCAATTTCCATTTAGCTTAAAGGCAAACTAAAGCCATACTTTAAAAGAAAAACCCGTAGACCCCCCCCCCAGCCTAATCGCTACCCCGGGCAAATGCCCCTAAATTTCGGCACATTCTGGTGTTGGAGTTCAAGGCAGCCATCGTCTTTTTTCTTTGTCTCCTTTTGGCTCTTTGCCGATTCCTGTGAGTTTCGGCTCATGCGCAGTTGTCAGAAACCAGGAAATTGCTCCAACTGCTCCGAAGCGCTGTTCAATACACGCAGATTTCAGAAGAGAAATAGATGGCTGCTGAGAACTCCAATGGCTGAATCTGTTGTGAGGGGCGAGGTCTCACTCAATTTAGCTTAATAGAGAAAAAGTGGGACTGTATCTGTCTTGCAAGGACCACACATGGAGTCCATTCAATTTTCATATAGTGGGAATGTATCTGTCTTGTATGACCAAACATTGCATCCCTTTAGGAGAAGCCCTTTAGGAGGGAACTGCTTTCTGGCAGGCTGTTGTTTTTCATTCTCAATAGAACTGAATGTGTCTCAGTGGGACCTGGATTTTACTATTGAGTGTTGTTCTTAGATCTACCAGGCAGCTGTTATCTTGTGTTAGGGAGCTGTTATCTGGTTACCTTCCCATTGTTCTGTTGTTAGGCTGCTGGGTGGGGGGAAGGGAGGGGTGATATCACTCCAACTTGCAGTACAACAGTAAAGAGTGACTGAAGTTTATCAGAGTACAAGTCACATGACTGAAGGCAGCTGGGAAACTGACAATATGTCTAGCCCCATGACGATTTCAAAATGAAATATAAAAAAAAAAATCTGCTCTTTTGAGAAATGGATTTCAATGCAGAATTCTTTTTTTCCCATGAAAGGATCCCCTTAAGTCTACTAGAAAATCAAAATGATTCGCTCCTTTGGAAATGTTACCAAACAATCGGATCTCTCCCCGATAAATGTTTTTCCCCCATGACAGTATTCCTTTAAGAAAAAAAAAAGGGAAATTATCTGTCTCGCAAGGACCACACATGGCATCTCTCCCATTTCCGCACAGACCACTAGGGATGCAACGACTCCAGGATTCGGTATTCAGCCATTTTCAGCAGGATTCGGTCGAATCCTTGTGCCTGGCCGAACCAAATCCAAAAAATCATGTGACTTTTCGTCACAAAACGAGAAAGTAAAAAAACATTTACAGGCACACTTCTACCCTCCCCCTTGCTAATTTGCATATGCAAACTGGGGTTCAGATTCACCCAAATTCAATGGATTTGGGGTTAGACAGAATCCAAAATAGTGGATTTGGTGCATCCCTACAGACCACACATCCATTACCCCCTCCCAGTGCAAGCAATATGACCTCTCCCACTGAAGAGAATATGACCGGCTATATATATCTTGCACGTCACAAGAACCTAGTCTGATTTTCCATCTTCTTTAAAGCAATGGGGTTTAATTAATATTATAAGGTTCCAAGTATAAGCACTTGAGACTCTTCACACGTGTCTACCAGCGAGCTCGTCCTGCATCACTTCTGTTTGCTTCTGATTGGCCCAACGTCTGCAAAAAGAAGGCCCTCATGACAGCGGCCCTTTCAGCTTACCACGCCCACAGCATCCAATCAATGCCTTTCCCTACTGATAGACCAGCCCCTCCTGAGTGGGTGGGGCGCGCAGCTCACACGTGCTATCACTCGGCCACTCGATGCTCGCCTCTTCCTATATATTTGCGTTCTCGCGAAATGAGGGGTTCGCGGCTTCCCTCCCACGTCTGCCAAAGGTCCAATCGTAAATAAAATACCTTCATTTGCTTTTAGGGCGTGACTTCCAGGTGCTGCCACGTGATTAGCATAAGCCAATGGTTTAACGCGTTTCATAACTCACTGCCAGGCGGGAAAGCTTGCGTCGTCCCGCCTCTTGCGCGCAGGCCCAGTCAGGCGAACTTGGTGCGAACGCGCAATTGCCCTCGCCCCCCCTCCCTTTCACCTGAATCTCGCGAGAAAACCAGCGGTTTCACTATCGTGTTTACACTAATTAAACCCATTACCCCCGATAATCCGAACCGAGCCGATCCGGGTTAAGTCGGGCGGGTGGTTCCGGAGGGGCCTGGGCCCATAAGAGCAGAAAATTATCTCACGTCTCCCACAGTTTGATTTATATTCCCAACATTGCGGTTGTTTTATGAGGTAAAAGAATCAAAATAATCGCCCCGTTTGGTTAAAAAAAAATCATATAATTCCAATCACCCCTCCTGGGAAGGGGGCGCTACCACTGGGGGGTGTTTTCCCCCCTCCCGCCCCATCCATGACAGGCGAGTCCGTGCCAGGAGGGTGGGGAGAGGGGTTCCGCGCTTAGGAAAACTCGGGGATTTGCGGCCTAGTGGTGTGAAGCCTGGGAGAGAAGCAGCGAGCGAGAGGAAGGCGCGGACCATCAGGATCCCCCTCGAGGGGACGAGGCACGAGAGTCTCCCCAAGATCCGGGGGCCGAAGCACCAAGGCAGAGAGGTAATATCATCCCGGGGACAGAGGGAGGGCCGCGGGCATCTTCTCCACACCCAGGGCCTACACCCCAGACACGAGCATCCAGCAGCCCCTTCTATCTCCCTGCTGCATCCTGCAACCCTCTTCTTTTTCATGTTTTGCTCCCCTCCATCATCACAGGGGCACACACTGATACAACTACACATATATTGTATTAAAGTTACACTGTTCCCCCTGTATGAATGCATGCTGCCACTAGTTGTTTCTGAACTGCAGCTCTCTACATTGGGCTGGGAGTGCAGTTCAAATATAGCTGGGGGTTTGACATGCCAGATTTATAGGATGACCCCCTCAATCCTCCCACAGACTATTCTCTTTCTAGAGTACTGACATATTCTACAGAGACTGTGCATCATCCCCACCAGCCCTTGCACCAGTGGAGCTTACAATCTAAAGTCCCTGTCACATTCCCACCAGCCCTTGCACCAGTGGAGCTTACAATCTAAAGTCCCTGTCACATTCCCACCAGCCCTTGCACCAGTGGAGCTTACAATCTAAAGTCCCTGTCACATTCCAACCAGCCCTTGCACCAGTGGAGCTTACAATCTAAGGTCCCTGTCACATTCCCACCAATCCCTGCCCCATTGGATCTTACAATCTAAAGTCCCTGTCACATTCCCACCAGCCCTTGCACCAGTGGAGCTTACAAT
>CM044448.1:6854275-6875103 GCA_024363595.1 Xenopus borealis
TTTTTTTTTTTTTTTTGTGTACTAGTTAGAAAACTACACTGCCATGAAGTTGTTTTCCTTCCATTGTTAAGCTATACATATAGCTAGAATCTCAAACATTGGAAGCAGCAGTCCTGCCCTGCTTTATGGCAGCTGAGATTCTAGCTATCTGTATAACAGAGCATTCTGTCCCAGTGGCTGCACAGATCTGATCCCCATTATAGGAAGCAGCAGTCCTGCCCTGCTTTATGTTTTGTGGGTCTAGGGGGTTTCAGAGTCTCCAGACTTGCAGGGAATATATAACCATGCATGATTTATATTCTTTTGGGATCCTTTATCTGGAAACCTGTTATCCAGAAAGCTCCAAATTACGGAAAGGCTCCCATAGGCACCATTATAATCAAATAATTCCACTTTTAAAAAGCCCTTTCCTTTTTCTCTGTAATAATAAAACAGTCGCTTGTGCTTGATCCCAACTAAGATATAATTAATCCTTATTGGGAGCAAAACCAGCCTATTGGGTTTATTTCATGTTTATATGATTTTCTAGTAGACTTAAGGCAGTGGTCCTCAAACTTGGCCCTCCAGCTGTTAAGGAACTACAAGTCCCACAATGCATTTGCCTGACTGTGGCTGTCAGACTCCATCATTGCATTGTGGGACTTGTAGTTCCTTAACAGCTGGAGGGCCAAGTTTGAGGACCACTGACTTAAGGTATGAAGATCCAAATTACAGAAAGAGCCGTTATCCTGAAAACCCCAAATCATATAAACATGAAATAAAGCCAATAGGCTGGGTTTGCTTCCAATAAGTATTAATTATATCTTAATTGGGATCAAATACAAACTACTGTTTTATTGTTATAGAGAAAAAGGAAATTCCGGATAACCGTTTTCCAAATGACAGATCCTATGCCTATAGTAAACTAAAAGGGATTTAACCTTTGATGAATCAGTTATGTTTTATCCTTAAAGAAATAGATTTATGGGCTTCAATCTTGCTCCATGTTTGTGCTGCCCATCAGGGAATCACTTCTGATGAAAACTCTCTGCATCTTATTGTACTTTACAGCTATTTTGTTGAGGAACACGGAGGATCTGTATAGAGAGGTAAAGTTCACCCTCTTGTCCTTACGTCTACATTATATGTAACCGGCAGATCCGAGGGCAGGTTTATATGTGAGCAGCAGGTTTATTGGACAAGATGTTACAGTTGTTCTTGCATAGAGTATAGTGCGCTCAGGAGTACGTACAGGGCAGGCCCGGACTGGCAATCTGTGGGTTAGGGCAAATGCCAGAGGGGCTGCTATAAGGTGCCATAGAAAGTCAGTATTTAGTGGGCTGGTGGGGACTGTTTGGGTCTCTATGTGGGCTGATTGGGCCTCTGTGTACCTGAAATGCCAGGGCCTATTTTGATTCTCAGTCCAGTCCTGGTACAGGGCCCCTTTATTAATGGGGTACAGTGTTTGCAGCTTCGTCATTTGTCCGAATGCAGTGACCCCCTTCATGTGCATCATGTTGTAGCAAATTGAGTCTTGTTCCTAAGAACACCAGCTCAGATGATGTCCTTCACTCGCTCCAAAGGTTATTTTATTATAATACGCAAGCCATGAATATCCTATAGATCAGGCATGGACTTAGACCAGGGGTCCCCAACCTTTTTTGCTCGTGAGCCACATTTAAATGTAAAAAAGAGTTGGAGAGCAACACAAGCATGAAAAAGTCCATATCGATGTCAAATAAAGCTCTGATTGGCTTTTTGGTAGCCCCTATATGGACTGGCAGCTACAGTAGAGAATGTTTGGCAGGACTTCTGTTTTTTATACAACCAAAACTTGCCTCCAAGCCAGTAATTCAAAAATAATCACCTGCTTTGAGGACACTGGGAGCAACATCCAAGGGGTTGGAGAGCAACGTGTTACTCACGAGTTGGGGATCACTGACTTAGACAATAGCGTGCCGAATGGGACGCTGACCCCCCAACCTGGTCCTTGCAAAGATTTTTGCCTCAACACCGGACCCTGGGCCAAAAAAGGTTGGAGACCCCTGCTGTAGATTATATCCTTAGAAACAATGCTTAGTGATGTCATCCGTTATAATCCATACATTGTGGTGGAATTTGCGTCACATTTCAACAAATATTGTATCCCCTTTTGGAAAATATGAGGATATTAGAAGTCAACTCATAGTTTCCTAATTAGGTTTTACAAATGAGGGAAACCAGCTGGCAGTTTGGACCCAGACATCCCTCCCAAAAAAAAAAAAAATCTGTTGGGACAACATCATGTTCCTTGGTACTAGTAAGCCAATGGATCTCCCTCTCATAGTTTCTACCCTTTTCTTCCTAGTTCTCTATCGTTCTTCATGAGTTGTGTCTTCATCAGCTCATAACACTATCATATTGTCACCTGGCATTTAAAATATTGTAGACAATATTATGAGACAAATATAATGAAGGAATACATTCATTCCTAGAAACACACAGTTAACAGCAACTGGTGGCAGAAAATGGATAAATAGGCAAATTTGAGTCTAAATCGTTGGAAAGCCAATATTGTGGAAATTTCCATTTTCTGCTCATAGAATTTCAACTTTAGCTCAGTTTCTCCTCAGTGACTGAAAAGAAAGGAATTTCTTAGAATTTCTAATGAGGTCAATACCGTGTTCCAAGAGTCTAGTGGTTTATAGAATATTGTAAAGTAAAGGGCTGGATGTTACGTAGCTAAGCCATGTACTGGGCAATCATATTGCTCCATTCTAGAAAATGATTCATCCAAGAGATTAAGCAGATTGCTGTACAGAGGGCGAGGTGTAGGTACAACCGGATTTCTGACCCCTTCTTGTAATCCAAAATTGTAGCCAAATTCCCCCCTGAAAAGGATGACCTTGAAATTTTTCAAAAATATTTTGAAAACTGGTGGGAGCTTTGATAACGTAGAACATGAAGTTGATTTTAACCCTCACAAAATGAGAAGATAGAACCATTGACACATGAGCATGATGTCCACTTTGGTGTCCATGGTCTTTGCAGTGTCCAACTAAGTGCAGTACAGGTGAATCAGTATGGGTGAAAAACTTCAATGACTTTTCAGCCTTGTTTGCTGTTACTCAATGAGGCCCATTGCCCCTTATATTCTCCATACTTCTCTTTAATTATCAAGCTGTTTGCATCTATTATTATTTTATACTTATAAAATTAGGGAATGCGATCAACGTCAGGGTTTGGCTAAGGATATGATCAGATATGGATTTGGACAGATACAAAAAAAAATAAAGCCATGGTATAAGCCACTGTTTTTGGTAAGTTTATTAGA
Source organism: Xenopus borealis (assembly GCA_024363595.1). Classification (NCBI taxonomy): domain Eukaryota; kingdom Metazoa; phylum Chordata; class Amphibia; order Anura; family Pipidae; genus Xenopus; species Xenopus borealis. The sequence goes on from CM044448.1 coordinate 6,857,568, forward strand.
GGACAAAAAAAAAAACAGAGAACATCTTTGTAATAAATCCTGTTCACTGCGCCAAATGTAATAAAGGAGTGAACCTTTATAAATATCAATCATTTTATGAATGGTTATCAATAAAATGATTAAATACAGGATCAAAAATTAAGCCTTTTGATAAACTGTTTGTGAGCAATAACTTACACACACACAAAGTGAAGGTAGAATTTAAAAAACATTTACTTAGCTTCGTATGAATGGTAGTTACAGGAATAGCCAGTTCAGCATCAATCAATCGGGGAGCTCCGTAGCCTTTGGGTACTTAAACCTCAGGTTTCCGATAATCAAGTGATGGTCCCAAATTCCTGGTACTCTTTCAGGAGTCCAAGGTGAAGATCCTGACCCAAGGCAAAGACTGTGTTTTTATACCCAAAACCCCCAGCCCCAACTGCTGACTTAGGCAAAATTGTTTCAAGGAAACAGCAAATACTCAGCCATTGTTTTAGGAACTTTATGCCTCTTCAGCCTTGTCTTAGTCAAATAAATTGGGCTTATGAGGCTATTGTCTGCCTGGTAGTTACAATACCTGTGTTTACTATATAACAATAAACAATGGCTATGACTGTTTACCCAGCAAGGCACATACAACGACACTGGACTCCCCTTATCCTTGGTAGGTTTGTATTTACTGTGCTGACTAATCCATTAACTAATATATATATTAAAGCAGACATTTATACATTGTAAATCATAAAATATAACCCCTGTATTACAATCTTCTTCGCATCAAGAAGCGTTGGCCATCCGTTTGCCATCTTGTAATTCTCCTTAGGGAAAGCAATCGTTGCTGTGTTTCTGAGAGATGGTTTATCCACCGGATGCTGTAGTTTGGCTGTCTTCCATTGTATAGACACTGTAGCCAACCTTCATGGATCATGAAAGTGAGTCTGTTATGGAGTTTTAGTTCTTCATTGGATGTAATATGTATTTTGTCAGCCATACAATTGCATCTCTTGTTCTATTGTCTCCATCTTACCCTACTTTTGCCATCTTGTTCTATTTCCTCCATCTTACCCTACTTTTGCCATCTTGCTTTGCGGTCTCCATCTTGACCTAGTTTTTACCACCTACTGTTTCCGTCTTGCCCTACCTTTGCCACCTTGTTCGTGTCTCCATCTTGCCCCATGTTTGCCATATTGTTCTAGTGTCTCCATCTCGCCCTAGTTTTGCCACCTTGCTCTACTGTTTCCATCTTGCCATACTTTTGCCATCTTGTTCTAGTGTTTCAATCTTGCCCTACTTTAACCATCTTGTTCTACTGTCTTCATCTTGTAGTGATATTGCCATCTTGCTTTGCTGTCTCCATCTTGCCACCTTGATCTACGGTTTCCATCTTGCCCTACGTTTGCCATCTTGTTTTACTGTCTTCATCTTGTTGTAATTTTTCCATCTTGCTTTGCTGTCTCCTTAATGCCCTAATGTTTACACATTGCTTTGCTTTTTCCATTTTGTCTTACTTTAGCCATCTTGTGCTACTGTTTCCACTTTGCCTTATATTTGCCATCTTGTTATTCTGTTTCCACTTTGCCTTATCTTTGCCATCATGCTGTCTCCAACATGCTCTAGTTTTGCCACCTTGCCCTACTGTTTCCTTTTTCCCTACTTTTGACATCTTGCTTTACTGACTTCATCTTGCCCTAGTTTTTCCACCTTGCTCTACTGCTTCCATCTGGCCCTACTTTCGCCATCTTGTTCTAGTATCTCCATCTTGCCCTACATTTGCCATCTTCTAGCGTCTCCATTGTGCTCTAGTTTTGGCCTCTTGTTCTGCTGTCCTCATCTTTTTGCCTACTTTTGCCCAACATCATGCAGAACTCTGAAGCAAAGCAGCATGCTTTAAATGAGAGGACACAGTGTGTGGCCCGCTTGGCTGTACCCTACAAGGTGCAGAAGGATTTAACAGTCTTAGATCATTTCACCATCATTCCCTAACAGAACTAAACCCACCAGTGATTCTTATTACTTCTCTGTGCACAGGCCTTACAGCCCACACTGTTAGCAAAGTCTGTTCCTTTCCCAGAGGGCATTGATCAGCAATGCATGAAACCCTGCACCATGGATTGGCTTTCAGTGTGCTGCTACCAAGCACCACCTTCCAGGCACAGATCTAGAAACAGGAATTCAAGGGACCAGACATGGCACTGCCAACACTACTGTGACACTATGGGGAGTGAGGGTGGTGCTGGTGGGAAGGGGGCCTCTGTAGGAGCCTTATAACATATACATCACCTTCCTTGTCCTTTATAATATGATAAAGAGGTTTTGAGTAGAGCGAGCCACCTCCAAGCACAGCGCTTTTTGTTATATAAATGGGAACAAATGTGCCATTGTGTAGTGCGAGGAGACTGCCCAGTTGGAGAACTAGAGGATCCATGCTGTTGTGACCCAATTCTGCACAGGGAAACCAGCCAGGGGTTTTCTATTTCCAAATCACTGTCCTGTATCAACACTTACTAGAAAATCTTAATATAAATATAAACAGTGTCGTCCTTTTCCCCCTGTTGTCAGAAGCCCTGAACTCACTCGCCTTTCGGATTTATTTAATGTTTAAATAATTTTTAGACAGAAATCCCAAGTCCCCAAGCATTGCAGATAATAGATCTCATGCCTGTGCTGTAAATTGATCTGTAGTTGGGAATCTGATCAGAATACTGCCCTGGCCGGGTCGGCATCATCCTTGAGGGTATAACATGTAAATGGAGATCTAAAGATTGTCCCAGAATTCCTTCTAATGACTCCATCATCCTTGAGGGTATAACATGTAAATGGAGATCTAAAGATTGTCCCAGAATTCCTTCTAATGACTCCATCATCCTTGAGGGTATAACATGTAAATGGAGATCTAAAGATTGTCCCAGAATTCCTTCTATTTTGCATGTGCATAGACCCAAAAATATTAAACTATAAGGCACTCTGCAATTGCTCGAGCACGGTTTCTTCTTTTTCATTCTTTAGATGCATCTGTTAAGGATAATTACTTTAGGTGGGCAACAAACTGGCGCATTCAGTTGAAGGCCGAGCATCTTCTGGGGTTCAGCCGTATAGTTGCAACCAAGATTATTGCTTCCATTCTAATGTCTGTTCTTCCAACTGGCACTGTCCCAGACCTCCTCTTCTGGCCACAGTGAGGTTTACAAAGGTCGCACTGGGTTGGGAGAGGAGTTGTGGTGGGTGTGGTGGCCCTGGAGGTGGTAGCAATGGTGGGTCCTGGACCCTCCAGTCTAATGCTGGCGATGGCTGGTGTAGCCATGGAGAATGGGGCCCTGCAGGTTCATGCTGGGGTCTCCAAAAGGTGTTTTGTCCTGGACAATGTTGTTACATGGTGCATCATACACATGGGCACATGGTGGGTACAAGTTTTGGTGCATCCACAACTGTGCTGGGGAAAAAATATTGTGACTTGCATCCAAAAACAGCACTTTTTACTCTGCACTCAGCCTTAAAAACACGTCCAACCCAAATACTGGACCATGAAATTCACCCCAACAGGCATCTGGGTCCTGTGCCAAAACCCTTCAGAGCCCCAGGCCTTATATAAATAGTGCAGGTTGTTCACAAGCCGCTGGGCTGTCAACAGGTTAAAAGGGCAGAGCTAAAACAATCTTATCCTAGAAAATATTTCACTAAACAAAAAAAGAAACTGTTGTGATTAGTTTGTGAGTCGATAGGCTCGTGGGAGGCGGGTGAAAAGAGGACGTGTGATTGGTCAATCTCTCCTATCTATTCACACTAATACAGAAGCCTGAGCCGGGAGAGAGACTGAATCAGTTCCCATTTGCACTACAGCATGTCTGTCATTGTAGCTCTGGTCAAGAAACTCTGGTGCATTAGGAAATATATCATCCTCATTGCAACACCTCTGATCCTCCTGCCTGTTTTGTTCACACTCCCCCCCACGGTAAGCTCTTGTGCAATAGCATCTGGAGGGTCTTGGTTGTCAGGGCATGATGGGAGTTGTAGTATAACAACATCTGATTGGATATCTCTTGAGAAAGTATAGTTGGTGGGGTCTTGCTGTCTCGCTGAACGTTGATGTTTTGGTTATGAAGTTATGTTGATTGTGATCCAACTGCAAGAGGGTCCAATTAGAGGGTTGGATGAGAAAATAGACCCAGAATACCTGACCTACCCAGACAGGCAGCAGAGCAAGGAGCTTGTTGAACAGGAGTAGTGGTATAGAGGCTCCAAGATGTAGTTACTGCGAGTATTTACTTGTTCACGATTTCCTTTAATACCCACTGAGTAGAAAATTGAGAACCTCAATGTATAAGGGGCTAAAGTGCATCCTAAAGATGAAATCTGGAACCCTGACTAAGTTGTTGTATTAGTACAGGGACCCTAGGTTGTATTTGTATCTTGTTATGTTGTAGCGATGGGATAAAAAGTGTGTTTCTTGTAGGACATTCATTGTACTTTATTAGACCTCCACAGAGGCTGCTAAAGTACCAACGTTATAACTCACCAAGCAATGGCTTCAATGTATATCTGTACACAAGAAATGATCTACCTTGTAAGGACCAAACATGGAGAAGCAAAAATTTCCATATTTAAACTCATGTTTATCAATCAATGATCAATAATTTTAAGGGACTGTGGTATTTGGAGTCTTGTATATGCTTGCAAGTAGGGTGCTCCCTGTCCCAGAAAGTATTACTGGGAAATACGTCTTAGTTTATTCGCCCCTTGCCTTTGCTGCTCTTTCATTTACAATAAATACAATATTTAACATCTTAATACCTAATAATAATTAAGTTGTATTTCCCCTTTAAATGAAGCGAGTACACAATATGTAACCTACTCCATACGTGAAATATTCGGCCGGTGCTAGAATGTCCCCCGCTGGGTCCTCTAAACCTCATAAACAGTATTTATGAAATTAATTGCTTCTCATCACATTAATCCAATATTCTTAATATATTTGCTTTCAAATCTCATTAACAGCAGCTGCTGGCGAAATGCTAATTAATCTTTTTTTCCCCCACATCAATGGGAAAAAGTAATTTTGCAAAAAAAGAAACAAAAAAAATAAAACGAATCCAAAGAAATAAATCCACCATTAATATTTTACAGACTGAAGCAGTCTAAGCAAATCCAGGGGCAGGTTTAATAAAAAGTCTTGATGTACAACAGTCTCCTGGAATATATTTATATATATATAATATTGGGTGGAGGAAGGAGCTGAGGATGTGGTTGGTTAGGATGTAAATGGATGTGGTCATGACGTAAATGTCATGCCCACCTTTAGAAATCACCTTTGTGAGGTCACCAACCTCAAAATCTCCATTATTCTCTGCCTATGGACTCTAGGCATCAGTTGGCCAAGCATTCAGTTGGGTGGCATACAAGAGTCTCATGGATTTAAATATAGTGGGTTCTTAACAGAGCTGAGGATGTGGTTAGAGTGTAACTGGTTGTTTTCAGAGCAAAACTGGAATGGACATTGTGTAAATGGCTTGACCACCTGTAGAAATCACCTGAGTGAGGCCGACAACCTCAACATCTTCATTATTCTCCATCTATGGATTCTAGGTAGACGTCTGTTGGCCAAGCAGTCTTACAAGAGTAGACTGTGCAGAATGGAGCTAATACTGTATGTGGTTTGGGTTTAACTGGTTGTGGCCAGGGCATAACTCGGGTGGTAATGGTGTAGATGCCATTCCCACCTTTAGAAATCTCCTTTGTGAGGTCAAAATCTCCATTAATATATATATATATATATATATATATATATATAAAAAAGAAAAATAGCTGCACTCGCTTACTGAAGAAAAAGCCTGGGTGCACACTGCAGAAAAATCACCTAGAATATCATGTAAAACAAGGCACTCACAGGACTTAAAATATGGTGAAGTTTATTCGTTATTCCATAATTTTTCACCATATTTTAAGTCCTGTGAGTGCCTTGCTTTACATGATATTCTATCCATATATATATATATATATATATATTCTCCAAAAGAACCAGCAACATCAGGATATTTTTTCAAAACAAAAAAGGTGTTTATTCAAGTGTGTTCCAGCCAACGTGACGTTTCGGTCCCCACTGGGACCTTTCTCATTACTGTTATATATATATATATATATATATATATATATATATATATATATATATATATATATATATAAAATTGGTGCATAACAGAGCTGAGGATGTGGTTTAGGTTTAACTGGTTGTGGTGCAAATGCCATGCCAACCTTTAGAAATCGCCTTTGTGAGGTCAAAATCTCCATTATTCTCCACCTATGGACATCAGTTGGCCAAGCATTCAGTTGGAAAGTGTAAGTACTAAGTCTATGGAAATGAGTGTTCATGCCGTGTTGCATCTACAGTTGAGTATAAGATACAATGTGCGACTCCTGATACAATGGCAGATCCTTGTACCATATTGACACAAATCCACCAGAGGCATTGACTATGTATCAGGCACTTACACACAGGTGCAAAGCTGCACAACTTTCCTATCATTCTGTCCTATTCTGCAACTGCCTTGTGTTCTGTAATAGAGAATCCTACACAGCCAGTGTCTTATGAAACAAAAACAAAGTGTTGGAATCCATGCAGCGGCGTCCTACAGAGACTAACCAATGGAAAAGTACAGAGTTTATAACTCATCTCTATAGTACTGGGACAGGGTTCACACTTGGGTCTCTATTTATATTAACCCGCATGTTAACGTTGATTTCCAAGTTGGGTTAATCTTCACTTTATCTTCCTTTGGGTCAAGAGCCACCGAGTCACCTGATATAAACCTATAAACCATGCAAGCTTATAGCCCTGTACACACGACCAGTGCAGTAAAACCTTCCGATACTTCCCAGTGCAAAGAGTAAGAGTTACAATAAAGCTGGGTGTGCATAGTAAGATCCACTTGTTTGGCAAGGACCATAGACCCATGATTGCATCATAATGGGGATTTCAATGTGGTCTTCACCCAACTTTATTTTCAATCTATATCTACATAATTTCTGGCCACGTATGAATCAGGAAGGACCATCCAAGGCAGCTTTTTATCAGCTTTTTTGACATACATTAAAAAGTTAACCAAAATAATCAACTTTTCATAATTATTATATAATGTTTTCCTGTGCCAAAAACCTATTGTTGGTTAATTAAAACACCCAGCTCCAGTTTGAGGATATGAGGGAACATTGGGTCCTAAAAGGACCTTTAAGTCCGTAACTCACAGAAGGAAGCTATTTCATATCTAGTTTTATAGGAGGAGGATGGAGTTTGTTGATTATGAGCTTCCCCTCGGTCAATGGGCTCCAAAGAATGATTGGGTCTTGTAATGAAATGCTTCATGAAACTGTGGTGAAATGTTCCAAGCAGTTGGGTGGCATACAAGAGTCTCCTGAATGTATATGTATTGGGTGCAGAACGGAGCTGAGGATTTGGTTTAACTGGTTGTGGCCAGGGCATAACTTGGGTGGTAATGGTGTAAATGACATGCCCACCGTTAGAAATTGCCTCTGTGAGGTCAACATCCTGGTTGTGGCCAGGGAATGGTCTTCAATCGTAAGAGAAACTTGACCCCCACAAACATCCCTGTCCCAGTTTTCTCACCCTTTTCTCCCCTAATGCTTTTCACTTTGGAATGACCAAATAATGACTCTCTGACTTTAAATTGCAGGAAGGAAAATGCCTCTTTGTGGTTCTGCTGATGGCCTTCTACTGGTGCACAGAAGCTTTACCTCTGGCTGTCACGGCATTGCTTCCAATAGTCCTCTTCCCATTAATGGGTATCCTGCCCTCCAGCAAAGTCTGTCCCCAGTACTTTTTAGACACCAACTTTCTGTTTCTCAGTGGCCTCCTTATGGCAGCAGCCATTGAAGAGTGGAACCTACACCGCAGGATTGCTCTGAAGGTCCTCCTGCTAATAGGGGTGCAGCCAGCAAGGTAGTACTTTAGTGACTGTAAAAATGCAATGTATAAACACATTAATCCATTTTGTTACGGATAATGGGATACACCAGATACACTCCAACTTCAAAGGGGAAGTACTATATCTCCAAACTGGAGGATGTTTAAGGAGCAATGAGTTGGCAGCAAAGAGCAGACCCTCAAACAGAATTTTTATAGGAAGGAATCACTGAAACAATAATCTGCAACAAAGCTTGGCAGGGTGAACCCACAGGAGCTGCAGGTTTGGGTGATGGCCTTTTTTTGTGAGGTTCGGGTGGCTCGGGTTGATCTGAGACAAAGACTATTCCTTTAGCCTTCAACATGTTGGAACCTCCCAATTGGGTAGATTAGGGTAACCTAGTAAAATGACTGGAGGTTCAGTTCCTAAATAAGGCCTAATGTCATTGGTGTGTTTGATGGAGGGGTAGACGTATCTGGTGACAGTTGCAGTTGATGAGCCAGACTACTGCCAGTTTGTGCCAATCAAATTCTGCCATTTGGCTTCCTAGCTTAGATTATTTTAATCTTTCTGTGTCCATCAAGAGCCAAACCCCACTGTAATTCCATGTTTTCCAGGCTTATTCTAGGCATGATGATGACCACAGCTTTCCTCTCTATGTGGTTGAGTAACACGGCGTCCACGGCTATGATGCTTCCCATCGCCAATGCTATCCTCAAAAGCCTGTTTGGGGAAAAAAACAGAGAAGAAAAAGGACTGAACAATAATTGCGACAGTACAGGTAACTGTATGGATTTTCATATAAACTGGGATGTGCTACATCAAGGGGAGATTATAATGTTACTTAGTCATTAAGGTTACAGGGCACCTATGGGTTAGTCCGGACAAATCTACGATCAGTGATATTTAAGTTATTTTTTTTTTTTTTGTGTTTTTTAAGCGTCCATTCAAGAGAAAGGTCTTCATCCGGTTCCAACTGAAATGCAATTGTTGGCAGCCAATGAAGAGTAAGTATTCTATTTCTGGGTACAGCAAAGGTTACAGGCCTGCTGTTTCCATTAGGGATGCACCGAATCCAGGATTCAGTTCAGTATTCGGCCAGGATTCCGCCATTTTCAGCAGGATTCGGATTCGGACGAATCCTTGTGCTTGGCCGAACCAAATCCGAAAAATCATGTGACTTTTCGTCACAAAACAAGGAAGTGAAAATTTTTTTGGCCACGCACTTCGTACGCGGCATGCTTTTACCCTCCCCCTTGCTAATTTGCATATGCAAATTAGGGTTCTGGTTTGGTATTCTGCCGAATCTTTCGCAACGGATTCGGAGGTTTGGCCGAATCCAAAATAGTGGATTCGGTGCATCCCTAGTTTCCATATATTTTCCTACTTTTACAATACAGGTATGGGACCTGTTAGCCAGAACACTTGGGACCTGGGGTTGTTTGCATAATGGCTCTTTTCCGTAATTTGGAGTTTCATACAAGTCTTCCGTAATTCAGAGATTTCTGGATAATGGTTTTCCGGATAACCGATCCCATACATATATCTAGCAGATGAACTGGGGAGCCACAGGACAAAATTGCCTTAGAACAGGGGTCCCCAACTCTTTTTTTTTTTTTTTTTTTTTAACCTGTGAACCAAACTGAAATGTAAAAAAGAGTTGGGGAGCAACACAAGGATGAAAAAAAGTTCCTGGGGTGCCTAATAAAGGAAATAAAGGTGCCCTATGTGTACAGGAGGCTCTGTTCGACAATCTATTTGGTACTCAGTCAAAACTTGCCTCTGAGCCTGAAAATTGCAAATCATTAAAAAACTATGAAAAATAAATAATGAAGACCAATTGAAAAGTTTCTTAGAATTGGCCCTTCTACAATATACTAAAAGTTTACTTGAAGGTGAACCACCCCTTTAAGTCATTAGGTTGGAAACAGAAAGGTTAAAAATGAATTAAACCCAAATAGGATTGTTTTGTCACCAATATGAATTCATGAAGCTCGATGCCGCCAAACAAGCGGATCTCTTCCCGATATGTCCACCTTGAGGTGGGCGATATCGGGCTGATCCGATCGTGGGCCCTAGGGCCCAATGATTGGATCATAACGGAGGCCATATGGGCAGTCGGATCACGGGACCACATCAAGAACAGAGGGCCGCATACACGGGCCGATAAGCTGCCGACTTGATCTGTCGGCAGCTTTTATTGGCCCGTGTATGGCCACCTTTACACAAACACAGTCAGGTATTTCTTGGGGCCACAATGACAGTTGAAAGACCAATAAACTGCTGATTAGGTCAATGGACATATAGGCCTATGTATGGTATGCTTTAAAACATTCAACAATCCAATGGGAACGTTAGATAGTCTCTTGGGGGAGTCCACACCTAACACGTTTTAGCCCTTCACAGCAAACTGCCAGATCTGTATTTACTGGCACTTGTCCTTATAGTCCCTTTAGATAAGAAATTGGTAACTTGAAAGAAGTGTTGTGCTTTGTTCCCAGAATAACAACACGTTATTAAAAGATTAACAAAGAATGTGGCTTTAAGACTATTAATTACACAAACAGGCCCCACGAGTGTGAGAAGATTAAATGGAATTCTTGTATTCATTGGGTAAGGCTTCCAGCATGCTAAACCCGACCTTCTCCATGGGACCTTTGTCCTTCAGATTGACCTTATAGCCACACATGTCACAACTCACAGAAAAAGAAGTGGAGCATTACACTGACATCTGGCATTTAATATTCACAATGAGCAGTTAAGGATACTAAAAGCAAAATAAACTGAAGTATTAATTATTGAGAGGTGTGTGTTGGGTTTCATTTGGAGAGGCTAAACTTTCTGCTTCCAGTTGGTATTGGGGTTTGACTTCTACATCATCTTGAGAGCTTGTAACTAGTGACATTTTGCATCACCATGAAGTTGTGCTCGATGGCCATATTGTCCTACAGTCACCATATTTTTCCATTTTGGCCAGCTTGAGTTGCTGTCTCCATCTTGCTTTAGTGTCATGTCTTACCGTAATCATTTTGCCCTACAGTCAACTCCTTCTCAACTCTGGTTATCTTGTCCTTCCATGTCCATCAGTTTGTACTGTAACCATCTTGCCTACAGTCACCATCTTTCTCCTTTCTGGCCAGCTTGAGTTGCTGTCTCCATCTTGCTTTAATGTCATGTCCTTCTGTTCCCATCTTGCCCTACATTCAACACCTTCTCAACTCAGGTTTTCTTGCCCTTCCTTGTCCATCAGTTTGTACTGTAACCATCTTGCCTACAATCACCATCTTGTCCAATTAACTCTATCTCGTTCTTCTTCAATGATCTTGCTCTACTGTTGCTGTCTTGTAACTATCAGGCTTCCATAGAGGTGGTAGGAGTTGTGGTTCAATGGTAGTTGAAGGCACATTGTTTGTACAGCTCTCCTTTATATAAATAATAGAGTTTTACAAAGCCTGTTTTGCCCTCCGTCCCTGACACCAAGCAGAATCTTCAACATGTCCACCATTCCTCCCCATAACCATTTCTCATTTTGACTCGGTTGTTCTTTTTTATATTTAGAAGCAAGGATCTTCCAGAGAAAATAGAAATCCTTGTAGAGACACACCCTGAGCTACAGAAAGAAAAGGAATACCAGAACAAAATCTGGAAAGCTTTTCTTATCTCCATCCCATACTCGGCCAGTATTGGTGGGACAGCTACTTTGACTGGGACAGCACCCAACCTTATTCTTCTGGGACAGCTAAAGAGGTAAATATATAGGGTTATGTGCATGGATCTGTAGCCTTTGTCCCGAGAATATCTAATAGAGTGTTTGGATGAGCTAATAGGCATTGCCCCCTAAACCTTACCCTAACAGCCAAGCCTATAGTTTGACACCATGGTGTTGTTTCCTTCACACATTTATATCTGTCCTTCTACAGCTTTTTTCCGGGATGTGACGTGGTCAATTTTGGTTCTTGGTTTGCCTTTGCCTTCCCGCTGATGGTTTTATTTCTTCTTGTTGGATGGTTATGGATCTCAATCCTACATGGAGCCATAAGCCTAAGGTAAGTTACTCCCTATGTCACAGTCATTTTGGACATTGCTTGGGCATGATGGGTTTAATGGTCCATCTGTTTGGGTATACTCATTGTAAAGAGATCCCAGATAACCGAGAACCTTTCTGTTTCCAACCTAATGACTAGCTGCAAAAGGAAAAAGAAATCTGAAATCAGATCAGACGCAGAGACCAAGGCGAAAGGCATCATACAGGAAGATTATCGCAAGCTGGGCCCTACCAAGTGAGTACACCAGGCAGGGTTCCTTCTTTAGTCTTTATACTACTCACTGATGTTGTAGAGCAAGGATCCTCAACCTTTTGAACCCGTGAGCAACATTCAGAAGTAAAAGGAGTTGGGGAGCAACACTAGCATGAAAAATGTTCTTGGGGTGCCAAATAAGTGCTGGACATTTGGTAGCACCTATGTGGATTGTCAACCTACTCGAGACTCTGTATGACCGTGGACCTGTTTTTGATACAACCAAAACTTGCCTCCAAGCCTGGAATTCAAAAATAAGCTCCTGCTTTGAGGCCACTGGGAGCAACATCTAAGGGGTTGGAGAGCAACATGTTACTCACGAGCTACTGGTTGGGGATCACTGTTGTAGAGGAACATTCATCCCAAATTGAGAGGTTTAAAGTAACTGTAAATTGTCAGTGAATAATTTTTACCTTTGAACCACAGTCAAATATAAGATGGGTTGGGGGGGGGGAAACACAAGCATGCAAAGTTTGCTCTGATTGGCTATTGTTATAACTTCTGATTGGCTATTGCCTTTAGCTTCTGTTTGGCAGTACACCTGGTTTTTATACAACCAAAACTTGCAAGTCTGGAAGCAACAGAGAGCAACATCCAAGGGGTTGAGGAGCGACCATGGAGGGAGGTCTGGGAACACCAGAGCTGCTACATCAGGACCCCCCCCCCAAGGGCCTACCTCCCCAGCCGCAAATCCCCCTCCCCCCTCCGGTGCGTACCTTCTTTAGGGAGGTCAGGAACGTTGGCTGAATGGAGCAGGTTTGGGTTGTCGGGGCCCACCAGATTTTTCCCGGTGTCCCACCGGCCCAGTTTGAAGCTGTTCTTTGAACCCATAACAACTTTATCATTATACCAAGGAATTATGGGGGAGGGGGTTATAGTGTCAATTTATACCTCTATCAACCAATCAGAAGGTTGCATTTACTTCTCACCTGTTCAAAGACAAATACCAGATTGATTGCTATGCATTACTACAGTTGAGCAGATGTTGTGACTTTTATAATGTGACCCCTCCCGCATACATTTTTATCACTTAGTGGCCCAAAAAAAAGGTGTAAGTATGTGCTCTGTGCTATGGCATCTGAGCACCGTTTGCAGATATGGACCACCAGTTACACCCAATTGTTTGTGGATCTCCATTTTCAGATTTGCTTTCTGATGGTCACTTTTATGCCTTAGTTTTGCAGAAAAATCAGTTTTCTTCTTCTTCTGCCTTTTTGCCATATTGCTGTTCACACGGGATCCAAAGTTTATCCCTGGTTGGGCCTCGGCGTTCTCTCCTGGGTAAGAGATTTTCTCCGTTTCTCTCTCTTTCACATTCAAACCTTTAAAAGAGCATTTCTATGTCCAGCATTAGGATTCGGGGCAGTATAAATAGTTTCAGGGGGGTTCCTTGAGCCTCTTATTAGCCATACAAACATTGACTGGAACAAATGATTAAATTTAGTGTTTAATATTATTTATTTTCGGTTAGTTTTAATCACCATGTCCAGGATGGAACAGATTGTGCAGCAGACATGGATTAAAAATAAAGTTTATATTATAGGATTTTGGTGGAAGCAGCTGTTATAATCTATATCTAGATTGGTCCATCTGTAAACTATTGAACAACACTCAATAGTAAAATCCAGGTCCCACTGTGACTCCTCCAGTTACATTTAGGGCTAGTCCACACAGCAAGATTCAGGGAGCAATTTTCAGCGACTTCGGAAAATGCAGCACAGCGTGGAATAAGTGCAGGCAACTTTACATTTCAGCGGGCGGGAGACACGGACAAGCAATTCAGGGAGATTAGTCGCCCCAAAGAAGCGGCGATTAGTTGCCAGGCGGCAAATCTCCCTGAATCTTGCTGTGTGGACTAGCCCTTAGAAGGAAAAACATCTAAAGTGCTGGCACAAGTCACATGACTTGGGGCAGCTGGAAAATTGACAATATGTCTAGCCCCATGTCAGATTTCAAAATAAAATAGAGAAAAATCTGTTTGCTCTTTTGAGAAATGGATTTCAGTGCTAAATTCCGCTGGAGAAGCACTATTAACTGATGCGTTTTGTAAAAAAAAGTCTTCCCATGACAGGATCCCTTTAATGCCATACTCCAATCCTTCGTGGCACAAGATGTGCCAAACTCCACTACTTTTGGATAATCACCCTCTGTAGCAACATCTCAATGACATTTTGTAGGCAATGGACATAAAGGGAGCAGATTTGGACTGTGGGGCCTAGGGGGGCACTAGGACTGCTGTCTCAGGGGCCTCCTCCCCCCCCCTTACAAAGCTCCCTCTTGTACCCAGCTCACCCTCCTACCTTTCTTCTTGGGGCAACCAGGGCAGAAGAGGAGGGTCAGGGGTAGCAGTGACCGATTCAGCAGGGTAGGACCCACAAGAGCCGTGGCCCAGTCCAATCCTAAAAGGGGGGTGTAACAAAGACAGATAAAGAGTGAGCGGCAGCTACAGAAAATGAAACAGCTGGGGTGCAGCTATATTATAATATTAGACAAATCACAAATTCACCAGGCAGGAATTCACTTCGAATTTCCACGTTGTGCTGCAAGAGAATAAATTAGGGATGCACTGAATCCAGGATTCGGTTCGGGATTCGGCCAGGATTCAGCCTTTTTCAGCAGGATTCAGATTCGGCCGAATCCTTCTGCCTTGCCGAACCGAATCCGAATTATGGCCAGGGAGGGAAATCACGTGACTTTTTGGCACAAAACAAGTAATAAATGTTTTCCCCTTCCCACCCATAATTTGCAAATGCATATGCAAATTAGGTTCGAATCTTTCGGGAAGGATTCGGGGGTTCGGCCAAATCCAAAATAGTGGATTCGGTTCCAGATTCGGCCTTTTTCAGCAGGATTCGGATTCAGCGGAATCCTTCTGTCTGGCCAAACCGAATCCTAATTTGCATATGCAAATTAGGTCCAGGGAGGGAAATCACATGACTTTGGGCGCAAAACAAGGTAGTAAACAATGTTTTCCCTTTCCCACCCATAATTTGCATATGCAAATTAGGGTTCGGTTCGGTATTCGGCCGAATCTTTTGGGAAGGATTCGGGGGTTCGGCCAAATCCAAAATAGTGGATTCGGTGCATCCCTACTTAATACTGACTTTCTATGGGACCTTATAGCAGCCCCTCTGGCATTTGCCAGAACCCACAGATTACTAGTCCGGGCCTGCATTCAGTTCAACAGTAAATGTCAGTGATATGGCTTCTCGGCAGGTTTACGTCGGATGCAGTGACGGGGATCACCATTTGTATAATCCTTTTCTTTTTCCCCTCTGAGAAGCCGTCATTGAAGTGGTGGATTGACCTCAAAGGTAAGAGGAAAGAGGGGCGAATGGGGGGTTTCACTCTGTGAAAGGGTTGGTTCCCCTTTATTCTAACCTTTAGAATGTTATAGATTGGCCAAGTCTAAGCAACTTTTAAACTGGTCTTCATTATTTTTGTTTTTATAGTTTCCTGATTATTTGCCCTTTTCTTCTGACCCTTTTCCGCTTTCGAAAAGGGGTCACTGACCCCATCTTAAAAACAAATGCTCTGTAAGGCTACACATTTATTGTTATTGCTCCTCTAATGCAAGTTTGGTCATGGTTGCTAGGGTCATTTGGATCCTACCAACCAGACGGCTGAAGAAAAAACTCAAAAATAACTCAAAAACCACAAATACACAGTCGCCGACTGCTCTACAGGGAAACAAACAAAGCTGCTGGAGTTCTGCATGGCTGGGAATTAAGGCGGGGGCTCCCCCTGCTGTTCATAAGTGATTGTTTCCCTGCACAGCAGTTAGGGATCGTCTGACAATTCCTATCCACAGCAGTAAATAAAGGAAGAATTTACACTGCATACAGTCAGGTTATCCAGAAAGCTTAGAATTACAGACAGGTTGTCTCCCATAGACTCCATTATATCCCAAAAAAAATCCCAATTTCCTTTTTCTGTGTAATAATAAAACTGTAGCTTGTACCTGATCCCAACTAAGATATAATTAATCCTTATTGGAAGCAAAACCAGACTAATGGGTTTATTTCATGTTTATATGATTTTCTAGTAGACTTCAGGCATGAAGATCCAAATCATAGAAAGATCTGTTATCTGTAAGACCCCAGGTCCCAAGCATCCTGAATAACAGGTCCCATACCTGTAGCTTGTACAAGATCCCAACTAAGATATAAAGAATCCTTATTGGAAGCAAAACCAGCCTATTGGGTTTATTTAATGTTTAAATGGTTTTCTAGTAGACTTAAGGTATGAAGATCCAAATGATGGAAAGATCTGTTATCCAGAAATCCCCAAGTCCTGAGCATTTCTGGATAACAGGTCCCATGTCTATATTGCCTTGGGCACCAGCTGTATGGAGTTGTACCTCACTTCTTTGTATCCAGACATAGGGTGCAAGGGTGATGCTACGTTTGCCCATCTGGATGAACCTACCCTACTGTTTGTTCAATTAAGACTGGGAGTCCCAATTACACCCCAGATCCCCACCCGGGTAGGTTTATAGCAGTTTAGGAGAGTTGATTCATCCTTATATTCCCCAGCACCAAACACTGAGAATAAAACTCTCCTGTCTTGGAATAAAGCTCAAAGCACGGTGCCCTGGAACATCATCCTGCTGCTGGGAGGCGGATTCGCTATGGCTAAAGGCTGCGAGGTAACAATAGGGGCAATGTTACTCACCACTTAGTATTGTATTATAGTATCTTATACTTATGTATAGTATCTATTTGTTGTTATTGGTCTGTTGTACAGAAACTTGTTTATTGGAACTCTCCAAAACCCTTGTAAGGATAATCTTTAACACAATTAACCTGAGTGTTAGAGAGGCAGAGTGGAATGAAACACACTCAAGTGGCAAACAATACATTTATTAACACAAAGCACAAACAATTATAGATACAACAGGTAACCAGACGATTAACAGACATTATTTTGTAATTGCTGTGAGCGTATTATTCCAGACAAACAGCAGCGATAGACCGAGGCAACAGTTGAAAGGACTTTTCTCTCACTTTCTTGCAAATCACAATTAGAGCTGTGTTGGATTGAGCAACTATGTTTTCGCTTCTTTGTTGCATGTGTTGATACTACATTCAGTTTGTTTGTTTAGTTAGTTAAAAGCATACAGGTATGTGACCCGTTATCCAGAATGCTCAGGACCTGGGGATTTCTGGACACACAGGGGAGAGTAGGACAAGCAGAGTATGACACACACACACACACAAGGGAGAGAGTAGGACAAGCACAGTATGGAACACACAAGAGAGAGCAGGACAAGAAGAGTATGGAACACACAAGGGAACGTAGGACAAGCAGAGTATGGCACACACAAGGGAGATCAGGACAAGC
>CM044448.1:6886690-6923149 GCA_024363595.1 Xenopus borealis
GCACCAAGGGGTAAGTAAAAAGTTGGGGGGATTTGTCCGGGGGAGGTGGAAGGGGGGTCGATTGGGGGTAGGGGTATTTTTACTTTTAGGTTGAGTTCTCCTTTAAGACTGAAGGACAAATTGAACTTATATTGTTGTTGCAACTTAATCACTTTGTGCCTCGGGTGCCCAGGACCTAAACTCAGCCCAGCTCACACAGTATTCAGCATCACATAAGATGACTTTTTAACCCACAAAAATACTTACTAAATCTAGTGACTGCAGGTAAATCTAGGCCTTGGGGTCCCCTCTTGATAAGAACAAAAACAAATGGGTGGAAAAATGACAATTGCGACGGTTCTCCCTACGTCGACAACTGTCAACACACACGTCTTAGAAGCGAAACCAAATCAAATGAAACGTTCATTAATACAAAGATCCTCGGGGCAAAGTTTCAATCAACTGAGCATAACAAACTGAACCCCCTCATTTATTGATGACTGCCTTAAAGGAACAGCAATTACCCCAGCCCACCCCCCTGGGCAGAAGCTTGTGGAACAGGTTTTTCAAACAATGTTTCAGTTTTGCCACTGGAGGGCAGTATTGCTTAACGCATTTCACAACTTGTTGCCCGAGCCAACTGAGCACATTGGTCTTTAGAAATTATTTGAGTTTTATCGATACCAAGAGACAAAAAAGATTTTAGATTACTGGCCAGATGAATATTATGCCATGGTTCTGTCTGGATATAGTCAAGTCCAACTAGTCTGCATCTCATACAGCCGTGCAGCAGTCAGTAATGGCCTTAGACTGAGCATGTGACTGTCAGAGAGGTCCTGCCCGTGCCCCCCATAGTGTACAATTAATGCTGCAATGCCCTTGTTATCAAAGGGAAACTGTCATGGGAAAACAGGTTTTTTTTTTATTACAAAACAAATCAGTTAATAGTGCTGCTCCAGTAGACTTCTGCACTGAAATCCATTTCTCAAAAGAGCAAACAGATTTTTTTTTTTATATTTCATTTTGAAATCTGACATGGGGCTAGACATATTGTCAGTTTCCCAGCTGCCCCTGGCCATGTGACTTGTGCCAGCACTTTAGGAGGGAACTGCTTTCTGGCAGCAGGGGCGTAACTACAGAGGAAGCAGACCCTGCGGCTGCAGGGGGGCCCAGAAGGTATAGGGGGCCCAAATGAGGCCCTAATAAATGAGCAATATCAACACGTATTCGTGAAACAGGACAACCTGTGGATATATTGGGGGCCCTAAAATTAATTTGCTGTGGGGTATAATCTAGTTACGCCTTCTCAATGTAACTAAAATGAGTCTCAGTGGGACCTGGATTTTACTATTGAGTGCTGTTCTTAGATCTACCAGGCAGCTGTTATCTTGTGTTAGGGAGCTGTTATCTGGCAGTAACGGAACTAGGTGGGGGCGGGCCCTGGTGCGGTCCTGGTGCGGGCCGTGCGGCCGGGACCCCCCCCACCACCCTAGTCCGTGTTTTTTTTGACGCGCCGCTGCAGCCGATTCCAGCTGGCTGCAGCGGCGCGAGACTGCCGGTGGGCCCTGCGGGGGTGCGGGCCCTGGCCCAGTTGCACCCCCTTCTCCCCCGGTAGTTACGCCCCTGTTATCTGGTTACCTTCCCATTGTTCTGTTGTTAGGCTGAAGGGGAAAGGGAGGGGGTGATATCACTCCAACTTGTAGTACAGCAGTAAAAAGTGACTGAAGTTTATCAGAGCACAAGTCACATGACTGGGGGCAGCTGGGAAACTGACAATATGTCAGATTTCAAAATAAAATATAGACAAAAAATGTGTATTTCAGTGCAGAATTCTGCTGGAGCCCCCAATAAGAGCACAGGTGCCTCAAGAATGGAGAGCAGAAACTGGTTGAACCAATACTTAAGCATTATCCCATGATCTGGCTCCTAGTAATTATTAGTCCCCACCCATTCAGATCTCTCACAGCTTCTCCTCGTCCGAGACCAGCAACCATTCCACTAATGTCGGGTTGGGCAACCTTTGTCTGAGTAGTGAACTTTTTCTTCTACTTTTTTCAAAGCTTTTTCCTTCTCACCCAACTTGAGTTGCTCCTTGGTAAAAAAAAATAAAGACTCAAGCAAGGGCCAAACAGATACGAAGCTCCAAATTATAGAAATACCCCTTATCTGGGAAAACTCCAGGTCCCTAGCATTCTGGAAAACAGGTCCTATACTTTTTATTTTTTTTTGCACAATATATATATATTTAAAAAAAAAATGAATTTCCCGTGGCCGCTTGGAAGCCATGGTCGTGCTGAGAGTTCTACACGTTGAGTATTAGGTTGGGCGTATGAGGACAAGTATAATTATAAGGATAACATTAGGAGTGTGTGTTATCAGTGCAGCTTAGAGGGGATTTACAAGTTGAAGAGACGTCGATATTGGGCTCATAAATAATCAGATCTTGTGTTTTTGTCTCAGCCGTAAAAAAACGCCTTTTTTTTAGCATCGGATCTCAAGGGTCTCCAGGCTGTAGGACTAAGTGCTGTGCTCTGGCTGCTGCAAATACGTCTTTATTCAGGTTTAAGTGAAACATCTGTTCTGCCTCCATTCACTTGCACTTGGGGCTCAGCCTTGAAATCCTTTTCTCATTTATTTAGTATTAATATCAGATGTGGTCGGGCTTTGCTGTCTCATCTGTTTGAATCTCTATCGATATAAAAGGACGTTTTCCCCCCGGGGATGTGCGGCTGTTACTCATCTTCCCAATGGATCAGCACTTGCCTTTGTGCTTTTAAAAAGCCACTGTAAATATTAACAGGGGATTGTAAACCTATTGCTCTCCCTCTGTTATAGTATTAGTGACATCACACTAAATCAGCATAGTTATTCCCTGTACTAAGCACAATTCAGCAGGAACAGTCCCTAAGTTTGCTCATAGTCTGTACAGAGAGGTCCCATAAAACTATGCCACACGGGGAAACAATCATACTTATGAACAGCAGGGGGAGCCCCCGTCTTACTTCCCAGCAATGCAGAACTCAAGCAGCTTTGTTTGTTTCCCTGTAGAGCAGTCGGCGACTGTGTAGAGATTTGTATTGGATTTTATTTTTGCCTTTACATCCCCTTTACTGTTTCCAACTCCAGCTGCAGGGACAAAGATCATGGAGCCAGATTTAAACAGATAAACTGGGATTCTATTTGGAGGATTATTTTGCTGCAGCCACTGGTTCTGCAGAGTTGGAGAAAGTTTGTATTAAACAATAGAAAAACTATAAAATCCACATTAGATTACATGACAACACAGGACCCAGTGCAGTCTGTATATTCTGATTATTAATCAGTCTTGCTGTATCGGCTTCTGGCAGATATTATTTGATCATTTATGACGATCCCTAAGCTTAGCCCAGATCACACTGAGCATGTGCACAGTCTTGGTCTTGCAAAGATGTATAACAAAGTTACAAGATGACAGCCCCCTGTGGCCAACTTTGAAAGCATAAATCATTTGTTTGATTAGGCTTGTGGTGCAGTAAGTTCATGTTTATGTTTAGTATACAAAATACACCATTTCTAGCCTTATTCTATTTTACACTTTACTTCCCCTTTAAACATTGAAACCAAGCAATTTTATCCCCCACCGCAGTAAACAAATCTTCTTACTTTACCAGAACATTCAATGCATGGTAATTACTCATATCCAAAGTGGGCCATAATCTCATAAGATCATGTCCAGTTACCATGTCAACCATTGTGAATTGCGCGGATTCTATTTATCAAACATGAGTAAGCAGCGGGGATAGTCGTCAGAACCTCGAGAGAAATGCTACCAAGGTAACTGAATGTTTGCCTTATTACTATTTCTATGTTCTGGCTAATTAGTGCAGGAGTTGATGCACTTGGCTATAAAACGAACCTTCTTTTAGGCGTTATTTATAACGGATGGAGACTTCACTGGTGGATAAACCTTCAGTCTAAGACAGTGGTTCTCAACCTGGGGGTCAGGACCCCTTTGGGGGTCAAACAACCCTTTCACAGGGGTCCCTTAAGGCAGTGGTTCTCAACCTGGGGGTCGGGACCCCTTTGGGGGTCGAACAACCCTTTCACAGGGGTCCCTTAGAGCTACAGAGAAATTGAACATTGTCTTGTAAAGGGAGGAAGGGGCAACATGCCCACAGTTTGCTCTACAAAGACAAATAACAAAAGCTGTTTCCTCTATATTGTTTCTCTGCATCTGAAAAAAGAACCCTTCCTTGGAAACCATTGGGTTTTGGGCAAAGAGGGCACCTGCTTCCTTATTTATGGAATATCCAGTTACTGCTGAATTCCAGCAATTTGGGCCAATGACACATGGGGAGGTTAGTCACTCTTCAATTAAATCTCCACTAACGCGGGTGACTAATCTCCTCTGAATGCTTTCTCACTGGCAACATACGAGTCGCTTTGGCTTTCCAAAGTTGCCTCAAAGTTTCTTCACAAGGTGATGTTGGACGACTTTCGAAAGCACAGGGGGCAACTTATCTCCTCATATGTCAAAGCCCAAGATTGTAGAAAGGTTCTCCAGTGCAGTAAAGTGGCTATATACTTGGCCCCTCCATTCAGACTTTTTAGTGGCAAAATATCTAGACTTATTCGGAATAGTTAGAAGTTCCCATTGAACAATGAATGCATAGGCACATTGCTGGGTCTCCTTAGGCCTCCCAGGGGACCAAATGATTGGATCAGCACAGTTTGGCCCAGTCCATGTAAGCACAGCAGATGGCAGCAGATTGGAGAAACATCTCCATATGACATCAACCCAACTGCCATTGGGACATTTGCTTTCATGATCAACCAAAGGAAACTGCTTACTATGAGTTACTTCAAGTTGCAAATGCACTCTCCACATTCATAGGCACATGGTTGGGTCTCCTTAGGCCTACCAGAGGACCAAATGATTGGATCAGCACAGTTTGGCTTTGGCCCAGTCCATGTAAGCACTTCAGATGGCAGCAGATTGGAGAAACATCTCCATATGACATTAACCCAACTGCCATTGGGACATTTGCTTTCACGATCAACCAACAGTAACTGCTGACTATGAGTTACTTCAAGTTGCAAATGCACTCTCCAATTATAAATATATACACTGAGCAATCCACACTGCTTTATCTACAATAAGCCAGGTCTGCTTTTTAAAAGCATCCCAAATAAAAAAAAAGACCTCCAAGGAAATCTACAGAAGAGGATGGTCCTGGTTTGAAAGCCCAATTTGAAGGGCACATAAATGTTTCCATATGCCCCCAAGCACTCAACATAACCCAAACCTAATCACAAACCCAAGAGACTAATCCAATGAGAATCCTGACTACATTCTCATTGGACCACCCTCTTCCATTAAGTGGGTCACTGTCCATAAAGAGCTGGACAAAAAGAATCCTGGCAACACAGCAATGGAACATTTATGTACTAACAACCAGCTGGCTTGTATCGGCTTATAAGAATTTTGATGAAAAGAGTTTTGAAGTAAAGTTAAACGTTACTCAGAATTCCTGGTATTTATGTATTTTTTCTTACTAGAAAAGAAAGGAAACAATCATCTGTTTCTGCCACAATCTATTTCCTTGATACAGTTTTACTTGGGGAACATACTATACAGCGTTGCACATAATTTATCAAAATCCAAATATCACTTTTTGGAAATCACATTTTCTGTAGTCTCGTGGGTCACTCTGGAAACCCAGCGTCCAAACTGGAACTCAGAAATGAATTTGATTACAAATAACAGAAGCCACTTTCCCGTTCTCTCTACACGAGAATGACTAAAGCAATGCTCCACAAAGGGGAAACCTAAATATTCGGTGCTAGGCAAGAAAATCATATTTTTCTCTAGGGAAGAGGTGTCTGAGCCCCGAAAAAAAACAACAATGAGATGGTATTTTCAATAAATCATTGTCACCTTTGTTATATTGACTTCAGCCTCCATATCCAACAACTGTACAGAGAGAAGAGGATCCCCAAAGAGATGCCTACTGTCCCTGTATGTTATCTCATTGTTACCAGTTAGCCAAATCACTGTGGCCTGTGCCGTTGTGGGTCTATGATAGAAATTATCCTGGGGTACTTTCCTGAAGATCTCCAGGGCACCAACATGAATCCAGTTACCAAAGTATCCAACATGGCAGCTCTGAGGACAAACTTGAGCCCATGCTTTATGAAAGACCCAAACCAGCCCAGGTTCCCAATATATTGGCACCCCCCCCCCCCCCCCCCCCCAGTTATTTGTCTTTTCAAAGAGCTGAGAAGTTGGAGAATTTTATGAAAGACTCGAACACCATGATTTTGCACATTTATGTTAAAGAGAAGTGATGCAAATTTTTTATTCATTCATGTTTAAACAAATAAATCGAACTGAATTCCTCCTCAAGAACATACCGCTCTAGTTATGCAAATACAAAGCCCATGATTTATTCATGGCTGGAAGAGGGAAAACATATTAGTTAAGCACAAAGCAGTGACCGTTTTCTTCTTGACTCTTCTTTGATTTGAGCCTAAACAAGGAGAATTCATTAAGGGAAAATATTATTGGCAGAGACAATATGCATTGCTTTAGAGTAATGTTTAAACTATTTGGACTTCTTGGGTTGTAAAGATTATGACCTAATGTCACTCCTCTTTCCTTTTAGATTGTAAGCTCTTGTGAGCAGGGCCCTACACAAGATCAAATATGCATTCTTCCAATGTGTAAACCTAAATAGTCATCATGCTGGGCTATCATGTGTGTCTAGGAGAGCAAACAGGCATTTTCCCCATATCTGAACCTAAATGACCATCAAGCTTGGCTTTCAGGTGTATCTAGGAGAGAAAATTGAAAACAAATAGGCATTATCCCCATATCCCAACCTAAAAGACCATCAAGCTTGGCTTTCAGTTGCATCTAGGAGAGCAAATAGGCATTCTATCCATATCTCAGCCTAAATGACCATCAAGCTTGGCTTTCAGGTGTATCTAGGAGAGCAAATAGGCATTCTCCCCAATTCTCCACCTAAATGGCCATCAAGCTGGGCTTTCAGGTGTATTTAGAGAGCAGCAAGGGTATTCAGTGGTCACAGCTTTCTCAGAAAACAGTTAGGGGTTTGTACATTCTTAAAAAAAGTGTTAATGTCACAAATGGAGTGTCTCCTTAACAACTTCCATCTGTAATACTCTCAACTTGAGCCTTATATTTGCTGGAGGCAACAAGAGATGTCATTACATCAATGATCCATTGTGCCATTTCATAAAGGGAAAAGCAGGGACTAAGAAGCTTAGAATATGCTGGTAATGATAACAGATTATAACCACAGTGGAAGTGAGAATCCCCATTCCCCCATGGTACAATTGAATTAAATATATTAAATATCTAAGTGTTATATTTCACTCAGATTCATGCTCCTGCATTCCTACGGAGCTTTGGGCTTTAAATCTGTCCCTGGTTGTACCAATAAAGATTTGAGCACATACTGTAGCAGAACTGTGTAGGAAACTACTCAGGGTTTGAAGTGGAAATAATCACCCTATAAGCGTTATCACAGCAGAGAATAGATACACTTGGCTGCTTCACAGTTGCAGATGCAAAATTAATAGTCGCTAATGGCTTAAGATAAATGGAACATGGAGAGTGCTGTGTTAGCCGCCAGTATCTGCAGGGGACAAATGGAGAAGATGAAGACTTCAAATAAGCTTTTTTTAGCAGACAAATCCTATTATTTTGCAAAGAGCTTTATCTCCCATGAGTGTCATATAAATAATGTTTGGAAAAAGGCACAGAAAAAGCCTGAAACCCCCCAAAAATGCACTCGGCAAGTAAAATAATGCAATGAGCATGTCAATAAAACAATATCTAACAGTAAAAAACCATTATAAGATGCACGTAATGTGTCATTTCATTTTCAGAAAAATTATTGGTACCATAACGCTCTCGAGCTATTCTCAAAGTATTTTAGAAGAATTCTTTTATAATATAGGTATGGGATGCATTATCTGGAAACCCATTATCCAGAAAGCTCTGAATCACAGAATGGCCGTCTACCATAAATTCCATTTTATTCAAAGAATTCAAGTTTTTAAAAAACGATTTCCTTTTTCTCTGTAATAATTAAGCAGTAGCTTGTACTTGATCCCAACTAAGATATAATTAATCCTTATTGGAAGCAAAAGTTGGGTTTTATTTAATATTTCCATGAGTTTCTAGTAGATTTATAGTATGAAGATCCAAATTACAGAAAGATCCATAGTCTGTATAACAGGTGCCATACCTGTATCAGTTTATCATATTATTGTCCCGCCAGGCAATGATGGCTTCAACAGGAGCGTCAGAGTTTGGCTCAGTTGGCCTTGGGTTGGGCAAGGGATTGCATTACTAGTTTAGAGATATATGGAAACATTACTGTGTTTGGTCATGTTTCTAGGGACATCTAGGACAGCAAAGAAGCCATATTCAAATTAAATAAAATTTGGGGAACAACGTTCCTGGGGGTGCCAAATATGACCTGTGATTGGCTATTTGATAGACCCTATGTGAACTGGCAGCCTACAGGAGGTTCTGTTTGGCAGTTTACCTTTTTATGCACCAAAATATGATCCCAAGTCTGGAATTCAAAATTAAGAATCTGTTTTGAGGCCACTGGGAGCAACAGCCAAGGAGTCAGAGAGCAACATGTTGGTCATTGGTTGGGGATCACTGCCCTAGATGATCTTCAAGTTGAGCTTTCTAGGGTCTCTAATAATCAGAATATAATATGAATAGATAATTTATCCTAAATGGCCATCAGACTGGGCTTGAAGTCCCTTCCCTAAGGGACCAGCCCAACAGCTCAGGAACCACTGATTAAAACACAGTATCATTATTGCTTTAGTGGCTCAGTATCTACTTCCAAGTCTCAAGCAGAAATCATATAACATTGAATTTCTCCAGCAGACTGGGAAGATATCCCTGCAGCCCACAGTTCTTTCCTGTATATAAGATGCACTGAAGCAATGCTGTGTAATTGAATCAAAATTAGTGTCTAACATGTTGTGCAAATTGCAATGTTCTTTGCCCATCAAGTCATCATTGCCCCGGGTTCCACAGTCTTATAAATAATTGACAATGGCAGATTTTTTAAACTCCCCAGAAATATATATATATTTTTTAACAAATGAAAGTTGTAAAACCCCAGTGCCCTCCATCATTTTGGTTTATGAATATTAATATGTTCATATTAGTTGGAGCACAGCATGTCCTCAAACCAATCCAAGCCTGGGATTTCAGCTCCTTGTAATAAGAAATGTTTCAGTCACATTAAAGAAAATGAAATGAGACAGAGAAACGGGCATTACTTTTGGGATAGGAAACTTGTAGAACTTACACATTGTTCCCTTCCAGCGCTGCTATGAACGAGAGGAACCATCCATAATGATTCACTGAAACCAACATACTGGAATGATATACCCCATTTCTGGCTTGGACTTGTTTTATATAGACCAGGGTTCCCTCAACCTTTTTTTATACCCGTGAGCCACATTCAAATGTATAAAGAGTTGGAAAGCAACACAAGCATGAAAAAATTCCATTGTTTGCCAAATAAGGGCTGTGATTGGCTATTTGGTAGCCTCTATGTGGATTGGCAGCCTACAGGAGGCTCTGCTTGGCATTACACTTGGTTTATTTCCAACTAAAACTTGACTCCAAGCCTGGAATTCAAAAATAAGCTCCTGCTTTGAGGCCACTGGGAGCAACATCCAAGGGGTTGGAGAGCAACATGTTACTCACGAGCTACTGGTTGGGGATCACTGATATAGACAATATCTTCTCAGCAACTTCTAAAACCCCTTTAAATTATAATAGTGACACGTAACTCATACATAATGAACAAATATGGGACCTTGTAGGAAAACACCCCAGCCACCATTGTTTTTTAGGATGACCTGCAGAATGAAAACATGATAGATCTAGAGCCGTGTATAACCATACCCAGATTCAAACATAATCCGCATTACAAATAGCCTTATGTCCAGGAGAAGACTTACCTCCTCTGAAGAAAAGTGGTTTCCAACACAGTTTATTTTGGACAGGTAAAAAAATACAGCTATAACCATGGTAGCCGCCCTTTCCCCAGCAATATGATACATGGAAATGCAATATATATATATACAGTATATGAGACATGACAGAACTGCATTAGACAATTTAGAATGTTTACCCTTAGAAATAGTTTTTTTTATCTAACATCTGTTGTGCACAGTGATCCAGGTGTTTTTTTGTCATTATTAAGAAGGTAGCACTAGTTTGGGCCTCTGATGAAAGGTGTATTAAAAAAAAAAAAAGAGAATGGTTATGTCCCCAACAATACTTTGAGCACAAGACTGAAACTAATAGTATGTTCATAGTATGAAGGAACTGCATCTTTGCAAAGCCATTATAGTGCTAATATAATAAATCGTCTCAAGGTTACTGCTAATTTAGTAGCATTTACTAATACATGAGTGATACTCAGAGTTCCCTGTATAACTCAGCCTGCAGCCTTGTGTCTTTATATGGTCACACCCCTCAGTGACTTCTAATATCCTTATCATTTACAGTAGGGGGTACATTATCCCTTATAATACATGAGTGATACTCAGAGTTCCCTGTATAACTCAGCCTGCAGCCTTGTGCCTTTATATGGTCACACCCTTCAGTGACTTCTAATATCCTTATCATTTACAGTAGGGGGTACATTATCCCTTATAATACATGAGTGATACTCAGAGTTCCCCCCTGTATAACAGAACAACCTCTCTTCATTTACAGTAGGGGGCATGGTGTTCTGACAGAAAAACCTTGAACTGAACAAACCCGTATTGCATCAGACCATTAATTGCCCTTTATGCCAAAGAAAATTAGAACAGTTGTAGGGACTATAAAACAGGGTGATTAATTATAGTAACACTGAACAATAAAGAGCCTTTAAATCAAGCAGTCACAAGTTACAAGATCGCCTTGGCTTTCTGATGTAAAACCCATTTATTTTCAACGAAGCAAAACTGCCCATCGATGTATGACGATCCCTGCCCTGTCGTAATTCGCCATTATTCCTGCTGAACGAAAGATTCCTTGTCCTTTCAATTTGCACATCAGTAAATACAA
Organism: Xenopus borealis; assembly: GCA_024363595.1. Classification (NCBI taxonomy): domain Eukaryota; kingdom Metazoa; phylum Chordata; class Amphibia; order Anura; family Pipidae; genus Xenopus; species Xenopus borealis. The sequence continues at coordinate 6,897,777 of CM044448.1, forward strand.
TAAAAGGGATCAATACGTCACGCTAATGTTTCACTTTCTGTAGCAGAGATTTGTGATCTGCAAATTAAATGTTTGCCTGAGAGGGTCAGATACATTTTCACAGCTGTAATTTTGGGGTGGGGAAGAATATATATATATATATAGGAGGACCAATGACAGATGAAAATTTCCTAGTAAGAATCCTACTTACCATTCCTTATGTCTGTTACCTTCTTGTTATCGAACAAAAAGATTATTATTGTGCGATTTTGACTTGTTGATATGACATTGCAATGAAGCAAAGGACAAAGACAAAGGAAGAACATTGAATGACTGGGTAGAACCTACGAGGTTGGTTTCTATGTAGAAGAAGAAAGTCACCAGAAACTCTAGGACAAGGAGTTGTAATGAATTCCCGAGGACGGGAAACAATTATCATGTGGTCTCTCTATACAGGAGACAGATTTTCCATAGTGCAATGGGATACAATTCATTAATTGCTCCAGCAAAATATATTGGGTTCCAGCATGATAGGGGTTGTAGTGATCAACATGATCAAGGAAGGCTTGGCTTCATACAATCATCTTTAAAGGCATTTAAAACAATAATGTCTGTTTGTACTGCTGTCTGAACAGCTCTTCCTAACTCTAGACTCTTTGCCAAACTCTAGACTCTTTCCAAACTCTAGACTCTTTGCCAAACTCTAGACTCTTGCCAAACTCTAGACTCTTGCCAAACTCTAGACTCTTGCCAAACTCTAGACTCTTTCCAAACTCTAGACTCTTGCCAAACTCTAGACTCTTTCCCAACTCTAGACTCTTGCCAAACGCTAGACTCTTGCCAAACTCTAGACTCTTTGCCAAACTCTAGACTCTTGCCAAACTCTAGACTCTTTGCCAAACTCTAGACTCTTTGCCAGACGTCTAGACTCTTGCCAAACTCTAGACTCTTTGCCAGACTGTAGATTCTTTTTCCAAACCCTAGACTTTTTGCCAAACTCTGGACTGTTTGCCAAACTCTAGACTCTTTCAATCTCTAAACTCTTCTTTTATTATAGGGCAATATTGACACTGGATAATAAAGGCATTCATTTGTAAAGCCATCAAATGAATTGCTTCTCTGCTCATCCACAAGCGAGGAATTCCATGGCCTGACTCCTCTTTTACTAAAGAAAGTATTGCTATGTTGGTGGATCTGGTTTCCACTACTTTCCACAGATATAAGAAGTCATGTATAAAGACATACATCAAGATCCCAGACAGAAGTGCAAGAGCACTAAGAGTGTGCCTTAGCACCCATGCAGAGACCATGACTATAAGTTGTCTAGCTGGGCTCATTGTGGGGAATCCCACTTGGCTAACTTAGCACCATCCTCTGAGTGTGGTGCTCTAAAGATGGTATCATCACTTCTGGCACTTGAAAATTACATCTGTGCCCCATTCTTTTGATGCAATTCCACTGTGCATTTTGATCCTGCTCAGAATGGGAACCCTGAAGCTTCCTCAAAGGCCCCCCGGCATCCCTTGCCAGAGTGGTGCAGACAGGCAGACAGACAGACAGACAGGGTGCAATGGTGCTTGGCACCAAATCACACAAGTATAAGGAGCGACTTTGAACTCAGGTACCTTCAGTAACCATGTTGCTCTCAATGTTGTTTGTATGATTAATACACATAATACAGAAAGGAAGTACCAGTATCTCTTATAGATTCAAGTCCCTTGACTAAACAGTCCATTAAATCAAATTCACATTCACATCAATTATCCTTCTAATCTAAATTTCAGGCTGGAGCTAGTCCCTCTGTTAGGGAACTTTTGGCTTCTTGTATTCTAATGACGAACAATACATCATCTACTACAAGAAATATTGAAAAAAAAAAATGTTAGTCTGGAGAACTTTTTGTTTTCCCCTGCTCTAAAACTGAAGTGTCTATTGATCATTTTGTTCCCTTTGGTTGATGTTATGCTTAAAGGCTTCCAGGCGAGAGGCGCAGCTGCCACTCTCCATCCAGAATGTTTTATTGATGTTAAATTGAAGTAACTTGCCGGTGGTTTACAGGTGCCCTATTTCTACCAACTCTTTCAAGCCTTTCCGCTAAAAGTCTGGCTCGGAATGCATCATTCTGCTGGCCTCTTAATTAGTAAATGGATTCTTGTTCTGAGTTCTACCCGTTGTCCAGTTGTCAAATAACAACGAGCGGAAATTCTCCTCTGACACAGTAAATATAGTTTTACAAAACACAAGCTGGCAGGAGGATCCTAATTAATGTTGTTTATGGTTTACGGATCAAAGCAATGAAAGGAACAATGAAGAGTTACAAGAGACACAATCAGAATTTTTGGCATGTTTAGATTGTGAATAGTATTAAGTAAGTAACTTGTATTATTATGTCATTGTTTCTGGTTTTTATTTCATCCAAATCAGAGATTTCCATTTTACAACAGTTGGCCCCCAAAGCATGGATTGAAGTATGGGGAAGTTTGAAGTTCATAAAAAGTAAAATTATGATTGAAAGTTTCTTTACTCTTCTAGATACTCCCGAATGCCCAGTCTGAAGGTCAGTTAAAGTGAGGTATGAGGCCATCATCACTTGTTTGCTGTTAGTTATTCGTGCAACCATAGACGGCCTCACATGTGGTCCCACATTCCGGCCACCAGCATCTTCTCCATTCTGATCCAGTATTTAGGTCCTAGGGTCCACGATTGGATCAGCCCAATACCACCCACCTTGTGGACTTATCGAGGAGAGATCCACTCATTTGGCGACATTGCCAAACGAGCGGATCTCCATGTATATGGCCAGCTTTACAGTGGCCAACTTAATACAAGAGGATCCTCATCCTTAATGCAGTGATCCCCAAGCTTGTGAGTAACATGTTGCTCCCCAACCCCTTGGATGTTGCTCTCAGTGACGTCAGAGCAGGTGCTTATTTTTGAATTCCTGGTTTGGAGACAAGGTTTGGTTGCATAAAAACCAGATGTACTGCCAAACAGAGGCTCCTGTAGCCTGCGACTCCACATAGGGGCTGCCAATAGTCAATCACAAACCTTATCTGGCACGACCCAGGAACATTTTTCATGCTTGTGTTGCTCCCCAACTCTTCTTACATCTGAATGTTGCTCATGGGTAAAAAAGGTTGGGGATCCTTGCTCTAATGAGAATCTTACCTGCTCTGTGCGCTCTCAAATCACATTTCGTTATCCTTATTAATCCTATTGTTTCTAGCGCTGAACTCAAAGCACCCAATGTCAGCTGTGTACCTGTGTTGCTTTGGATTATTCATACTACACTCTTTTCAATAGGGTTGTCACCTTTGCTGACATTTAGGGGCAGGCCAATGGCATAAAGGGGTGGGGCGAGGGCAGGATGGAAAGACATTGATAGGCCTCTTGCATTTACAGAGTTTTTGTCTGGGTCAGAACTCTACAATGCAGACAGGACAGCCTGCATAAAAAAAAAAAAACAGATTGTCTAGTTAAAACATGGACAGTTGGCCATGGTTGGATTGGACCAGGGTGTCACCAGGGCAAAACTTGGTGGCCCCAGAACCAATGTTGTTTGCCCCATAGCCCCTGCTGCCCTCCCTCCATCGATCCAGACCCAATCCTGGCCTCTGCCTCAATCCTGGCCTCCCCTGTTGCTCCCCGCTGCCCAGCCTCCCTGATCAGGATGGTGCTCAGGTGAAACCTGGTGGTGGGTGAGCAGGAGGGTAATGGATGCCTTAGAGGGGATGTGAGGGCCCCTGTGGTAGCAGCCCCAGTGAGCCTTGCACATCACAGTCCAACCCTGCAGTTGTCAACCCTAGTTATCAAACAAACAAATAGCTGCTTAGTTATAAATGTCAGTGCTTTGGAACAGAAGGGTATATCTCTAACGCTTCCAGTGCCAATCGCAGGGACACACAATGATCTGTGAGCTGAAAGTAATGGAAAGCCTCTTATAATATTGGATTAATTAAGCTTCTGGTCCTGTAGAGCTGGGGGTTGCTTTGGGACTGTGCCCAATAAGTGGGACTGCAGTTCCCTTTCTTTCTGTTGGATCTGTACTCCCACAGCACGGAATGCTTTTATACCAACCATTATATTGTCTTTGTTTCAATGCTACAAATCAGAACACACCACTCACCTACCCTATAGGCAATTGCCCAGAGCCTTGATCCGATTATCTCTCGCTTAACGGGGATTTTGAAAAGTGTAGTTGTAGCTGAGAAATAAGCACAACGCAGATCTGAGGTGTCAGTGAGTTCCCTCGCTTACTGGATTAGACGGGGATGAATCATTCATGCCCACACGCTGGCTGCAGGCACTTTATTATTCTGATCCCCCAAGTAGTCGAGTCTGTAAAATGCATTACAACAAAAATATCAGTGCTGCAATATAAATAACTGGAAAGTTATGGGCAAAAGAAAATTTCAGTCTATTTGGGATTTTGACATACTAAAGAATTAAATATACATCTGGGAGTGCAGTTGACGTGTTTTATGGTTGGTTTATTTTCCCTTTAATACTACAGGTATTTAGATGGAGAACCTGAGGTAGGAGGCCTCAGCAATAAGATTAAAAGGTGACCATGCACACAAGGTTGACAAATGAGATGATCTCTCCCTGATGGGCCCATCTTGAGATGGATGATATCTGGCTGATCCCAGCAAGGGCCCTAGGGCCCAATGATTGTATCACAACACAGGGAATGCAGGTGGTGGATGTGAGGAGTGCATCAATGAACCAAAGTGGTCCTTGATCCAATTTTTAAACCTGCCCAATCAGCTGATTTTCCGCCAGATATTGGTCAGGGAAGGCCTTCAGAGGGCACCATACATGGTCAATAAACTGCCGTCTAGTTCTGTTTGGCAGCTTTTATTGGCCCATGTATGGTAATCTTAATACTTAAGAGCTAGTTGGAGCAATGTTATCTTTAACACAGGAGGCACGGTGGCTGGTTCCTCCCAGGTGATACTCACCTAGTGTAGGGACTCAAGTTGGCAGAGCACCCTTTGAGAACCATAGTACTGGGAGTAAACCCTTGTGGTGTGAGTACTATACATTGTGAACTCAGTGTATCCCATGATATTGAGTCACAACTATCTTTTACTTCAATGAACCTACTGTTCCTGGTGAAGCGCCACTGGTGCTCTAGTTGGTCTTTAAAAACACAACACTATGGATGAATGAATCCTTATAAAGATATACAGCATGTGTACCCTTTATTATACAACATATTGAGATTACCATGCTTGCCACTACTACAAAATAATAGTCAGGGATAAACAAAGAGGCAAAAAACATCTAGATATGAGTCTCAAATTTTTTGTTTCACTGTGGAAATGACGCCCATGGACTTGAATGGCGTTGCATGTCAAAATAAAATGACGCGCGTCATTGAAAAAAACCCCATAGGCTGAAGGACACACAAAAATTAATTTTGAACTCTGCTGTTCTTGTGGCCTCCATAGAGACCAAACTGCTCTAACATTGTGATTAACCAAAACACTTTTACTAAGGAAAAGTTTCCCTTGCCAATTGTAATTCTGCCCTTGCAACTTCTACACAGTTTTATACTAATATCAACTGCCGGTTCCATTGTGACTAGGGGCCACCCTCAATAAACATTAAGACTTGAAGGCATTTTGTGCCTTAAGCTACTAAAAAAAATCAATCCCCTTTAAACAATACAGGGGGTGTTTGTGTTTATACTGCAATATATTCAAGTTGTCCAACTCCATCATCTATGGTCTGGCCTGTCCTACACGCACTTTCATCTGTTTCTACTGCTTCATTATTTATTTTATTACAGGATCTAAGCTTTACCTGCAACTTGCTTGCTTTCAAACATGGTTGTCCATTTTATTGGCCACCACTAGGATCACTTGACGGGAGCTACACCTTGAAGCTGGCTCCTGCTTCTAAATTATTCAGGTGTGGGTGCCATGAGGTTGTCAAGAGACCATCTTCCATGGTTAATAATTAATAATGCCTTTCTTTGTTCTTGAAGTTGAGGTTCAGCAACAATGTGGAGCTACGTATTAGGCAACATTTATGTCCCCTTAATGGATTCAGATATTTAGCTGGCCATACTCGGGAAGGTTTAGGTTGCAGATTCAGAACCTTCAAACCAAGTAAACGGCTTTTCTGAAGGCCTCCAAGACAGACATATTGGGCAGGTTAGAAAATGTCATCAACGGACCTGTATAAGCCTCTCTTGTGACTCAATCATTGACCTATAGCCTTCCTAAAGCTATAAAAATAAATACACTTTATTTGCTTCCAAAATATATCTTGAATCTAGTTCAATATCCTTTTATACCGATGTGGTTTACATACGGTGGGCGTAATAATGTGGTATCTTTATACATAACGCATAAGCCTATTTAAAACGCTCACTGCTAAATTAGGATAATTAAAGCATCAAACTCATTTAAGCTTTAGAGGGAAAAAAAAGGATATTCTTTGTGTATTTAATTCTACCTTATTGGTTGCCGTCCAATGAAGTGAGAAAATAGAAAGCAGAGTCCAAATTATAATCATAACCAAGCAGAATTTCCGTAATTTCTAACAATGAGCAGTAATTTAATTTTATCAGAGAAATACAAATAGAGATAAGATGGCAGGCTTCTTTATCAGTTTTAAAAATGGAACCGAACAATCGAATTAGAGAAAAAAATCATTTGGAAAGGCGTTTGAGGCAGAGTTAATGAAAGTGTGGCACCAAAAAGATACGGGTACACATGGGGGAAACCCCATTAATAGATTGCCAAATTAAACTATCCAGACTTAGAATAGCTTCTTAAAATGGTTTCAAGATGTTGGCAATAGACATGGACACAAGCTTCGGAGATGTTCCAAGAAAGGGCAGTAGATGGTTGCAAATGGTCTACCATTTCAAGACCAAGGGCAAGACAAATCTTCCAGGTAAAATAAGAATTCCTACTCAGCCCTAGCTTCCCATGATCTAAACAAAGACATGCAAAGGTTGCCCCTGTATGGTTTTGCATTCATCACTTTTAAGGGTGGGCATACCTAGACCAACCAAGTATCCAACTGATAAGACCTGTGGGCTGAATCCATGGATATTGTGGATCCTTAAAAATATATGTCCACTTTTCTTTTGTTCTAATCAGGCCCATAAATTCAACAATCAAAACAACAGGAAACAAAGGAGTTCCCAAGAGCTTTCAGTCAGACCTCAATCCATCAGGATTATTGCTCTAAATTGCCCCCAACTTGCTATACATGTCTAGATGGTCTGGCAGAATGGTCAATATTTGGAAAATTGCATGACCTGGATTTTAGGGGTGGCTTTGGAAAATGCTACTCCTCATCTAGTTCTAATGCCATGGACAAGGATGGGCAGAGCTAGGCGAAATAGTATTGATGCCCAAGGTACCCACTTTCAAAGTGTTATCCTCTCAGTCTTCACTCAGTTCCCAAGGCAACTGCCAACAATCTCCTGATGGATATAAGTGGATATAAGTAGATAAAATGAACCATCGTTCCCGGTAATTGACATACTGGGATAAAATAAATAAATGGGGCTTTCCTTTCAGCTGATCCAAATACTTGTTACAATATTTACTAGCCATTAAGAAACTTGAGAGCACTGGGGACAACATTATACGCGTGGATCTAATCAATCCCAATGTTCTGGATACTTCAATTCAAGCCGGATTCTGCTCCAGGTTTTATCATTCAGTTTTCTTTCTATATCTATACAATTTCTTAGAAAATGTTAAGTGGGTGCATTAAGTACGGTCCGCAGCTCTTTTGTCTCATCTGAATGGCCACACGGGGAAGTTTTCATAGTTGTCCTTTAAGTCCTTTAAGATCGGTATTTTGAGTGCTCGCTAAGTAGCCCCTTTTTTATTTCAAATTTACCCTTCTTGGAAAGAAACATCGATTTCATAATCATTTCAGGGAAGCAATATTGAAATACAGGGCTGAATATGTGAAGAGCATGTACATGAAGCACAAAGGATTGAAGTGATTTTGGTGCTTATACTGAAGCACTTCCAGTTAAACCAGCAATAAAGCTTCCTGTACCGTATAATCCCAACTAGAAAGTAATTATAGTTACGCATGAATTCATTATTGACTTTTTGACACAAAATGCGTTATCTTTAATTATAAAGAGAAACATTTCATTTTCAGGTAAGTAGTTTTGTACAATTCAGAGCCAAATATTAATATTTATAATATTGCAATTACCTTATAAAGTACAAAAGAATCTGGGCACTCCATTGAAAACGGTACATAACTCTCACTGATGAGCTCCAAAATTTCCCTCAAAGTAATGTCAGCACACATATTATTTATAGGGAGTATCGGGTTATTATGGGTCACAGGGCCGGATTTAGATTGCGGGCACCACTAGTCCCGCTGCCTTTCGTCGCCCCAATACTCTGCCCTTTATTCACAGATTTTCATCATCAAGACCAGAGCAATGGGGATTGGCACATGGGAAATGTAAAAAACTATCATATGACCTGGGTATCCCCAGTGTTTCTGGACCAATGTGGGTGTGGCTGGGCAGCATGCCAGCCCCTAAAATCCTGCCACCCTAGGCCTGGTCCTAGTGGCCTTTCCACAAATCCAGGCCTGATGGGGCATCAGAGGCAGACAAACTTAACACCACCCTATGCAATGGAATACATTGGCTGGAGTGGGGTAAAGGCACCACCATTTGAGTTGGAGTAGAGGAAATTGGTAGCGATGAGTGAATTCTTTTGCAAGACATGGATTCCCAGCGAAATTTTGCATTTAGCCATCTGCAATTTTTTTCACGAAACTGCATCAAAAATCCTTAGCAAAAAATGTTGCCGCGACAAAACAAAATTGCAGTTGACAAAAAAACGGCCATTGACTTTAATGCATTTGGACAATAGTTGCCAAGACAAAAAGTCGACACAAGAAAAACGGCCAGTGCATTTGAAGTGAGAAATGTTAAGCGCCCATTGACAAAGACCAAAGTCAATCAAGTTCAAAGCCAGGTCCCTACAGTATGGGATTTGCTGAGATGTGAAGAATCTGCCTGCAGAGTCCTGACCTCAACCCAACTGAACACATATAGGCTGAATGGGAACCCAGACATTAAACCAAGCCTGATCCCCAGCAGCAATGCCCAACCTCACTAATGCTCGTGTGGTGGAATGCAAGCAAATCCCACCGACAATGTGCCAACATTTATTTCATAGATTAATATCCTTATTTTGGGAATGGAATGGCAACACCTGATCAAAAAACGCCCCCACTGCAAATTGCTCTTAACAATGCTTTTTCATGGTTAACTGGACCAATATATATCCATGCCGATGGCCAACATTCGAAATGGGACTGTAATGGTTTCTACAGAAAACCCCAAACACTAGACACTGGACAGTAACCATAAATGTAACCTTTAAGGACCAGCCCACCTTTGGAACCTCTGTATTCAAGCTTCAGTATAAAGTAACATTTCCTCTGTAATTACATTATAAAATATAATCTACAAGGCTGTAACTTACTTATCAAGTTGGCTGTATTATTTCTGAATTGAGTCCACTTACAGAGAGAGTTAATGAACCTCTTAGGTAGACGTCCGCAACATGTTCTCCTACTGTGCCGAGCTATTTCATATTTATCTGACAAGTGCCACTCAACAATCAGATGCTGTTACATTCCAATGGGAGATTAGAGAAGAACCCCTCATTTGCCTGATTGGGCCAACCATGATGTAGGACACAATGTGGGAGAAGAAAGAGGCAGTGGGTCAATGCAGTTCGCTTATCTGCCCAATACATGTCTGGAATGGTCCTAAGCCCATATCAGGTGCATGTCTACCGAATATGTGTTTGCATGGAGGGCAAGACTTTTGGCCATCATGATTCTCCTTGACAGCAGGCCCGGACTGGCAATCTGTGGGTTCTGGCAAATGCCAGAGGGGCTGCTATAAGGTGCCATAGAAAGTCAGTATTTAGTGGGCTGGTGGGGGCTGTTTGGGCCTCTATGTGGGCTGATTGGGCCTCTTGTGTACCTGAAATGCCAGGGCCTATTTTGACCTTCAGTCCAGGTCTGCTTGACAGTACAGAGGTGATCAACTCTTCACTTATGGCATAAGGACTAAAAAGAGTATAACAGATTTCTTCAAGTGTACGCTTCTCTTAAATTGGAACTTGACAATTTTTTTGGCACAAATAGCATTTTGAGTGAGAACCTCTCCTTGTATGGAAAACAGGAGGAGTCTAGGGAAGGAAACCCAGTATGGCTCCTAAAATCTACATTTTTGGTCTTATTGGGTCTGTGCTTTAGCCTATACAGCATTCTTTGACTATGTAGCCACAAAACTGGGTTTCTCTTTCATGTGTTTACAAAAGGACCAACTTCCCTGGCTTCACCTGTGGTTACCCTTGTTACATGGTAACTGCCCTGTTGTTGTGTTAGAAATGTATGGGGAATTTTAAACTATTAGTGTAAAATTAGAAAATTAAATGTTTGAGTGATTTTCCAACCCTGGATTCCTTCAGTTTATGGTATCTTCTAGTTCTGGTAGAGGTGGAGACAACAATGGTTACATAATAAAAGTTATCTAGAAGCTATGGTTTCTGTAGGGACAGGCATTTAATTTACTAGATAAATGAAAAATTAGATTAGTAAACTGGTAGATTAAGCATTTGATTCATGGACAAAATCATTGGTTCAGAATCACCCACCATTATACTTTGAGACACTTGGTTGGCAGAGGTGTAATTGGGATGGACCTCATACCCAATTAGGGGTAAGTCCACCATAATAAACCTGTTTAGAATTCAAAGGTAAAGAGTTCAATTTACAGGTAAAGTGTTCCATATACTGTACTGCATTTTGTGGTGCTGCAATTATCATGAATAATGGGTCCAGGGCCTCCAGTAAACACGGGGCTCCATATCAATTTAATGCGACGCCAATGGGGAGAAAAACCCTTAAGTTAATGCAAGGTTATGCCCTTGACGCAGCCAAGCCACTGCCAAAACTCGCCGGTTATCTGCATTAACCCTACCACTCCCTCACCCTTTTTATTGCCCCTAAAATGTGGTTTCCCATCTCATGGACCTCCTCTACAACGGGGTCCCTGATTGCAGTTCCCCTGTGTCTGAATGAGTCCTCTCCACTGCAGTACCTCTTATAACCACAAAAACAAAAAACTATATTTTTCATGTAGCTGTACTATATTGCAAACAGGAGAGGGAGTTGGGTGTGTAAAAATGCTCAGGGAAAGAGGAATTAAAAACAGGACAATGTCCCACTGCAACACCCTTATCCGTGTATAGCAATCTCTCTTCTGCCTTCAAAATGTTTCACAATGAATCATTACAAAGGCACCTGCCTCCTGTATGTAGATTTAATGTCACAAAGCAAATAATGTTCAGGCTTAATAATAAAGGTCTCCCAGTATGTAAGCAATAACAGAATTGTTATCACAAAGCACACAGAGATACCGCATTAATGAAAAGCAGGAAGAGAGTTTCCGATTGCCATTCTCCTGCTTTGATGGGAGCAATCAGCACATCATCGTTTATGCGTCCAGAACCCTATTAAGTTGGTCACGCACAGAGATATTTTCCAAACAGTTTGGGTATTACTGGCATGAAATGTTTGATCATCATTGTCTAGGTGGACATTTCTAAATTACAACCAAACCACCAAAGATGGTCCCAAGTCATGGAAACCTAAGTCCAAGTCTATAATTCCTCCTCCAATACACTTTTTACTGTGGTCATTATGCATATCTGGTAGAAGTAAATCTAGAGCAACTGGACTTGCTGAGTCATCATTGAAAATGTTTCATCACTCATCCAAGCAGCTTCTTCAGCTGACTTGTATCGGTTGGATTATTGGAAGAGTTTAAACATTGAGGGCTTCCCATACCAGTCAGTTCAACTGAAGACGCTTCTCAGATGAGTAGTGAAACATCTTCAATGATTACTCAAGCCATGTTGCTCTAGATTTAATTCTACTAGATGTCCCATGACCTGGATAAATTAGAACTTTCATAGCCATTATTATTTAGACAAGTAATGTTCTCCTTGCATCTGCCAAATTCTCCATCAGACTGCCTCATGCTGAAATACAATTTATCCCTCCAGAGTACTTGGCATTGAACATGGTGATGTTAGGTTTGTTTGCCTCTGATGACCCATGAGAACATCTCACCCACCCTATGAATATTCCTTGGAAAGCTGTAGAGAGTACTCATTTGGAGGACCTGATTTCAAGTGGATACTTTTGACTATACAAAATATATTCAGGGTGTGAAGTGCAAAAAAACATGGTTCTTGGCATCCTGCCCCATCCATCCCAACTCAGATCTGTAGATTCATATCAGCAATACTGCGGTAAGGCAATTAGAAATAGACCTGGAAGTTAATAGGAGACCCACATCATGCAATTGCTTTAAAGGGAAAGTCCAAAGTAGAATATGGCTAGAAATGGTGTATTTTGTATACTAAACATAAACATGAACTTACTGCACCACAAGCCTAATCAAACAAATGATTTATGCTTTCAAAGTTGGCCACAGGGGGCTGTCATCTTGTAACTTTGTTATACATCTTTGCAAGACTAGACTACATACACATGCTCAGTGTGGTCTGGGCTTCTTAGGGATCGTTATAAATGATCAAAAAACAAAGCTGCTTGAGTTCTGCATGGCTGGTAAGTAAGGCTCCCCCTGCTGTTCATAAGTTTGATTGTTTCCCTGCCAGAAGTTAGGGACCGTGTGACAATTCCTATCCAATGAAGGGAGAATTTCACTGCATACAGCCAGGTTTCTTATAAAAACGGTACACATTTTTTAGTTAAAGTATATTGGAGATATATTTCTTTTTCATTAAAGAAAGTAAAAATGGGGTTTCATTTCTTTGCCTTTCCTTGCCCTTTAAATGCAGACACAGTTTATAGAGAGAGGTTTAATATTGGAAAGATCAAACATTAAGTAACTTAATTTTTGCTAAGCTGATTTTATCGTAAAATCTTTGTGAGTTCAGTAAGGGAAATAAACCATTTTTGCTCACAGCGAGCTGTAAAGAGAATTTAAAGTGAGTTCAAATAAATGAGATGAAAGAACGGGCCAATGGATGACTGAATGGCAAGCAGAGGGCTCTCTCCCATTCTGTCAGATCTCGTAATAAACAAAGTGGAAGAAAAGGTTACCCTTGAAAGTGCCCACATCTGAAAATGCCACCTCCTTAGCCACTGCATAATGGTGATAAAAGATTTTTACAGGGAATCAGTGCTCTGTGACAAAGGTGAGAAGAGCCCCCCACATCCTAGGGAAAGATCTACTCTGTTATGAAACATTCCGTTCCGTTCAATGCTACAGTATGTTCCTCGGGAGAGCAGATGTTTCTCTTGGCTGCAAAGTGACAAGTCACAGAATATTTACCCTTTGATCCTCAGTCACAATAGATTCAGCTGTACTGGCGTAAGTCCCAGAGTGGTGGGATGCAGTTCTTCTTATTGGTGCATATAATAACTGCCCATTATGACCAGGGTTGTGAAATAGTGAAATCCTTCTAAACTCCCAGTATACAACATAATATCAGGGGGATATCTCCTGCTGGGAGCTTCATTCAAGCAAGATCAGAATCCACAACACTTATATATGTTTAGACAGTGAACCATTTATAAGAAACAGGATCCTCCAGGGAGATTGTGTCTGCTCTACCATTGCTGTTTGCTCATTGGACCAGCACTAGAGGCATTAAACATTTATGTCTCCTAGAAATGGTCAGCTGCTCTTTTGATGTCTGATTACAAGTAAATATGATCAAACAAAACAAAAAATGTCCAGTAATTGTTCTGTGCTAGAAAGCACGATGGCTGAAGCAGCAGTGGTAGAGAGGATTCTCATGGGGACACCTTCTTTTATCTGTAAATAAGTTTGAGGCAACCTTTTCAGAAAGCTGGGGGAACAGGTGTGAGTTTTGTTCCCTTCATTTTTAAGGCCTCCTTGACTGCTGCAAGAGGTCCTTGGACCCAGCAGCAAAAAGTAGTACTGGTCCCCTCCAGAAAATACCACCATTGATGATGGATTCCTTAATCCCCCTCTTTATAAATTTGTATCACTCACTTGAAGCTTGAGCATTATCTTTAGCCCTAATTCCTTTGCTTAAACTAATTTCTAGCTCAGGTCAAGAGCAAGCACAGTCTAGTTCTCAAGTGGTGGCTTACGCACAGCCTTTCATTTTCTATAGAAATGTTGGAAGAAGTAGTCTAGTATCTGTTTCTCTCCCTGTGCTTTGCCTTCTTGAAGGTGGGGTGAAAGAAGGAGGGTGGGTTTTATGGTAGAATATTAGTAGTGGTCAGACCTTGTGTGCAGATTACTTTGTGTAGTACTTGATATATTTTAGCACTTGCAGACTGTTGCCATTAATATGCTGATAGACCACAACACCATATCAATGACAATTATCATTGTTGGGGCGCACCGTAGCTAGGGTTGCCACCTTTTCTGGGAAAAAATACTGGCCTATATATTTAGCTTTCCCTATTAATAACATTGGAACCAGCCAGGTGGCAACCCTACATAGCGTTCATGCAGAAAGAAAACTTCATCCTGGGGTCCAGATTTTTTAAAAAAAAACTTAGACCTTCCCATGCTTCAATACAAAGTTCTCCTTCATCTGCTCATAAAAATGAGCAGATGAAGGAGAACTTTGCATTGAATCATGGGAAGGTCTAAGTAGAAGTGACCTACTTTCCTACTCAAGGAGCAACAAAGCCAACAAACAGAATCAAGTAGATAAGATCAAATAAACCTGGATATTTTAGATATGGAGACTGTTCCGGTGAAGCATCCATCATAGCATCTGTGCCAAAATGCCGCGTGTGTCACCCTCAATCTTTCTCTGGCCCTCTTACTTTATATATAAAACCCTTATTATTCACAGTAATTACAACATTTACCACTACTCACACCAGGCCATTGACACACAAGTCTAAACAGACCCCCATTAAAATGCCAGTGACTACAGATTGATTCAGAAGTCCCAGTGGGTATAAATATTGTTTTGAATAAAATGCCTCCCTCTCCTGGGAATTTAACAGGCAATTTAGCCAGCGAGCAGTTTCTGAGTGCCACAGATGCAGAGAGCGGGGAAGCAAACAGATCATTATGTGGGAAACACGAGAGGGAAAAAGTTCAGTGAAGAAATGTCTTCTTGTGACATTTGCTTCTCTTTCTGTGTTTTTTCTCTCCATTGTCATGTCTTTATTTTAGATCTTGATTATCCAACCTGCAGAAATTAAGAGCCAAAGAGAAGGTTGTCCTCGCCAATAAATACTGAGGGTGCAATGAGGGAGTGACCACATAGTTATTACAGACAGAAAAAGAACCTCAGCAGCCAACGACATCAAAGTCAACCTTGGTCTCACCTGTCCAAGATTTTCATCTGATTCATAACAAAGATATTTTTTCCCCACTGCATCTGTGTTCAAATGGGGCATTGTCTTGGGTTAGTGTCCAATTCACTTGGTACAGATTTGTTACCTACTAAGGGAACCCTGTATTTAATGCAAGGACCAGGTCAATGGTAACTCCAGGGTTCTCTTATATCAATGAGTGCATAGCAGGATGAAGGACATTCCATATCTCTCATACTGGGGGGAAGCCTTGCTGGCTGTGAGTTAGGTGACAGTTAAGGGGATAGCAAGGGTTCTTAGGCAATTATAATTAGTACATGAGTCCCTCTGAGTGACACTGAAATAATTTAGCCCATATTTTGACTCCCAGGCTCAGAGAAGAATAGACACAACATGCTGAACGTTCCTTTATCTCATACAGGATGATTGGCTGAATGGCTGTGTGAGGTTGCCTCCGGGTGGCTGAATCCCATTTAACATCCCATTTAACTGTGCAGGAAAGTCATGGTTCTGTGTGTCTTGTCTGTGTTAGTAAATGATCTTTAATGTAAAATCAGAAAATAAAGTCCATTAGGATTCTGCACATGGAATTCATTGCTCCATCACGTCTGGCTCCCAACCTTCTGCAAAGGAACATTGGTTCTGCTGTAACCAATATATGTGATTAATGAATAATTCGTTACTAGGGCAGAAAAGGAACATTCCAAAGATAAATCATAAAATGGCTAGAAAGCTTTTTTTCCTGTTTAAAATATCTGTATTCCCATGTCTATAACATGCTTTGTTTAAATACATTAAAGCAAACTGATCTCCAGGCACCAAACTTGAACTCCAGGTGCCCAATGTGACCTCCAGGCTCCCAATGTGACCTCCAGGCTCCCAATGTGACCTCCAGGCTCCCAACTTGACCTCCAGGCTCTCAACTTGACCTCCAGGCACCCAACCTGACCTCCTGGTGTCCAACTTGATCTCCAGGTGCCCAACTTGACCTAAAGGCACCCAACATGACCTAAAGGTGCCCAACTTGACCTCAAGGCTCCCAATTTGAAGTCCAGGCACCCACATTGACCTTCAGGTGCCAGACTTGACCACCTGAGCTTTGGCTCTGATGTTGGAGGATCAGGCTTAACCAACAGGTAGCATTCCACAAGTACAACCAAAACGTGCCTTCAAGTCTGCAATTGAAAAATAAGCACCTGCTTTGAGGCCACTGGGAGCAACATCCAAGGGGTCGGAGAGCAACATGTTGATCTTGGAGTCAGAGAGCTCATAGAGGTAAGGTGTTGATTGTATTGACATGATTGCAGCTATGAGGCATTATTAAACTGTCCAGGGAGAGGTGCCAAAACAGCATTGTATGTCCAAAAAAAGTTAGAAGGATCTTTAATATCTTCAGGCATCTGGCAGGGGAGCTCAGGTAATCGATCAATGGGTTGTGGGGATTGGGTCTGGGCTGATGTGGCCCATGGGGTTTTATTACCACCAGCCCAGTCCAACCCTGAATGCAACAGTAGCTAGCTCTCTTATGCTGCTGGGGGGTAAAGAGAGGGGGTGATATCACTCCAACTTGCAGTACAGCAGTAAAGAGTGGCTGATGTTTATCAGAGCACAGTTCACATGAATGGAGGCAACTGGGAAACTGAAAATATGTTTAGCCCCATGTCAAATATAAAAAAATCTGTTTGCTCTTTTGAGAAATGGATTTCAGTGGAAAAAAATGTTTTTTATCTCTTGAAAGTATCCCTTTAAGCACCCAGGGCACAAGCATCACATGTGCACTTATTCCAATTAACCCCTAACACCAAAGCCTGTGTATCAGCATCGCTCTGGTGAATGTGGGATTTTATCTCTTCCCTAATTAACCAATCACTCTGTTGCATTTATGTTGGGCTACATTGCAATCTCACCCTGTGCCAATTTGCCCTTTATATTGATGTTTTGCCTGAGCCGTGTCTTTTCTTTAGAATGAAGCAACTTTATTTAAGGCAGAACACAAGTCCCAATTGCGTCCGTCACCCGTTATGTTAATGGGTTTGAACACGGCCGGACAAGATAATGGTTTATGGAATAAAGAGAATTTATTGGGCAGAAACAATTGAAGAAACAACGTTGTTCTTTAACAGGACAGTGATGGCTGAGCTGGGTTAGTTATTACTTTTCGTGTCGGGGTTTATTCAATACAGCTCATTGGCAGTTGCTTTCATTTTTTTTTTTGATTACTTGTGAATTTTGAGTTATTTAGTTTTTTATTCAGCAGCTCTTCCCCTAGCAACCATGCACTGACTGAATGAGAGACTGGTATATGAATAGGAGGGGTACTGAACAGAAAGAGGATTAGTAAAAATTAGCAATATCCTTACAGAGAATATGTTTTCTGGATGGGGTCAGTGACCCCCATTTGAAAGCTATCTATCTCTTTATATCTATCATCTGTATCTCTACCTATCACTAGCTATCTCTCTACAGCAATCTGTCTATCTATATCTATCCCTGTCTCTCTCTATCTATCCCTATCTATCTACCTATCTGTCTATCTCTATCTATCTATCTATCTATCTATCTATCTATCTATGTCTGTCTGTCTGTCTGTCTGTCTATATCTATCTATCTATCTATCTATCTATCTATCTCTCTCTCTATTTCGATCTATCTATCTATATCTATCACTGTGTCTCTCTATCCCTCTATCTATCTATTATCTATCTATCTATCTATCTATCTATCTATCTATCTATCTATCTCTCTATTTCGATCTATCTATCTATATCTATCACTGTGTCTCTCTATCCCTCTATCTATCTATTATCTATCTATCTATCTATCTATCTATCTATCTATCTATCTATCTATCTAGCTCTCTCTCTCTCTTTCTATTTCGATCTATTTATATCTATCCCTGTGTCTCTCTCTATCTGTCTCTCTATCCTGTCTCTGTCTCTCTCTGTCTTTATATCCCTGTCTCTCTTTCTCTGTTTCTTTCTCTCTATTCCTCTATCTATCTATCTATTATCTATCTATCTATCTATCTATCTATCTATCTATCTCTATTTAACTATGTATATCTATCTCTCTCTATTTCGATCTATCTATATCTATCCCTCCCTCTCTCTCTCTCTCTCTCTCTCTCTCTCTCTCTGTCTCTCTATCCCTGTCTCACTCTCTGTGTTTCTCTCTCTCTATCCCTATCTATCTATCTATCTATCTATCTATCTATCTATCTATCTATATTTCGATCTATCTATATCTATCCCTGTCTCTCTCTCTCTCTCTGTCTCTTTCTCTCTCTCTATTTATATTTATCTATCTCTCTCTATTTCGATCTATCTATTTATATCTATCTCTGTGTCTCTCTCTCTCTGTCTTTCTATCCCTGTCTCTGTCTGTCTCTCTCTCTGTCTCTCTATCCCTGTCTCTCTCTCTCTGTTTCTCTCTCTCTATTCCTCTATCTATATCTATCTCTCTCTATTTTGATCTATCTATATCTATCCCTCTCTCTCTCTCATTCTCTCTATCCCTGTCTCTCTCTCTAACTATCTCTGTCTCTCTATCCCTGTCTCTCTCTCTCTCTGTCTCTCTATGCCTGTCTGTCTCTCTCTATCTATCTATCTATCTATCTATCATCTATCTATCTATCTATCTATCTATCTATTATTTATCTATCTATCTATCTATCTATCTATCTATCATCTATCTATCTATCTATCTATTATTTATCTATCTAACTATCTATCTATCTATCTATCTATCTATCATCTATCTATCTATCTATCTATCTATTATCTATCTATCTATCTATCTATCTATCTATCTATCTATTATTTATCTATCTATCTATCTATCTCTCTCTCTCTCTCTCTATCTATCTATCTATCTATCTACAGTAAATATATCGCTGTCTCTATCTCTCTATTGCTCTATCTCTCTCCTTCTATCTATCTTTCTTCGCAGAGGTGTACAGTATATACACACACACACAGGCAGTTGCCACATCAGTAATGTTACAGCCTTTACCCCCTTTCATTTTCACCTTTGCGATGACAAATTGGCTTTTTTTGAGGGATGATACTAGAGTTTGATTTTCTCATAAGGAGTATGTGCTTATTATCTGTACACATGACCAAGGTTAACAGACAGTTATCAGCCTGTAATGAGTGTGAGGGAAGGCTGCTATACACAGTGCAGAGACCCTAAGCCAATCACTGGGTGGGAGAGCAGCACATAGACAAGGTTGTCATTATCATAGAGAGAGAGATCTCCTACCAGCAGTGGGGGAAATAAAGGGAAACGTCTTTTTGTGAATGTTACGCAAAGTGATGACAATTAAACACAGTCAGGGGTCTCTTTTACAGCCACAAACACATTATTATTCTGCTCAGATGCAAAGGAAGAAGTTGGGCTCAGATCCTGGTGTTCCTGGCACGTCTTATGTTCCTTTGCTCAATTGCTCTGCTACTGATGGAAACTGCACCCATTCTCTTCCTTGTGTTGCTACAGGAGTCCTGTGTCTCCGCCAGGACTGGACTGAGAATCAAAATAGGCCCTGGCATTTCAGGTACACAGAGGCCCAATCAGCCCACATAGAGGCCCAAACAGTCCCCACCAGCCCACTAAATACTGACTTTCTATGGGACCTTATAGCAGCCCATCTGGCATTTGCCCTAACCCACAGATTGCCAGTCCGGGCCTGGTCTCCGCTACAGCAGATACACAATGATTTGGCCTAAACCCAAGCTCAGGCCTATAACACCGATCCCTGGGAATGTCTCCGAAATGTTTTCCGGCCTGGACGTGACATTGGCGGAATTGACATTACACGCATGCACACAACCTCCGCAGATTGCAAACACATGCCCACAAATTGTGCAAAAATTTGTAAAACAGTTGGAAATTGGGGGAGTGTTTAAGCGTGAGGAGAGACCAAGGGATAGGGCTACCACCTTTGGCGAGATATGGCAGGTGGTGATGTCATGGCGGCAGCTGGATGACATCAGGGACAGGGTTATGACACATGATTGGCCAACAACTGCATCACTCTGATACTGACCCTAATTTGGAAAAAGGGCATTTTTAACCCAGATAACCCTCAAAACTCCCAGCAACAGCTGGATGGCTGAAGAACCCGGGTGTAGATAATGAGAATTATGTCACTGCACTAAGTGGCTCTGACCCCAAACTTCTACCAGGTCTAAAACCCACAGCATAGTTGCAAGGGTCACTTGATCCGGTGTAAATGCTTCTGCATGCATCTCATATAGGATGTGGAGAATATTAAGGCTGTAATGCAAAATAAATGGCACAAAGGTCTAGTAACCCATAGCAACAATCCCCTTTAAAATGTGTAACCAGTAGAAGTTACCTGTTTACCAGTTGCCTTCTGGACCCCTGCCCATTAAATGTTTTTTTTTTTAGTTTGATATTCAATACAGAGGATAGATACAGTAATTGGTTTTTAATAAGCATCTAAAAGGCAAATGATGCTTTTATTGAATGGACTTCTTTCATCTGTTCCAATGTAAACCACAGGAAGGGAACATTAGTACAAATGATTACGGATCTAATTAAGCAAATGACTTTATAGCGATGTTCTCCCTGACTGCAAATAAAACCTGTCCGAAACCTCAATATAATATATGAATACAACACCATATGCTCCTGCTATTTATATATATATGTGTGTATATATATATATATCATGCCAGCCGGGTACACAAACATGAAACCATTTTATTAGTATATATAGCTACATATTAACTACAAAGGCACCTTGTGACATCAAGGAAAGGAAAGTTAAATGTATTGAGCCCATGTATGTTCATTTAAGGATGGGGGCTGTTAATAAAATCCCATTGTATTAAGCCATGCGTTCAGATTGGGTTTTCTTCCCCCAACAATTAGGCTGTACATTAACACTGGCATGTTTATACAGAGAGTTGGTATAGCAGCACTAATCTCATTAGAGATGAATTCCATGTTCCACAAAAACTTCTTAGAACAAAAGAAGGTTCATTTTACAGCGGGTTTAAAGCTCCGATGACTCTAAATTGTTTCTTTTTGATGAGAGTTTATTATGCCCTTAAACACTAGCTCTGATCTGAGTTCATTAAAACGGCTAGGAGAAACTTCTTCCACCCCGCGGTATATGATGTTTATTCCTCTTCTGAGTCAGTCATCAAGATGTACATTTAAGGGGACACACGTTAACAGCTGAGTAGCTCATTAAACTATTGTTTTTCTAGGTCTGAAGACCTAACCAGCACTATATCCAACCTGGGGTTGTTAATCAGATATGTTAGGTAACAATGAGATGCCTGGACATTGGAGTGGTTGGGAAGGTCCAGCTTGAAGGACAGTTAGGGTGAGGTCTGGGGAGAACCCATGTTGGCTGCCCTAGATTAGTAATTCTCAAACCTCGCATGCCCAATAGTTGGCCAGAGAGAGGCAAGACTAATTCATGATTGGCATACAAATATAGGAAAATGTTGGGGTGTCGGTGGTTAGTAGGATAGCAAAAACATATAGACATCAATTCTCACCCCAACTGGGCGGGGCGAGACACATGGAGGGAGACGGAGGGAGGAGATGCACACAGGGAGGTAGATGGAAGGAGGGGAACAGGGAAAGAGGCAGGAGATGCACTCAGGGAGGGAGGGGACACATACAGGGAGGAAAATGGAGGAAGGAAACACAGGGAGGGGGGGGCGGGACCGGATTTGAAAAACTTTCTGGCGCACTGTGCGCAGGGCTATGGGGACCCACTAGTAGGCTCAATGCCCAGGGCCCACCAAGGCCTTAAATGGCCCTGAAAGTGGCACCTCTAGATACAGTGATTACCAAGTCTTTGATGTGAAACGTTGGTATAAACAAGAAGAGATAAAGACTTCCACAGCCAAACACAAACCCATCATTGGCAACGGAGAAATAGCCTTTTATATGTGCTAAATGAAAACACGTTTTATATGAACGCTAAACGAAATGGATGTTGCTTCCCAACCCCTTAGATGTTGCTTCCCAACCCCTTAGATGTTGCTTCCCAACCCCTTGGATGTTGCTTCCCAACCCCTTAGATGTTGCTCCCCAACCCCTTGGATGCTGCTTCCCAACCCCTTGGATGTTGCTTCCCAACCCCTTGGATGTTGCTGATTTTAATTCTAGTCTTGGAGGCAAGTTTTTGGCAGATGTATTGCCAAACAGAGCCTCCTGTAGGCTGCCAGTCCACATAGGGGATATCAAAAGTCAACCCTGGCACCACCTAGAAACATTTTTCATGCTTGTGTTGCTCCCCAACTCTTTTTACATCTAAATGTTTCCTACGGGTAAAAAAGGTTGAGGGTCCCTGATGTAGGAAGGGATATTCTGCCTTCGGGTTTATTTATTTTTTTTTGTGTTGTTTTTGAGTTATTTTTTAGCTTTTTATTCAGCGGCTCTCCAGTTTGTAATTTCAGCCATCTTATTGCTAGAGTGCAAATTACCCTAGCAACCACACACTGATTTGAATAATAGACTGGACTGTGAATATTGGAGGGTCTGAATAGAAGGATGAATAATAAGAAGTAGCAATAACAATAAATGTGTAGCCTTACAGAGCATTTGCTTTTTTTTAGATGGGGTCAGTGACCCCCCCCCATTCGAAAACTGGAGAGAGTAAAAAGAAAAAGACCAATTGAAAAGTTACTTGGAATGAGCCTTCTATAATATACTAAAAGTATATGGGTCAGTGACCCCCCATTTGTAAGTCTACGGAAACTGCGTTTTCTTTTCATGCAGTTCAAGGAGTTTTCACTATTCTACGGTGTTCAGCCGTGCGTTCACATTGGTTTCTCCAGCAATTAAACAGTAGAATAAAAGTGACATGTTTGTACAGAGAGACGTTACAGCAGCACTAATTGCATTAAAAATTAATGTCATATTCCAGAAATACTTCACATTAAAAAAAAAAAAGTTTGTTTTTCAGGAAAGTAATTTCAAATCTCTAATGGTTTTAAACTGTTCTTCATAATTAGAGTTTATTACACAAGGAATTTAAATATACTGGTGGTGGTTGTTGGGGGGGGGGGGTTGAATTTCTTTAGAAGGAACCAACCCAGGGTAGTTTGCAGCAGAGCGTTGTCCCTTTTACATCTACTAAGAAATAATTTAAGCATTAATTAAACCCCGATAGGCTGGTTTTGCTTCCAGTAAGGATTAATTATATCTTAGTTGGGATCAAGTGCAAGCTACTGTTTTATTATTTGTAGTAAAATAAAGTTGTTTTTAAAAATTAGAATTGCTTATAAATGGAATCTGTCCATAATTTGAAGCTTTCTGGATAATGGGTTTCTGGAGAATGGATCCCATGCCTGTAGAGGAAGGGCAACTATCACTCCTCGCTATGGAGGTCTAACCAAGGAAATAAAAGCTTCAACCTACAGAGAATGGTGGGGGCACATTCACATTCAGCACTTACAGCATTGACTACAGAATGCTCGGGACCTGGCGTTTTCCAGATAACAAATGTTTCTGTAATTTAGATCTTCATACCTTAAGTCTACTAGAAAATCATATAAACATTAAATAAACCCAATAGGCTGGTTTTGGTTCCAATAAGGATTAATTATATCTTAGTTGGGATCAAGTACAGGCTACTGTTTTATTATTACACAGAAAAATCAATTTTAAAAATTTGGATTAATTTATTATAATGGAGTCTATGGGAGACGTACAAGCTACTTACATAGTTACATAGTTAAATTGAGTTGAAAACAGACAGAGTCCATCAAGTTCAACCCCTCCAAATTAAAAACCCAGCATACACACAAACCATATATGCCCATAGCTATATTAACTGTAGAGTTTAGTATCAAAATAGCCTTTGTATTATGTCTGTCCAAAAAATCATCCAGGCCCCTTTTGAAAGCATCAACAGAATGAGAATCACAACATCACTCGGCAGTGCATTCCACAACCTCACTGTCCTCACTGTGAAGAACCACCTACTGTTGAATATTATTATATAATATTATGAGGATAAGGAGCATGAGGTTGGGAAGTACGAGGAAGAGGAGTATGAGGATGAGGAGTACGAGTATGAGGATGAGGAGTATGAGGATGAGGAGTACGAGGGTGAAGATAAGGAGTATGAGGATTATGAGGATGAGGAGTATGAGGATGAGGAGTATGAGGAGTACGAGGATGATGATAAGGAGTATGAGGATTATGAGGATGAGGAGTATGAGGATGAGGAGTACGAGGATGATGATAAGGAGTATGAGGATTATGAGGATGAGGAGTACAAGGATGAGGAGTATGAAGAGGATGAGGATGAGGAGTATGAGGATGAAGAGTATGAGTATGAGGAGTACGAGGATGAAGATAAGGAGTACGAGTATGAGGATGAGGAGTATGAAGAGTACGAGTATGAGGATGAGGAGTACGAGGATGAAGATAAGGAGTATGAGTATGAAGATTATGAGGATGAGGAGTACGAGGATGAGGAGTGTGAGGATGAGGAGTACGAGGATGAGGAGGATGAGGATGAGGAGTACGAGGAGTATGAGGATGAGGAGTACTAGGATGAAGAGTATGAGTAAGAAGATGAAGAATATGAGTATGAGGAGTACCAGGATGAGCAGTACGAGGATGACGATAAGGAGTACTAGTATGAGGGTTATGAGGATGAGGAGTGCAAGGATGAAGATAATGAGGATGAGGAGTACACCTCTGAGGAGTACAGGTATGGGACCTATTATCCAGAATCATCGGGACCTGGGGCTTGCCAGATAATGTAATGGGTCTTTCCGTAATTTACTAGAAAATCATATAAAAATAAACCCAATAGGCTGGTTTTGCTTCCAATAAGGATTAATTATATTATGAGAAGTAGGAAGATGAGGAATATGAGTATGAGACTGAGGAGTACGAGTATGAGGAGTAGGAGGAGTACGAGGATGAGTATGAGTACGAGAATGAGAATGAGAAGTACAAGTATGAGGAGTACGAGTATGAGGATTTGGAGGATGAGGAGTACGAGTATGAGGATTTGGAGG
>CM044448.1:6931998-6947950 GCA_024363595.1 Xenopus borealis
AGGGCTGGAGCAGAGACAGGGCTGGAGCAGAGTCAGGGCTGGAGCAGAGTCAGGGCTGGAGCAGAGTCAGGGCTGGAGCAGAGACAGAGCTGGAGCAGAGACAGAGCTGGAGCAGAGACGCGGCTGCGCTTTGGGAGCTGTCTATGGTGCTGATAAGCTCCGGTGCTGAACGTCTCTTTCCACTCTCTCTGCACAGGAGAAGCAGGTAGAAAACTGTGAAGAAGACAAAGCAGGAACAGCCTGAATTCTACTGGATCTCACTGCTCTCTCTTCATTTAGAAGCTGATCTTCATGGTAACATGTTCTCTGCTTGATATTTCTCATCTCTCTCTCTCTCTAGACAACACTGAAGCAGCCGACATCGTCCTACTCAGCCTGATTAACTCTGCCTGCTTGGATAAATTACCTTTTTTGAAAAGTTTTTTTGGGGTAGATTAAGACATTTGTATGCAAAAGGAAAACTTAACCACACCGTTGTTTTTCTTTAAAGGAGTTTTATGAACTGATTGTGACTTACAGGCTGTAGACTTTGATGAGATACTTTGAGTTTTAAGTGTATGAACTGCCCTTTCATTCCTGAAGGATCTGACTCTTAAACACTTCCGACCGTCGATTATTTAATAGATTTATAAAAAAAAGAATTGCTTATTGGGCAGGCATGGAAAACCAGACATTGTCCATAGGAATGCCGCCCATCAATGACACGGGAATGAATGAAACACTTGGGAATATGCCCCAGAATGCCCTAGAGGTGCAGGTGGTCACAATATCCCTTGTTCTGCTGATCTGCGGAGTGGGAATTGCAGGCAATATAATGGTCGTTTTGGTGGTCTTAAGAACCAAACATATGATGACCCCCACCAACTGTTACCTAGTGAGCTTGGCCATTGCTGATCTGATAGTCCTTCTGGCTGCCGGGCTTCCCAACATTTCAGAAGTGGTGGCTTCTTGGGTGTATGGCTATGTCGGCTGCCTCTGCATAACTTATCTCCAGTATCTGGGGATCAACATTTCAGCTTGCTCCATCACAGCCTTCACCGTGGAGAGGTACATCGCCATCTGTCACTCCATCAAAGCCCAATTCATCTGCACGGTGTCCAGAGCCAAGAAGATCATCGCCTTCGTGTGGGTCTTCACCTCCATGTACTGCGTCATGTGGTTCTTTCTGGTGGACATCACAGAGGTCAAGTTTGCCGATGGCGTCCAAGTCAACTGTGGCTACCGAGTTTCCAGAAACCTCTACACCCCCATTTACTTCTTGGACTTCACCATTTTCTACGTGATACCGCTGGTCTTGGCCACGGTTCTGTACGGTCTCATCGCCAGGATCTTGTTCATGAATCCCTTACCTTCTAACCCCCAGGATCTGAGCAGGATGAGCTCCAAACATTACGGGAAGCCCTATAACTCCATTAAACTTTCTGGTAAAGGCAATAAGAACACGGCCAACTCGAGGAAACAAGTAAGTATTGAATTAACTAATTAATGTATGTGCATTCCCACCTTCAAGTATGGGTTCCTACACACCCTATGAATATAAGTTGTTCAGGAGCAGGTCCATCTGGCTGGAAGATAAAGCATCAAACTCTTTTAAGATAATTGAATCCAAAATACTTTGGACGTCCTCTACTAATTTGATATGATGTTCAAGTAGCCTAATATTTATTAATGCAGTTGCCAAGCCGAAGCTCGGTGAGATGCAGAAGAGATAATAATGAAACCTCAGTTAACCCCTTAGTGCTCCACTGCCCAGTGTTCAGGGCTCGTTTCTTTGTTGCTTTGATGGTTGGTGTATGAATTCCATCGTCCTAATGTCCTTCCTTCACCAGGGTAATTGCTAATGTATTGAGCACTTTGACCCTGTTCTCTTCCAAGAAACCTATATTTGTATCAGGGGAGGTTTCTATCCAGATCACACTCTAAGCAAAACCGCTCCCAGAAAGCCAATAGATATTTGTGGTGGCCACGGTCCCTTCAAAGCCCGACTCTGTGCCTTTAATAAGGAACCTGTTCCTTTCTGCAGTTCCTACACATCCTCCTGTTCCACGCTGACTATCAGGGTTTTTTTTTTCCTGGTATCCCAGTGAGTCAGTCTGATAATGTTTATGAGTGTTGCTGGACTACAACTACCAGCACAGGGAGCTGCAGTCTAGCAACATTCAATTTGAATTCTTAAAGCAACACTGCCCGTAAAATGTTTCCCCATTTCATCAGGACAATCATCCAATGAGAAACTTGCCTGCTCGGTGGGCACCCGTATCTCAGTTCTATGTTGTTATGGTCAGCTCTGGCAACATTACATATATTTTACAACGGCATCCATAATTTAAAGGGAAACTGTCATGGGAAAACTCAAAACACATCAGTTTATAGTCCCGCTCCAGCAGACTTCTGCACTGAAATCCAATACTCAAAAGAGCAAATATATTTTTTTATATTCAGTTTTTAAATCTGACATGGGGCTAGCCATATTGTCAGTTTCCCAGCTGCCCCAGTAATGTGACTTGTGCCAGCACTTTAGGATGGAACTGCTTTCTGGCAGTCTGTTATGTCTCCTACTCAATGTAACTGAATGTGTCTCAGTGGGACCTGGATTTTACTATTGAGTGTTGTTCTTAGACATACCAGGCAGCTGTTATCTTGTGTTAGGGAGCTGTTATCTGGTTACCTTCCCATTGTTCTGTTTTTAGGCGCCTGGGGGGGGTGATATCACTCCAACTTGCAGTACACCAGTACTAGACATATTGTCAATTTTCCAGCTGCCCCTGGTCATGTGACTTGTGCCAGCACTTTAGGAGGGAACTGCTTTCTGGCAGGCTGTTGTTTTTCCTTCTCAATGTAACTGAAGGAGTCACAGTAGGACATGAACCTTTACTATTGATTGTTGTTCTTAGATCTACCAGGGAGCTATTATCTTATGTTAGGGAGCTGCTATCTGGTTACCTTCCCATTGTTCTGTTGTTAGGCTGCTGGGGGGGGAGGGAGGGGGTGATTTCACTCCAACTTGCAGTACAGCAGTAAAGACTGATTGAAGTTTATCAGAGCACAAGTCACATTACTGGGGGCAGCTGGGAAACTGACAATATGTCTAGCCCCATGTCAGATTTCAAAATTAAATATAACAAAATCTGTTTGCTGTTATGAAAATTGGATTTCAGTGCAGAAGTCTGCTGGAGCAGCACTATTAACTGATGTGTTTTGGAAAAAAAATACCTTTTTCCATGACGGAATCCCTTTGAGGGCCACTCAACTTAAAGAACAAGTAAACATTTTTTTTTTCTATCTCTAAATTTGCTCTAAACAGCCCCTCAAATTAATGTATCTTAGTCCCTGCTGCAAGTCTGCTCTGGTTTCTGTGTTATCAGCAGCTTGTTTCCTCTTCTTCCTGGTGCAGAGTGAAGCCCAGCCCCTTAGTTTACTGAGCAGTCCATTTGCTGCTGTTCCACAATAGAGAGGAAGAGGGAGCCAGTGTTTCATTAGTAAGCTAGTTTCCCCAAGCAAAAGCTGCTACACACACTGCTCTCTGCTATGTCATAGTATGCAAATGATCTTCTGGACTAGTCTGAGAGATAAGGTCAGCTCAGTAAGCTAAGGGGCGGGGCTTCACTCTGCACCAGGAAGAAGGGGAAACAAGCTGCTGATAACACAGAAACCAGAGCAGACTTGCAGCAGGGACTAAGGTACATTAATCTGGGGGGCTGTTTAGAGCAAATTTAGCGATAGAAAAAAAAAACGTTTACTTGTTCTTTAAAAGTAGTGATGGGTGAATTTCTCCCAATTTGCAAAATGCCAGTGTCAATTTCGCGGGAATCAAAATGGACGCAGCGACCATTTCTTGACGCCAGTGTCCAATTTATTCTGCCGCCGGCGAATTTTCACAGTAGTTTTGTGAATTTATTCGCCAGCCGCAAAACCTGGAAATTCGCTGCAAATTCGTCCCTGGTGAATAAATTCACCCATCACTACTTAAAAGAGCGTGGGGAGGCGCAAACAAGTTTTCAGAAGTTTTCAGTCCCTTTATCCTTTATTTTATTAGAGTAAGTAGGAAACAGAAGCAGTGCATGATGGTTTGAGACATCAGTAGAATACAGGGTCTTTAGTTGCATTATCTAAGTAGTATATAGTCACACGTTGTAGGGTTTTGTCAGCTTGGAAATCTCTCATATCTGCCAAAACTGCCTTCTTCCAGCATGTGCTCTCCATGTGCTGCTGAACTGGAACTCACTGCATCTCCTTAGGGCCAGGAGTGATTGGGGGAAGGCAGTACTATACCATTCCAGGAGACACTATCACCCTCATCCATCAAAATCATTGGTATCCGCAAATTGCAAATAGACCGCCTGCTGGTCAGCATTTTTCCCGAATGATTTTCTACGGTGCAGGAGGAGCCTGTAAATCTGCAATAATCAATGCGTTGTCACTTTGCATGTGGTTATTTATGAGACAGGGCTGCTTTTCTCTGTTTATGCAAGCTTGTAATAATTGTTAAATGCCTTGGTTTAGGTGAAATACAGGAAATGCTGTTTCCTAAAGGGGAAGTAAGACACGGTTCATATGCTCTATCTCTTCTTATGCACATTTCCCACTCCTTACACCCAGACACAGACCTGCAAGGCTCATTGTCACATGCAAGTACAGAATATGCTAGCTGTCTGTTGCCCTTGTGTATTAATGTGTCTCTATCAGAATGTGGCCCCAGGGCATTAGCCCTATGCAGAGCACCTTCTGTCCCCTGCTGCTCCGCCCCTTTACTATATTGCCCCATTAGTCACCAGAGACCCCCTATAGGAACGCTACAATTATGATAATGCTCTATTGATCATCAGTCAGTTACAGGGTCTGATTGGAGCGTTAGGGGCCCACCATGAGAGTTAAAGGGACCTATGTGTGAACTGACGGGCTCTCCACTTGACCCCCACCCTCTCACTGTTCCCTCTGCACGTGTGAGTAACGGTGGGGGCACATATGCCAATTGCACTGTGATTGGGTCCTGCCATTGTTGAGTGGATGATCTATGGGGCCCATACATACCTCCCAACTGCCTGTTGTTTTCGTGTGACAGTTACAGTTTTGACAGCTCAACCAGCAATCCCAGATTTGTTACTGAAAGGTCCTTAGGGTTAGGTCTCTTTGATCTCCTGCCAGAAAAAGATACAATGTTTCTAACTTAATTGGCTTTTGGCAGAGAGCCCAGAATAGATACTTATGTAACAATTTAAGATAAGCAGGTCTCTTACGCAGCTTATTGGCCTGTGTGTGAGGCCCCGCCGACGAGTCGTAGCTGAATCTGTTTGTTGATGTGGTTCCACCTGTATCTGCTCTGTTCTAAGCTGATCGTTGGGCCCTAGGGCCCACGATCAGATCAGCCCGATATCACCCACCTTAAGGTGTGCATGTTGAGGAGAGACAGGGTCGGACTGGCCCTCATGGGCCCCTGCCGGGTCGGATCTCCAATTGTGGTATTTAAAAAAAAAAAAAGAGCATGAGCGGCGTCTGCACATACATGCGTGGAACACAAGTAAGGGAGTGAGCAGTGCTGGCACAGCAAAGGGGGTGGAGGGCTTGAGGGGGTCCTGGACAGCAGTCCTGGTGGGCCACGGGCCGAGCGGATCTCTCCGTGTATGGCCACCTTTAGAGAAATTGACTTGTCGCTTAAAGGGCAATTCACCTTCATTAGCAAAACCGTAATAATACATAAAAAAAAACACAGAAATATGGTCAAACTTTCATAACCCGCCAAAGTTTGCAAAATGAACATGGTAATTAGGGGGTGTGGCCACAAAAATGGCCGCGATCAAAATAATTTTGTCCCTCTTTCTATTTCCAAAATGTTGGGAGGTATGGGCACATGAAGGCCACAGCCCAGAAGCTTTTTTCCTGGAGTCCTGCTGTCCTGCTATCCCAGTCCGACACTGGTCAGTTAGTTTGGAGCTGAGACATGAAGCCCAATGGGAACTCAGAACAGAGAGGATTTCAGTTCATTGTGCAGCCCAATGCAGCAGATCCATCCAGCTTCCCACATTGGGGGGCATGACGGGCCCCAAACATTCTATCAAAAAAGGATTGTTCACCGGCGTTTTTGGGATCAGAGGCTCCTTCTAGTCCCTGGTGAGAAGGTGAGAGACCTGATACCTCTCCCCTCAATGCCTCATATCCTCACTCTATATAAATATATATATATATATATACACCAACCTTTTGTCCAGGAGTTAGCAATGTGGCCACTTGCTTGACCCCGATGTAGGTTGTTTGTGACATTTCTTTTCCTGAGCGTCACTTGATAATTATTCCTCTCGCCCGATGGCAGCACAATGGGGGCTCTGTAATTATCCTCCAAGAAAGGGGGCAGAGGCGCAGTTGTCAGAAAGCGTCTGTTTCCCTGTACTCCCTCCATATGAAAGGTTATTATTATATGAGGCCATTACAGTATGGAGAGACAAGGGTTGTGCTATTGATATTATAATTAGCATTTTTTTTGGCTTTCATATTACTCTGGAATCCTTCTCTGCTGTGGCTTCCCTTCTCCTTCAGTCTCATTGGAGTATAAGCTCTCAGTCACTTATTCAAATGATTGCATTGAAAACTTTGGTGGGGTAAGAACCGCCTGCATCAATCCCAGGGGTGTAACAGAGGAAGCAGACCCTGTGGCTGCAGGAGGGGGGGCAGGAGGGATAGGGGACCCAGGAGGCCCTAATTAATGAGCAATTTCATATATATATATTGGCAAAACAGGACAACCTCTGCCTACTGTATATTGCAAGACCAAAAATTAAGTTGCTATTTTAACTGGATATTTCCCTTTAATGCAACTTATCCAGAATGCTCAGGACCTGGGGTTTTCTGGATAATGGATCTTTCTATAATATGGATCTTCATACCTTAAGTCAGGGGTCTCCAACCTTTTGAACCCGTCAGCAACATTCAGAAGTAAAAGGAGTTGGGGAGCAACAAAAGCATGAAAAATGTTCTCGGGGTGCCAAATAAGTGCTGTGATTGGCTGCCCCCAGGTAGATTGTCAGCCTACTTTGAGGCTCTGTTTCGCAGAACGCCTGGTTTTTATCCAACCAAAACTTGCCTCCAAACCTTGAATTCAATTATAAACTCCTGCTTTGAGGACCACTGCCCTTGGACCACTGTCCAAGGGGTTGGAGAAGAACATGTTACTCACGAGCTACTGGTTGGGGATCAATGCCTTAAGTCTACTAGAATATCATGTAAAAATTAAATAAACCCAACAGGCTGGTTTTGCTTCCAATAAGGATTAATTATATCTTAGTTGGGATCAAGTACAAGCTACTGTTTTATTATTACACAGAAAAAGGAAATCATTTTTCAGAATTTTGGTTATTTGAGTCTATGAGAGACATCCTTTCTGTAATGCAGAACGTTCTGGATAATGGGGTTCCGGTAACGGATCCCACACCTGTATATGTGCTGGCTTGAACATAAGGAAGGATTGATGCCATACACAATGCACAAATCACTCCTCTCACCTCTCAAAGTGAAATTGTGCCCTCCTGTGATATAGAATCTTCACCTCCGTGCTAAGCTGAAATGGAGTTTGTGGGCTTAATGGCTTTTCAGTTATGATTAGAAATGTCACAACCGTCTGCTTATCGGCACCTTTGCAATAGACTGAACCACTTGTTAGATCACATCTCCCCAGGGTTCACTGAGTTGTGGAGCTGAATATCATTACTCACTACTGGAGAGCACGAGTTTGTTGGTCCATGCTCAGTAAAGGCAAATACCCCTAGATGGTGATTATATGGCTGAGGCCAGAAAGCAAAGCTGAAAGGGCCACCTTAAAAGAAACCGTTGAAGACAATGCAATAGGAGTAATCACATGTAATATTTAGAGTTGAGACAAATATATAGTGATGGCAAAAAAATACCATAACTTTGCCAGCCAAGAACAAATTTAGTCAACATATATATAGGTGTACATTATCTTACTTACAATATACTTTCACCCATGATTTCCAGGTCCTTCTAACTGAAGCTACAAAAGAGTCAACACTGGGCCTCATATGTTTATAGGACAGAGAAATATTAATACTGGTGATGGGAAATATTTCATTGAAAATATCCCCCAAACTTGAGACTTCATTAGTTAATTGGATCATGTTGTGTATTATCTTAGATTCCTTTATTTGTCTTACCAAGGGCAACAGCAGTTCTGACATGGCATAATGTGATAACTACAAATCATGTCAAGGGCCCAGGTTGGTCTAATGAGGCCTCTTCACGTTGAGGAAAATGTCCAATATGCCAATACGTTGAATAAAGTAAATTATGAGATTGTTCATTATCAGGGTCAATGGAAGTCACTGTGTATTGATCTAAATATTGTCACACGTTGAAGAGAAACCGTATATCATGAGAAAGGTCATAAGTAGGGCTAGTGAGGCCACTCGGTATTGAAGAATATGTCCATTGGGTCATGAAAAACTATCAATCTGTTAATTAGGGCCAGGCAAGCTCCTGTTTAGTGGAGGTTGCATCAATAGGGTCAGTGGAGCCTCTACCAGAAGCCTGGCAGTGATGACTTTCTTTGAGAAGCAAATACCTGTAAAATATTCTTAGTATTGTATTGTGTTGTGCAAGAAGAATCTTGAGTTCTGTCTGAGATGTATTTACTGTGACCTATCACCCACTGTTATAATGTTTTGCTGTGTCTATCCATGTGTGACAAAGCGAATGGGACCAGATCATCATGTGCTTCATCAGAGCAGTACAATAGTCAGACATCAAGCACAAGCTCAGGAATATTTAACAGTTTAGAATGACTGGAGCTTTTGGACATCTAGATCAAACTCTAGTCAGTGAGAGCATTGGGATACTCACATCTAGGCCACCATGTCTCCAGTCAACTGGAGTACTCACTACAGACCAGTATTCTACAAGACCTTTAGAAAGTCCAACCTCTAAACAACATGATCATTGAAATATTCAACTATATGTCTAGACAAGTGAGACCCAAATTGTGGGGTTACTCCCCAGGACAGAACACTGGGAAGGTGTCTCATTAGGCCTGATTGGGTTGAGGGTATACACGGTGTTTGGAAGCTCTTGTTGAAAGGTCAACTGGAGTAAGATTTAATGGAAACACTGCATATGGTTTAATGGCTGATGCATCAATGTTTTCTAATGTTGAAAACCTTGGGGGACATTTAAGATAACCAGGTACTTCTTCCCCTGGTCTGGATCCAGGGCAAGGTACAAACGAAGTTTCTCAAGGCTCTCAAAGGACCCTTTTTGTTATGAGCTAAGGGAGAGACCTGGCCATATTTTGGATTTAAATTTAGAGTCCTGCATGGGTCTATTTCCTGATACCCGTACACAACACATACCGGCTACCTGTGGCCCGCAACCCAGACCCACAAACCAAAATGTTCCCCCACTGATCTGCTACACAACCCGCAATATGCCATCTACCCTTCTGACCCAAGGGGCACATGAGACACACAAAAAAATTAAACAAACAAGCAGAACCACAAGGGAGGTTTAGAGGGATCAAGCTCACATCTTTTTCAGGTACTCAGCTGGGTTACCTATGGGGTTACCTGTGGACTTCTGCACGGGCAGAGAGTCTGGAGCTTTTTGCCCCGACCACTGTGCCGTTATTCCATGGGTACCTGACCCGAATGTAGGACTCTACCTCAAGTAGAACTTTTGACCAAGTAAGTCTGGAAACCACTGCTCCAGACTGGCTAATTTCAAGGGTCTAGCGCACCTTATATCAACAATAGTTCTTGGGTCGGAACTTATCTTAATATGAATATGAAATGATATTGGTCCTCTTGGATCTAGTTTTCCTTAGCTTCTTATTGATGAATTCTCTACAAAATGTTTCCAATGTTTTGTGTTTAAAATCTCTCTCCGCTTCCCTTCCCACATGTCGGCTATTACACCTTAGTGGGGGGGGGGGGGGGAGTAGACATATGCAAATATAATTGAAAGGAAAAGAGATGTTGTGTTGTATCCTGACGCTGATCAAGAAGGGCCGATATCTGATATCGGAATACATCTCGTGGGAAGCTCTATGGAAGCTTGTGTAATTATTTCCTCTGATGGAAGTCTTTGTTATGCAGTCACATACTACAGTGCAGAAGTGGCATCTTGATTTACCCGAGCACTTGCCATTAGGAATAAGCCCATATACGCACAGGGATTTGATTTGAGACATCAAGTGGGCAGAAAGGTTTGTAGTTCGGCACCTTACTAGGTTTGTTTAGAAAGAAATGATTGTTGTTTATGGGCCACTCTGCTTGATTGCAGTAATCAAAGCAATTCAGGGAAACAAACTCTAATCACTTTGGCTGATTTCATTTTAAAGGGGGTTGTTCCCCCTTAAACAAACTAGTATGATCTTTTTATCCTAAGATCATTTGCAAATGGTTTTCATTTTTTACCTTTTGTGTTTTTTTTTATATATTTAGCTTTTTTGTTATTATTCAGCAGCTCTCTAGTGTTTCATTTCAGTAATCTGAATACTAGGTTCCAAACTACCCTAGCAACCATTCATTGATTTGAATAAAAGATTGGGATATGAGGTCTGAATAGAAAGAGGAGTAATACAAAAAAAAGTAGCAACAACAATGGCTTTACAAACCATTTGTTTTCAGTTGGGGTGACCCCCATCCGAAGGCTGGAAAGACGCAGAAGAACAAAGCAAATAATTAAAAAAAAATGAAGGTCAATTGAAAAGTTTCTTATCAGGAGCCATTCTATAAGACACTAAAAGATAACTTGATGGTGAACCACCTCTTAAAGGAGAATAGGTTATTTATAAGTATGGCCTTCTAACCTTAAGGGGCTCTTGGGCAGCTTATTGCTTTATTTATATGGGACACAGGTTGTCTTTGATGAGTCTCGTAGCCCAGCTGCTGAGACCTCAATGTGAGATCTTAGACTAGGAGTAGGCATCTTCTAGACCAGTGATCCCCAACCAGTAGCTCGTGAGTAACATGTTGCTCTCCAACCCCTTGGATGTTGCTCCCAGTGGCCTCAAAGCAGGTGATTATTTTTGAATTACTGGCTTAGAGGCAAGTTTTGGTTGTATAAAAAACAGGTGTCCTGCCAAACATTCTCTCCTGTAGGCTGCCAGTCCATATAGGGGTTACCAAAAAGCCAATCAGAGCTCTTATTTGACATCCCCATGGTCTTTTTCATGCTTGTGTTGCTCTCCAACTCTTTTTTAAATTTAAATGTGGCTCTCGAGCAAAAAAGGTTGGGGACCCCTGCTCTAGATGTTATTATTAAACAAAGATCCTGGCAATTGTATCTGATTTGAGGCACTACAACTGGATCAGTGGAAAACAACTGAATAGGAAGGGAAGTTCAATTGTCTCCATGTGCAACACCAGATTTAACTGTCTAAAGGCTCCTGACCTCTTGGTGTTTGTAACCAAGCCTGGAGTCATTGAAGGTTCTCTCCTATCAACTCTACAAACATCAGCCTGTTCAGAAAGCAGAGGAGATAACACCGACAGACTGTGTATATTATAAATGACCCCAGTGTGTTAACAAAACTGTTAAAGTGAAGGTCAGTGTGAAACTCGTTATACTGTCTCAGTGCGGGTGTCAGTCTCCAGCTGTCAACTACATTAACATCTTCTGGGACTTGGTGTCAGTTATGGGGAATGCAAATAGGGCCGGGATATGATGTCTCTTTTCCACCATACATTGCAAAACAAGGTGGAGGCTCTGCAAGGGAATTTTAAGGTTTTAACCATTGTTGGGTCCCTAATACAGGTCCATCCTGCTCTTTAGGTTGGGTCAACTTTTACCAAAATGAAGGTGCAACAAGGTAAATAAAGACAAAGATAGTGCAGAAAGGTATAAAGTAGGAGGTAGATGATTGTTTCACAGACTGGGGGGGGGCTGCAGCAGAAATGGGTTCAAAACAGAAGGAGAGGGACACTAAGGGCTAGAGCAGACGGGGAGATTCGGGGGCATTTTGTCGCCTGACGACTTGTAGCCGCGACTTGTAGCCCCCGAACCTCCCCGAATAGACAGGTCCTGGGGCGCACCGGCGTTACTTGAAAACGCCTGCGCCTATTCACACGCAGCGGCGCGATTTGTGGAATCGCTCCAAATTGACTCGCGCCGCTGCGTGTGAATAGGCGCATGCGTTTTCAAGTAACGCCGGTGCGCCCCAGGACCTGTCTTTTCGGGGAGGTTCGGGGGCTACAAGTCGCGGCTACAAGTCGCCAGGCGACAAAATGCCCCCGAATCTCCCCGTCTGCTCTAGCCCTAAAGCTGGCCATAGATGCAAAGATCTGCTTGTTTGGTGAAATCACCAAACGAGTGGATCTTTTACCGATATGCCACTAACGGCAGGGATAATCTTAACATTCGTCCTTATGGCTGAACTGTCAGATTACGACAAAGGCAATGGGCTCCGACGGGTCAGGTTACAATCAAACCTTCCCAATTGATATCGTGGCCAGATATTGATTGGGAAGACTCATCTGAAGCCCCCCATACACGGGCAGAAAAGCTGTCAAATTGATCTAAACAACCGATATCGGCAGCTTTCTCTGCCTGTCTATGGCCACCTTAAGGGTGAAATTTGGAAAATGTAATGTTAAACCCAAATTAGAGGAAGAAGGTGGGATTAAAGAAAGAGAAGCGTGTGAAATGAAGCAGGGAACAGTTGGTATCAAAAGAGCTTGGGAGGAGAGCAGCACTGGTAGTGGAATAAGTAGATCAAGGTAGTAAGGCTATTTGACAAGGGCACAAAAAATTTTTTGTAAAGCTTTATAGGCCACTGGCATGACTCATTTGGAAAATAGTTGAGCTGCCCAGCAAAAAGATGGTGTTCATGAGGCAGATGAACTTAGATTGGAAGCAGTTACATTTCCTAAATCACAGACCCAGGTGATATTCACAAACCTGCAGTGGAGAACAGAAGAGAAAAAGGTATAGAAGAGAAGGGAAAAGGGTGAAACGTAGAAAGTTGATGAGAAAGAGAGTAGCAAATGAGTGAAGGAGAATATGATGAATCAAGGATGATTGTAGGATTAACAGGGACAGAGATGTCAACTACCACCATTTCATTAGGGCGGTCAAGTTCTAGACTGATCTAAACCTACAGTAGTTCCTCTTAATTCTAAGTGCTAACGTGAAACAAGGTGTGAAAAATACCCTGCATGGATCACTATCATCCTATGAAACATGTTTAGCTGCCGTCTTTAGGGGAGACATGTGTTGGAAAAGAAAAGAATCCAAAAAAAGAGCCAGAATGGAGAACAATGGCCAAGGGACAAACAAGGAAAAAGGAGAGTAGAGGCCCTGGAAGCAAACTGAATACAGATTATTTATGTGGATGTATGAAGCCATTATAGAATTTGGGTTTAAAGGACAAGGAAAGTGTAAAATAGAATAGGGCTAGAAATGGTGTATTTTGTATACTAAACATAAACATGAACTTACTGCACCACAAGCCTAATCAAACAAATGATTTATGCTTTCAAAGTTGGCCACAGGGGGCTGTCATCTTGTAACTTTGTTATACATCTTTGCAAGACTAGACTACATACACATGCTCAGTATGGTCTGTGCTGCTTAGGGATCGTCATAAATGATCAAAAAACAAAGCTGTTTGAGTTCTGCATGGCTGGTAAGTAAGGCAGGGGCTCCCCCTGCTGTTCATAAGTATGATTGTTTCCCTGCCAGAAGTTAGGGACCGTCTGACAATTCCTATCCTCAGCAGTAAATGAAGGGAGAATGTCACTGCATACAGTCAGGTTTCTTATAAAAAAAAGTACAAATTTTTTAATTAAAGTATATTGGAGATAGATTTCTTTTTCATTAAAGAAAGTAAAAATTGGATTTTATTTCTTTGCCTTTCCTTGCCCTTTAATAGGGTCCTTTGGTTGTAAGCGGCTAGCACTCCCTTCCCTAGTCTGCTATTTAAATGTATGTCCTGACTCGTCACCCATAGCCGTTATTTATCCAATGGCCAGAGCTAAAAGCAGCATTTTATTTATTTTTTCCTTATTTTGTATTGGCTCAGTTGGCAGGACACAATTTATTCCACTGAGCTCTCCCGGGTCAAACATACCCAGTCTGCCCAGCCGCTGCTGCTTATTGTGATAATCAGTTTAATTTATAGTTTACAAGTCTCAAGGCATCTTTCCCTACTTACAGCTCCCTCCTGCTTTAATCCTTAAGTGGGCACTTAGCTGTTTTCAGCAGAAGGCTCCATGCTGTATCCGCTCTAATCTGCCCAAGGAAGAAAGCAAGAAAGGGGGAAAATATACGTTTTTGTATAAGTAGCATTGGTTTTTTCATTGTTTCCCCTTAAGCAGGAAATAAACTGGCATCAAAACACATTAAAACAAGAAAAACAATATTCCCCTCCTCCAAAATGCATGAGAAAGTTAAAAACTAAAATGAGAAAACAGCTATTTTTAAATGAGATAGAAGAACTGAGGTCTGATTGTTTAACTAACTGGCACCTTAAAGGGATACTGTCATGGGAAAAAAATTTTTTTTTTCAAAATGCATCAGTTAATAGTGCTGTTCCAGCAGAATTCTGCATTGAAATCCATTTCTCAAAAGAGCAAACAGATTTTTTTATATTTCATTTTGAAATATGACATGGGGCTAGACATATTGTCAATTTCCCAGCTGCCCCAAGTCATGTGACTTGTGCTCTGATAAACTTAAATCAGTCTTTACTGCTGTACTGCAAGTTGGAGTGATATCACCCCCTCCCTTTCCCCCACCCAGCAGCCTAACAACAGAACAATGGGAAGCAGTGGCATAACTAGATCTTACTGGGCCCCACAGCAAATTATTTTTCAGGCCCCCAAAATGTCCAGTGGTTGACCTGTTTTACCAATATTTATTGTAATTGTATATGAATTAGGTCCTCATGGGGCCCCTATAGCTCCTGGGCCCCCCTGCAGCCGCAGGGTCTGCTTCCTCTATAGTTACGCCCCGATGGGAAGGTAAACAGATAACAGCTCCCTAACACAAGATAACAGCTGCCTGGTAGATCTAATAACAACACTCAATAGTAAAACCCATGTCCCACTGCGTACTATTCAGTTACATTGAGAAGGAAAAACAACAGCCTGCCAGAAAGCAGTTCCCTCCTGAAGTGCTGGCACAAGTCACATGACTGGGGCAGCTGGGAAACTGACAATATGTCTAGCCCCATGTCAGATTTCAAAACTGAATATAAAAAAATCTGTTTGCTCTTTTGAGAAATAGATTTCAGTGCAGAAGTCTACTGGAGCAGCACTATTAACTGATGCATTTAAAAAAAACATGTTTTCCCATGACAGTTTCCCTTTAAGTTGTGATTCCCCTGTGCAGACATATTGGATTTACCACTCCAGTTACTTAATGGCTGTTCTCCGCTTGCCAATGGCCAATTTCCAGATTAATATAGGAAATATAGGAAAACATCCAGAATAAGAACTATCAATTTGCATCGCTGGGTTTCTAAGCAATTAATGCGGCTGGAATCCAGGCTGCAGTAGGCAAGAAAATGACAGATTGCTTGGCTGGGGGTTGGTCTCATTCGCTGATAGAAATATTGATAAAGATTGCTGCGTTGTGCATGAGTGAGCTGACTGCAGCCGCTGACAAATTCGCCTGGTGAATATAAACATAGAGATGTTGGAATTGGTCAGGGTGAAGTAGGGTTGCCACCCAGCCGGTATTTTACCGGCCTAGCCGGTAAAACACCAGCCAAGGCCGGGGCCGGTATTACAAATTTACCGGCAATGTATCTGCCGCTAAATTTGAAATACCCCTTAAAAATGGCCCTTGCCTTGCCTTAAATCTAATAAAAACGTACCTTTCTCGCGTCTTCAGCCGATCCTTCACGTGGCTCCGCCCCCTTTGACGTCACGCAAGGCCCCTTTTGACGTCACGTCACGCCCCCTTTTGGCCCCGCCCCCGCCGGCCGGTATAAAAAATTTCAAAAGGT
>CM044448.1:6955815-6978510 GCA_024363595.1 Xenopus borealis
CTGCAGGCTGAGTTATACAGGGAACTCTGAGTATCACTCATGTATTATAAGGGATAATCCAGACGAGCAGATTCGTGGAGATTAGTCGCCTGGCGACAAAACGACACGTCTTTGTGGCGACTAATCTCCTCGAATGGGTGGTCGTAGCGCACCAGCGGCGACGCGATTTTCAAAGTCGCTGAAAATTGCCTCGCCAGGCTTATAACCTACAAGAGAAGCAGGGTGCAGCGCAGCCTCATCATAATCACCAGCAACTCAACTCTTGTTTATTTCCTAAAAAAAAAAAATGAGCTGAGTTCCGTTTCATCATCCACTGATGTATTATAAAACGAATCACCGAAAAGAACATCCCATTCTTTTACTCGAGAACATTCCATAAATGAATACAAATAGGTTTCTTTGGCAGCCGGACCCTGATGTGCTGTGAAGCCACGGGGAGTGGGCACCCAAGCAAGAAGCAATGTGCCCAAACAAGTGGAAACGTGCCACCTGTGAAAAAACGATAGTGATTGCCGGGGGGGCAACCTGCCTAATAATGTCCCGTGTGTGAGAGCAGATTGCTTCAGGCAGCCGGGCTTTGAGAAACATAATGTATAATGTGGCTTTTCATTACTGGAACTCAAGCAGATCATTCATTCTGAGCACACGCTGCTGTACACGACTGGAGATGCTGATACACATCTAATTAAATTGTCTTCATCAGGCTCCTCTGCGTTGGTTATTAAGATGTTGGGAGTCGTACATAAATTATCACCCTGACAAACCCGACTCTTTTATTTCACCATCTTTGCACTTTTCTCTCTCTAGTTCTTTGATGAGGTGCTGTAGGTTTGGCCACCCAAGCAGGGCAAGCTGCAGATAATCCCGTAGCCTTTTGGCAAGTGAAGTGAGTAGAGAAGCATCAGGAGATATGGAGGTATGGCATACAGAAGATGTATGGCAGAGGATGATGGGAAAGGTTGAACTGAATGAATGAATAGCTGCCAATAGAGTCAAACTGGGACGTTCTAAAGGAGAACTCAACAAATTGGTCAGACCAGTCTCAGTCCATGGATATAGCTGGGCATTAAAGGGTGTGGTGGCCTTGAAGGAGAACTAAACCCTAAAGTAAAAAAAAACACGCTCTAAAGCTGGCCATAGACACAACGATGCGTTCGTATGAATCAAGGATTCCGACATTTTTCGTCCGGCGGAAATCGGTCGTTTAGTCGATAATTTCTGTTGGCTGCCGATAATATCTCTGTAGGTTTTGTCCGACACAACTTTCGTACGATCCCTGTAGGGGCAGAACATCATCCGATCTGTGCTTTTTACTACTTTATTTGATCTGAAGGTTAGTGGCAGGTCAGGAGATGGGGAAGTCCGATTGTTAAAGGATTCGAACAATCGGATCTTTGTGTCTATGGCCAAGTCTTTACTTACCCCTCTGTGCAGATTCAGGGATCGGAGTTCACGTCAGTCAGATTCTGGGTCTTCTGTAATCTGAGAATGCGAGCTCAGTATCAGCGAATGCGCAGTTGGAGCAATTTCCCGGTCGGCAACAACTGCTCTTGCGCCGAAATTGACAAAAATCAGCGCCGGAAGAAAACATGAACATTACTGAAGGGGTCCATTTAGGGTAGGGGGTAGTTTTTTTTTACTTTAAGGTTTAGTTCTCCTTTAAGGCCACAACCTTTAATTACATCCATGAACTGGGACTGGCCTGACAAATTTGGCACACTCAGTATGGCCACTGGATCGACATGCCTGTACTATAATGTGAGGTTCTGTATTCTAATTGGCTCTTAAAGATGTTGTTCATCTTTAAATTAACTTTAAGGATGACGTAGAGGGGGATATTCTGAGACTATTTGCGATATGTTCTATCTGTTGTGGTTTTTGAGTTATTTAGCTTTTTACTCAGCAACTCTCCAGTTTCAGCCATCTGGGGGTTAGGGTCCAATTTAAGCCTGCAATCAACCATGCACTGATTTGAATATGAGACTGGAATAGGAATAGGAGAGGCCCAAATAGAAAGAAACAGCAATACAAAGTAGCTATAACAACAGGGTCGGACTGGGGGGTCCGGGGCTACTGCCCCAGGGCACCCCTCAGTCCGCTGCTCCAGCGTGCGCATTGTGTTAGTCACTGGGAATTTTTTTCGCCGCAACCGCCGTCAAAGGGGGTCGCAGACCTGGGCTGGCGGGGCCCACAAGAGTCAGGGGGCCCACCGGGTTTTTTCCTGGAGCCCCACCAGCCCAGTTGACATTGGATAACATTATATCTGTAGCAGTTATACAGCATTTGCCTTTAATATGGGGTCAGTGACCTTAAAGGGCAAGGAAAGGCAAAGAAATAATATCCCATTTTTACTTTCTTTAATGAAAAAGAAATCTATGTCCAATATACTTTCATTAAAAAATTTGTACTGTTTTTATAAGAAACCTCACTGTATGCAGTGAAATTCTCCCTTCATTTAGTGCTGTGGATAGGAATTTTCATACAGTCCCTAACTTCTGGCAGGGAAACAATCATACTTATGAACAGCAGGGGGAGCCCCTGCCTTACTTACCAGCCATGCAGAACTCAAGCAGCTTTGTTTTTTGATAATTTATGACAAC
Organism: Xenopus borealis; assembly: GCA_024363595.1. Lineage (NCBI taxonomy): Eukaryota > Metazoa > Chordata > Amphibia > Anura > Pipidae > Xenopus > Xenopus borealis. Next base: position 6,958,416 of record CM044448.1, read on the forward strand.
CCCTAAGAAGCCCAGACCACACTGAGCATGTGTATGTAGTCTAGTCTTGCAAAGATGTATAACAAAGTTACAAGATGACAGCCCCCTGTGGCCAACTTTGAAAGCATAAATCATTTGTTTGATTAGGCTTGTGGTGCAGTAAGTTCATGTTTATGTTTAGTATTCAAAATACAGTGTTTCTAGCCTTATTCTATTATACAGAAACAGAAGGTTAAGGCAAAGAATTCAAAAACTATGAAAAAGAAAAAAGTAAAAAATGAAGGTCAGTTTAAAAAAAGGATCAGAATCAGCCTAAGCATCATAAAAGTTGTCTTAAAGGTGAACCACCCCATTAAATAATTTGGATCAGTTAAAGCTTTATGCCAATCATTCTTAGTCAAACAATGTATCTATATCCAGGGTCGGACTGGTGGGTACTACAGCTCCAGGGGCCCACACCGTGATCCCACCCTACCAGTGTCCTGGGGGAGTGCTGATGGGGATTGGGTCCGGCCCAATCGGATCCTGTCTACACATATCTATCTATCCATGTATTTGTTACTGTTATGAGCTCCTACTCTAGATTTCTGCCAAGAGTGTAGTCAGTCTGTAACCAGCTTTGTTGGCCGGTAAAATGGCTTAATGTGTGTAGAAAGCCAACTGCGGGCACCATGCCAACTGTAACTAAACCAGTGAATGGAATGCGGTGCTTTTATTATGCCAAACATTAAAGCATGCCACATTTATATAAAAGATACTCGTGGGGGAAAATGAAAGGAAACACAGCCGGGGAAGCATTAAGTCAATTCTCTGCTGCAATGTGAATTATAACCAGAACTTGTCGTGAGTAGGAGTTGAGAGAGTCACAGGCATCTCAGGAAGGTTGAGACCCGAATCTAAGGGGAAACAGGGGGATATCCAGTCGACGATCCTTTTGCATGTTTTATTTTGTGAATGAAGTCCCAACAATGGAATGTCTTTACATCTACCTTTGTTATCTTTAGTTTTAGTTTAGTTTCTTTTACAGCCTGTATTTCTCCATTGAATGTTATACATTTGCAATACCAACATGCCTTTGTACTAATTGCAGCACATCTTAATATTTGCTGTCATGTTGATTTCTATTGGTTAATGTGAAAGTCAAATCAAATATTTTACTCCAAGGGAAAAAGCCATGACTTTGCCCATTGCAGCTCACAAGTAATAGAACAAGTACTATTAGATATATATAATGGGCTGCTCTGATGTTCTTCTGCTTAGGAAAGATTTGAGAAAGGTTTCTAATTGTTTTCCTAAGCAGAAGAACATCAGCCTCTTTCTTTCTCCTGACAACTTCCTTGACTACTTGGTGGTCAGACTGGTGGGAAACTGACCAGCAGGTGGCGCTGTTGGAACAAAATTAATTCATATTAACAGTACATGTATCCCTTAATATCTTGGAATAAAAACAAAATAAACAATGAATGTAAATTGCAAAAGATTTAGACTAGCACCCTTGTCAATTTTACATTTACTTATTTCAAAGGTTTACTTCTCCTTTAATGACTAATCAGCCTTATATTGTGACAATGTTTCTATTACGCTATGGGGCAGATTTAGCATTGGTCGAATTTCGAATTAAAAAAAATTCGAAATTCGACCATATGAATAAAAAGGAAGTAAAATCCTTCAAATTTGACGGATTTTACCGCAATTCGATCAAATAAAACGATTTAATCAATAATGATTAATAATGATTCCCAATTCGGCAGCTTGGTTCTGGCGAAGTAGTTGGTCGAATAAAAATTTAAAGGGGAAGTAATTCGACCATCGAATTGTCGAATATTCGAATAAAATTTTATTTGAATATTCAAATTATTCGAATTCGACTATTCGATGGTCGAATTTGTCTAAATTGCATATTCAAGATCGAATTTCGAATTATTCATGTGAATTTTAGTAAATTTGCCCCTGAGTGTACTGTATATTGTGAGTGGGTCCCTAAGCTCAGTAAGTGACAGCAGCACAGAGCATGTGAATCAGTGAATCAGTAGAAAAGAAGATGGGGAGCTACTGGGGCATCTACTGGGGAGACACAGATCTTTACTGCTAAAGGGCTGTGGTTGCTGCGGGCTGGTACACAAGCACAAAACATCATGGAGAACATTTATACCTACTGTTTTAGTTAAGCTTTAGTTCTCCTTTAAAACTGTTCCGTTGCCTTCAAGCACTATCTGTGCAAATATGTTCAGTCATTCCAATACAGCTAAATCCTTTGGATAACAGGAAACAAGCCTAAAATAAATACACAGGGATGTTAAACTGAGAATCTATTTTGATTAAAATAAACATTATTAGATATAAACACTCGTGTAGGCACAATAAATCAACTTCTAAACCCATTTTCTTCTTTCTTTGAACAACGCATTATTTTCTGAAATATTGGTGACAATTAGCGTTACTGTTCCTGTATTGGCTGGAAGCTGCTCGTTTGCAGCGGCAGATAATTGCTCCATTAAGAGGCATTTATTTGTTCTCTCTGCCACCAGGTGCCAAAATAATTGCACTTTTGGCTGAGGCTATTGCCATTCACATACCCAGGCAATGAAAAGATTTCAATTATTTTGCTTTTTTGATTAATGTACTTGGCTTCTCTGTACCACAAAGAAGCAGCACTCCACATGTTTATTTCCTGCTGCTAATAAATATTCTATTACTTGTGTTGTTTAATTCTTTCTAAATTCATCTCTTCATCCTACACTTTCACCGTGGGTTTAGGAAATCTCCCTAATTATGAGGATGTCTAAAAATGCACCTAAAGAAATCATAACCCTTCATAAATGCTGCTGGATTACAGCTTCCAGCAAATTCCACCGTATTATCACGTTTTCAAATTATCAAGTATCAGTTATCAAATTTTATTCCAGTATTTTTGGAATTGTTAGACAATTTGGGAGAGTAGTTGTGAAGCTTTATAGAAGGTATATAGTATAGAAGTACTCATTGTAGTGTCAACATTTAGTCTTGTGCTCCAGATAATTTTTAATTTGATTCTTCTTCTTGCCACTTTTACCTTATGTTTTACATGCTGAGATCAGAGACACAAGGTCAAATTTGGAGAAGGCATCAGGCCAAGACATCAGGTGGGGAGGTAGAACAGATAGAAGAGGTAGGAAACAGATAGAAGAAAGATGATGTCCAGAAACAGAAATTATTTGGCAAGATGGAAAGTTGGTCAAAGGAGGCAGATGGAGATGTCAAATGCGGCATTAATCTAAGAGCAGATTAGAAGACGGCATTGAGTGGAGTTTTAGATGGAAGCCTCTGGTGGAGTGGGAGAAGTCGGCATTGTGAGAGAAATCTAGGAGATCTTAGGTGGTATAGGATCAACTATTGAGTCAGAGCTCCAGGCCACATTTAGGGAGGGCTAGATTGGTGAGGAGGAACCGGGGAGAGATATATATCCAGATTTTATCCGGTGTTGATCAATCCCTTAATGACAGTACTAATAGATGTCTTAAAGGTGAGTGAATATCGAAAATGAAGAAAGTGCATAGGTATTTACACACAACTGGAGTTTGAAATTGAGGGCTTTTATTCATGCAGAAGAGTCTTAGAAGCTAGTGTAAATAGATGGCATCTACAATTCTGTTCTAGCTTTTTCATCTCACAACCCTGTCTTTCTAGTAAAGGCAGAGTTGGACTGGAATGTCAGGGGCCCACCATAAAACCATAGTCCATAGGCCTACTCTACAAACTTTTTCTCCTCTTCCTCACCTCACTCAACCTCTATTCTTCAAGTATCCTTTCTTTCTATTCTATTATTGATTATTCTATCTATTTAGCCTCTCTGTTCCCATACAGAAATAATGACCATGAAACAGGCCAAATGGTAATTAACAGGAGGGTCCACCGGGAGTTTTTCTGGTATCCCGGTGGACCAGTCTGACAGTGAGCAAAGGTTCAAAGCAGCAGATACAGAGTGGAAGCCCATGGCCAGATATAGAGCTGGAGCCACAGGTTTATCACTGACACTGATACCTATCCTGATGGGTATATATGACCTGCTTTTCTATATGTCTAATCCACACTGCTCAAGTTTGCAGACTCCAACCATCTATGAACACAACAGAAATCAATGGAATTCTCTGTGCTAGAAGGTCATGCTTCTTTATACACAATAAAGTCACGTAGGCTTGTGAATAAATAATTCTTAAAGGCATCTACAATAAATCCATGAACATATGTATTAGGATCAGGCCCAGACTGGCAATCTGTGGGTTCTGGCAAATGCCAGAGGAGCTGCTATAAGGTGCCATAGAAAGTCAGTATTTCGTGGGCTGGTGGGGGCTGTTTGGGCCTCTGTGTGGGTTGATTGGGCATCTATGAACCTGAAATGCCAAGACCTATTTTGATACTCAGTCCGTACCTGATTAGGATGATTTGTTTTTCCCACTAACTATACACCTTCTAATCTCCGTTTCTGGTTTATCTTAGACAAAACCTGTAGTACTACTTATTTTTAAGAGGGAACTAATACATTAGGTAAATCCAGTTTTTGCACAATGACCTGCTGGATCAAGAAAATGATGGGGGTGAATTTACTTGTGTGTAACACGTCTACCACTAGTTTACACCCTGAGTTGGTTTGATAAATAGATTGAGATCTCAAAAAAACTAATATTGATATAGACCTATTATTAAGCACTGTATAATGGCTGTATTCTTTTTCTCTATTAGGTGACCAAGATGCTAGCAGTTGTAGTAATCCTGTTTGCTCTCCTGTGGATGCCATACCGCACTCTGGTGGTTGTTAACTCCTTTATGGACCCTCCATACCTCAACATGTGGTTTGTTCTGTTCTGCAGACTGTGCATCTACCTTAACAGCGCCATCAATCCCATCATCTACAACCTGATGTCCCAAAAGTTCAGAGCTGCCTTCAAAAACCTGTGCAAGTGTGAGCAGAAGAGGACAGAGAAGGCAGCTAAGTACAACGTTCCCGTGTATTACAGCGTCATGAAGGACAGTTCCCATGAGAGTCCTGATCATGATGTCACAGTTCAGGAGGATCTCAACGGGCTTCCAACAAAAAAAGTAAACTTCCCACAGAAATGTGTCGATACCACGACAACATACAGCGTGGCGTAGTACTACCCATAATTATATATATTTATTTTGTAAAGGATTCAATGTGATTGCAAAGTGTGGGTGGTTTTAATCTGATCACTCAGGATTGCTGGAGTGTAGCAGCTCTCCTGGAGTCATGTGGTGACCACTCAGCTATACAAGAACTTTATTTTGTTGTGTTCGGCAGATGCCACCAAGCTCCTGAGATAATGTTATGAAAACTGTAGAGAAGGATCTGAACATGTTTGGACACCTACTCCACATCTTCTGAGGGTTGTTTTTCCATTGTAGGTGATTATGCCAAACCATTGATTACGCCATGGATTACTTGTTTATGTTGCTGTGAGTGTTCTAGAGTCATGACATTGTATGTATGATATGGCCTGTATATATGCATCCTGGTGCAATCTAATTCGATATGGAGTTATCAGTTCTCCTCAGAAGGATTCCAAGAAGATCATCAAATAGTTGTTTCATAGTTTATCCTAGGTTTTATTTCCCAGGGGTGCATGTTGACCAGACATTGACTTTGTGTGATGATATATAATAGTCTTGTTCTTTGGTCACTGATAAACTAAAAATATGCCACATTACAAGTGCATTGAGGGTTTTATATTCAACTTCATGACTATTGTTATGTCCCAAGGTGATAGAGTTAAAAATAAATATACTGAATAACCCAACCAACTCAGTCTTGATGCGGCTTGATAAAATACAGGCTTCCCAATGGGTCATGTTGAGTTTTATATCTCAATACCCATAAGAGAAGTGTTGGTTTCCATCCCTTAAGGTATAAACATGTCCTATAACAAAAGGCACTTGCAAACTGACCATGTAAAAATTCCATACCCAACGGTTAGACCTCAGAACAGAAGCTAACTGCCCATGGGTATACCACGGTATTTTTTCACTGCACACCCGGATCTTTACTCACTTTCACTGCTCCCGTGGTGCTGGTAATCCGTTGAGCGACAAGGTCCCCTAGCAACAGCAATTCCAAATCATGGATCCGCACACACTTGTCTTTGCAGTGGGGGAAAAACCCCTTTTCCTTTTATTTAATCACCAATATCAACGTTTCGGGGGGGTACAACCTCCCTTCATCATGATATGGTTCCAAATGTGAACAATACACCTTTATCAACATAACTCCACCTCCTACATACCATGTGATTTAATTAGCATCTAATGTTTAATCCCCATTTAATTTCATCTTCATATCTCAACTTTTGTGTTTAGTATTAGTATATATTTTTTATACAATATAATAAATTATCTAAAACATTTATATTATCCTTAGTGTATAAAAAATATATACTAATACTAAACACAAAAGTTGATATATTAAGATGAAATTAAATGGGGATTAAAGATTAGATGCTAATTAAATCACATGGTATGTAGGAGGTGGAGTTATGTTGATAAAGGTGTATTGTTCACATTTGGAACCATATCCGGATGAAGGGAGGTTGTACCCCCCCGAAACGTTGATATTGGTGATTAAATAAAAGGAAAAGGGGTTTTTCCCCCACTGCAAAGACAAGTGTGTGCGGATCCATGATTTGGAATTGCTGTTGCATGGGTATACCACCCCATGGTTGTCTGAAACCCTATACCCCCTTCCACCATCATATTTATTCTATTGTTTTTATAACTGCAAACATTTTATGAGGTGATTAGATTGCTACCTGTTCAATAAAGTAATTGAATAGGGTTGAATATTAGGACAACAGCCATTGTTGGAAGGATATAGTCTGTTAAATCTGTGTTACCTGGAATAGTGAGAACGCTGGATTTTATCACATTCTTTTCACCCTATTATGTGTGCAAAAACATAAATATATAATAAGGCAGCCTTTCTTTTTCTCAGTTCAACATATAAATGAAACATCTTTGAACGTTTCAGCCTTGAGTGAATTTTGGCAAATTCGAATTCAGTCTAATTCAGATGCATTGGGCTTGTAATTTGTTTTGCCTATTCTTTTAATCTATCATTTATTATGGTCTTACCAAAATATCAAAGTGGTATAAGCGGAAGTTATAGAGATATTGAGCCTCCCAGTGATCTCATTGTCTCAGCTTTACAGAAAAGGAGGAGTTAGTTAACAAGGGTTTTAACTAGGTGGGAGAATCTAATGATATTCAATATAAAGGCACTGGACACAGCGTGCATGATGGCTACCTCAATAATGAAAGAAAGGAAGAAACTCAAGTCAAGGTATAAAAATATAGGTAGAACACCTTGTAAAGAGAAGCTCTAGTCATTGGCTTCATTTGGATCCTGTTGATGTATTTCTCCATGCTATAATACACTTGTATTGCACACACAGGCAAAGGCCAGGGGAATCTCTTCTCCAAACTCAGCAAATCATACATTATATCATTAGGGACTTCAAATGAATATACCAAGCTTTCCATTGTAATTAAAATCTGCTTTCACATTCAGGCTGGATCATAGATCAGCCTATTCAGGAGCAGCCATTGTGTTGTAGCTGGATCAATCCCCCCATTAATGAAGACTGACATGGGGTTGATAGCAGTTAAACTCCAGATAAAGGCCTTGGGGAATGACAGACTGTAGCACTTAGATATTAATCCCAGTGTTATCAAGGGCTTTCTATTCTCTATATATTTGCCTTTGTATAGAGAAATGAAGATAACTGCCTTATTGCTTGAGAATTTTGAAGATGGTGAGGTCCCTACAAAATGCAGGAAGGGATCAATCTGAAGGGGGGGGGTCCCATAATTTAGAGGTCTACATTCTTCATTTTGTTATTGACCTCCCAGAAAAATCAGCAACACCAGGAGAATTGAAAAATTAGGCCTCTAGTTTACATCCAGCTCCAGGTTTTCACAACTATATTACTGGCCAAACACATGCAGATGGAGCTGTTTAAAGGGCACCAATCATACCTAAAATGTTTTACTAAGTAAATACAATATGTGAAAGTTCAAGAAATCTGATTTTTAAAACAGTTAGAATTGTTTGTATAATGTAAATGATCAGCTCACTATTCCTTCTGCAAAATCTCCCCTATCTCCACTGCAGTTCTAGCTGAGGCAGCCATCTTGGATTTCACTGACTCCTCCTACCTATATCTTCACAGCCAACTGTAGCTCTGAAATCTCGCACATGCTCAGTTGAAATTCCTCGCTTGCCTAATAAACCTTCTAAGCTATTTTGAAATCTGCCAAACTTCTGTGTTAGTGCTGCCACCTTGTGGAAGTTGCTGTGTGCACTTCTCTTGATTCTTCTAGAGTTTACTGAAGCTAGGCATTCTGGGTAGCTCATTTGCATGTTGTAGTCAGTGACAAAGTATGGGATTTTTTTAAAAACTGTTTTTTTTTCTTCAAAAAACTGTACATGTAGTTTGATTAAACATGTTTAGGTTGTACTGGTCACGTTGTTAACATGTGTTTGATTTTGGCTATGATTGGTGCACTTTAAGCAGACCTGGAGCCTATTAAATCACAAAAACAGAAAGGCAAACTAATCAATAAAGAGCAAAATCTGATTTTTGGCAACTGAATGAATGAAAGGTTCATGCCCGTTTATTTGGACTGCTTGGGTCCTGGCAGTGGCGTAATTAGATATTACTGGGCCCCATAGCAAAGTCATTTTAGGTACACCAAGGTATCCAGGGGTTGTCCTGTCTAGGTTGCTGTGTGGCTTAGCATGAACAACTGTTAGAGACAGATTTGGGGAGAATGCCTTTCTTTGTTGAAGCAAATAAAAGTATTTATAAAAAATAAAGGTGGCAGCCATATCTGGGTGATCAGTTGAGGCCCAGATCTGGCCATGTATGGCCACACTCTACACTCAAAAATGACCATTGGTAGGGGCATCTGGAGCTATTGGGCACTGCATAAATAACTAAAGCAGCTATAACTAGATTATAGTACCAGTCTCAGGTCCCATAGAACAAGGTTCTGTTGATGCCAACTGTTTTGGGAACCTGGAATTACTGTTGGTCAACTAATGCCCAAGGTTGCAGAACGAATGCAATGGAGCTTGTAGCAGCTATACAGACATTAAATATATAAATATATTATACAGGTATGGGACCTGTTATCCAGAATGCTTAAAGCGCACCAATCATAGCCAAAATCAAACACGTATTAACAACGTGACCAGTACAACCTAAACATGTTTAATCAAACTACATGTACAGTTTTTTGAAAAAAACAGCAGTTTTTTTAAAAATCCCATACTTTGTCACTGACTACAACATGCAAATGAGCTACCCAGAATGCCTAGCTTTAGTAAACTCTAGAAGTATCAAGAGAAGTGCACACAGCAACTTCCACAAGGTGGCAGCACTAACACAGAAGTTTGGCAGATTTCAAAATAGCTTAGAAGGTTTATTAGGCAAGCAAGGAATTTCAACTGAGCATGTGCGAGATTTCAGAGCTACAGTTGGCTGTGAAGATATAGGTAGGAGGAGTCAGTGAAATCCAAGATGGCTGCCTCAGATAGAACTGCAGTGGAGATAGGGGAGATTTTGCAGAAGGTATAGTGAGCTGATCATTTACATTATACAAACAATTCTAACTGGTTTATAAATCTGATTTCTTCAACTTTCACATATTGTATTTACTTAGTAAATCATTTTAGGTATGATTGGTGCCCTTTAAGACCCAATCATGGATAATGGATTTTTCCCTAATTTGGATCTTCATACCTTAATTCTACTAGAAAATCATATAAACATTAAATAAACCCAAAAGGTTGGTTTTGCTTCCTATGAGGATTAATTATATCTTAGTTGGGATCAAGTACAAGCTACTGTTTTATTATTACACAGAAAAAGGAAATCATTATTAAAACTTTGGATTAATTGATTATAATTGAGTCAATGTCAACGGAGTCAATGTCAAATGTCAAGTCGGCCCTTCCGACATTTCTTTGACACCCATAGACTTTAATGGGCAGCAGCGAATTTTACACCAGCGGCAAATTTTTGGCGAATCGAAACAGGTCAAATTCGCCGATCCCTGCAGGTTACCGGATAATGGATCGCATACCTGTATATATTGTAAATACTAGGGATGCACCGAATCCACTATTTTGGATTCGGCCGAACCCCCGAATCCTTCCCGAAAGATTTGGCCGAATACCCAACCGAATCCGAACCCTAATTTGCATATGCAAATTATGGGTGGGAAGGGGAAAACATTTTTTACTTCCTTGTTTTGTGCCAAAAAGTCACGTGATTTAGCTCCCTGGCCCTAATTTGCATATGCAAATTAGGATTCGGATTCGGTTCGGCCAGGCAGAAGGATTCGGCCGAATCCGAACCCTGCTGAAAAAGGCCGAATCCTGGCCGAATCCCGAACCGAATCCTGGATTCGGTGCATCCCTAGTAAATACACATACTGGATATGTATACACTTACTGGATACAGACTGATTATGATAATTACATACACTACCAGGGAGGAAACCACAGAAAAATGGTTTATAATACATATATTTTTTTCAGATTGACATGATTACAGTTTTCTACAGATCTTATTCTATGTATGTACCATACCTTCCAGGTATAATTTATACATACTTTATAAAGAGTATCGGTGGGGTTGGGGTGGGGTAACCAAGTTGATATATGTTTTGCTGTACATGAGAACAGCCTCTGCTTGACAGAATCTGTACAGTATATTGTTCTGCCTACGCTGGGATGATGATGAGCACCGGCATTAATTGTTCCTTTATAAAACACTTGATAATAAGATTGTTAACCTGTAAAATAAAGCAAGAAAAGATTCGCTGTCATCAGTTTATTCTTTTTGAATACGATAAAGTGTGTCAAGTGTTTCTTTATTACCATTATACTATAATTACCCTTGTGATTTCTCTGTACAGGCTATGAGCAAACCTAGGGGGCTGTTCCTGCTGAATTGTGCTTAGTACAGGGAATACCTATGTGACATAGTTTTATGGGATCTCTCTGTACAGACTATGAGCAAATTTAGGTGGCCGCCCCTGGCAAACTTATAACCTATACAGTTGGGGAAAAGGTAGACTTGAATGGAAAATGAACAAGACACTTGGAAAAGACAAGTTGCAATGCTACTTACTGAACATGATTATTATCCACCTCAGTGTTGGGCAACCAGTAGCCTGAACTCTGATTTATACAATAGAAAAAATACATTTGGATAATGTCTCCTTTTTGTGTATCAGTCAGAGAGACTGAAGCTGAATGCAGTGTATTGTGTTGCACGGACATAAAGACCCATCCTTAAACATTGGCTTTGTCCCCTTTCTGTTCTAAATGGAGATTCAGTGGAACATATAAGTATGGTTATTAAGTTGTTCCCTGACCATTACATCATCGCTATTGTCAGAGGATATAAAGGCTCGGAGAAAAAGCCATTGAAACACTGTGCTCTGTGCTGAATTTACGGCTAGGAGTAACAGCGGGAAGACATACAGAGACAGAAAATACGTTAGAGAGCTAGAGAAATACAAATACAAGACATTTAGATCATATCTCTATCAAGAAATTAAGTACAGACTCTTGCACCATTCAAAGTTTAAAATACTAAATAGTTTCAATACATTATATAGACTTAAAGGGGTGGTTCACCTTCAAGTTAACTTTTAGTATATTGTAGAAGGGCCAATTCTAAGAAACTTTTCAATTGGTCTTCATTGTTTATTTTTCATAGTTTTTTAATGATTTGCAATTTTCTTCTGTTTCTTTGCAGCTTTCAAATGGGGGTCGCTGACACCATCTAAAAACAAATGCTCTGTAAGGCTACAAATGTATTGTTATTGTTACTTTTTATTAATTATCTTTCTATTCAGTCCCTCTCCTATTCATATTCCTGTCTCTTATTCAAATCAATGCAGGGTTGCTAGGGTAATTTGTACCCTAGAAACCAAATTGCTGATACTGCAAACTAGAGAATAAAAAGCTAAATAACTATAAAACCACAAACAATAAAAAATTTAAACCAATTGCAAATTGACTCAGAGAATATCACTCTCTACATTATACTAAAAGTTAACTCGAAGGTGAACAACCCCTTTAAACGGTTGAACTTGACAGATGCGTGTCTTTTTTTTAACCTACTTACTATGTCTGGAAGAGCTGACATTTGAATTAGATTTTATATTATATTTTATATGGCTGATAAGGCATGAAGGCATGGATAGATTCACCAGAGCAGCAAGGGGCAAATTCACTAAGATGCGCAAATTCGCTAGCGTTGGCTTCGCTAGTGTTCGCCGCACTTTCGCCAGGCGAATTTTCGCCAGCACTACGCAAAGATAGGGGCCTTCATATAAACACAAAGTCTTAACTGTTATGCCAATAGATTTAATGGACGTGCAGGCAAAACTTACAAGCACAGATGGTTTTAGATCTAGCGAAGGAATTCCAAGGGAATCCTGGACTGAAAAAAAGTCAAACAATACCAGTGTTAAGCATTGGGCATCCTCTTAAGAGCAATGGGTATCTTCTTCCTATCAGTAACTGGAGAATGCAAATTACACTTTGGATTAGAGTCCTGCGCGGGTCCATTTTTTGGGACCCGTACCCACAACCCGCAACCCGGACTCGCATTCTTACCCGCTTGGACCCGCGACCCAACCCGTACCCGCAACCCGGATCCGCGACCCGCTGACCATCAAGAATCAGGAAGTGCTGTCATTGTAAACCGGAAGTGACATCATCGGAAGTAGCCATGATCAGAAAAAAAGGAGTAAAACAGGAAGTGCTGTCAATGTAAACCGGATGTGACATCATCAGAAGTAGAAATGCTGAGAAAAAGGAGTACAAATCGCTATAGCGAGGATCCGCGACCCGACCCTCAACCCGCCAATCTGCAGAACCACCGGCCCGCTTCTATACCCGCACCCAGAAATTCTACGAGCAATCCGCAGGGTACCGCGGGATTTTGCAGGTAACCCGCTGCAGGACTCTACTTTGGATATTCTGCAAAACAGAACAATCTGAAGGTCATTTACTGCCCAAGAGGAGACCAATTTGTCACCATGACACAAAAACACTTTCCAATTATGGACAAAAGACATTCCTAACCCTCCACATTGCCAATGCTAATTTTGTCTGCTGTATATTCTATACCTACATATACGTATGCCTTGCGAGCCCACTTCAATAAATCATGACTCTACTGTAAGTTGATATCCATCTGCGGGGGAGATTATCGCTAATCTGTCGCCTGGGAAAAATGGCTCCTGCATCTGCTGAGAGATTTCATACGGTACAATCGTTTCGCTGAATTTCTTTTTCATCTTCAGTCTCAGCACGCTCATTTGAAAAAAAAAAAAACTTACCCCCATTCCCTTTCCCCCAGTTCTCATAAAAATCCCCTGATTCGTCCAGAATCAGATCAGATTCATTTAATGAAGCCTTGCTTTATTCCTGAAGGACAGGGATCTGCCAATTGTATACATATAGGCTTTCATTGTCGATAACTATCATATTTATATAGCAAATCCCTAGCTTAGAAACGGACTCAAACCAAATACAGCCTGAAAAAGCTGCAGCCTAGCAAACAAGCAATATTGGGTCAGCACAACACGTGTTTGCTTTTTAAATGCTACATTACAAATATCGACCAGTTTAACTGCACACATACACTGTAGCTTTAGAGACTGATTGAACGGGGAACCATTGTTCTGCGAAAAACACTGAAAAAGGAAAATGCATGAGCAGTTAGAAATGTAATTAACCTGTATATCCAAAACCTCATTATTTATTGGAAAATATTCTATGGGACCCATTATCAAGCTCTCTTATAGTGCAAGGAACACAAAGGGGGGGATTTTATTTCCAGATGCAACAGCATACAGAATAGATTTGTACAATGCTAATTATTGCTTGGCATCAACATGCTATTAAAGGGGTGGTTCACCTTCAAGTTAACTTTTAGTATATTGTAGAAGGGCCAATTCTAAGAAACTTTTCAATTGGTCTTCATTATTTCTTTTTCATAGTTTTTTAATGATTTGCAATTTTCTTCTGTTTCTTTGCAGCTTTCAAATGGGGGTCACTGACACCATCTAAAAACAAATGCTCTGTAAGGCTACACATGTATTGTTATTGTTACTTTGTATTACTTATCATTCTATTCAGTCCCTCTCCTATTCATATTCCAGTTTCTTATTCAAATCAATGCAGGGTTGCTAGGGTAATTTGTACCATAGAAACCAAATTGCTGACACTGCAAACTAGAGAGCTGCTGAATAAAAATCTAAATAACTATAAAACCTTAAATAATAAAAAATGAAAACCAATTGCAAATTGTCTCAGAATATCACTCTCTACATTATACTAAAAGTTAACTCAAAGGTGAACAACCCCTTTAAGCCAAAGTCATAACGACAAGTATTGTTATAGGATTTAAAAGGAGGCAGGTCAAGAGATAGACATATTGTATCTAGTGTGGGTCACAAAATGTAGAAGTAGAAGTCAAAAAGATGAGTCAAAAGCACTTCAGGATCCCTAAAAGAATAGATTGGGATCTTGAGTTAAGAATGAAAGTTAACTTTATGGTTTATTGACTTCCAGTTGTTTGACCATAAACACTTTGGAATCCCGAGAGCTGGAACATTTCTGCTACAACTTTTAAATATCACAGTACAATCATTCATAATGCATCATTTTAATAATTGTGTTGAAACTGGATATTCATGCAATCCGTCTTTCAAAAGAGCAATACAGATACAGAGATACAATAGAACTACGGGAAGATAACAGCTACCCAATAGATCTAATAGTAGCACTCTATAGTAAAAATCCAAGTCCCACTGCGACTCCTCCAGTTACATTGAGTACACAATGGAAGCCTCAGAACCCCCAATCCTATTCTGCCATTGGAATGTTCTGGGTCACCTTAGAGATACTTTTTCTCTCACACCTCAACTGCATTGCAGAGTGCACAATATTATAAAAAAATCAGTGGCTTTGTTTGGTCCATCTGTTTTAGCTTTTCCTATGTCTTTCTCTCTTTGTTACTCAACAGGCCTCTCCTACCAAAAATATATATCTTAATGAAGTTGTGACCCTGCCTTATGATTGCTACTCTGTTCTTGAGTGTGCATCTATGGAGCTCCAGTTTGTTAATTTAACTTCAGTACCCACTTTGTAGTCCAACATTATTTGCTTCCTTTAGTGGATAACATGAAAACATTTGCATTCCTTATGCAAGAAAGTCATTTTTTAACACTAAAGCAGATCGGTTTTCTTTCCACTTATATTACTCAATGTTTACAAGCAAATGGAACACACAATCTTGATAATCTTTAAACAAACTGTCTCGGTCAACCAAGCTGGAAATCCATCTTAATTTCCCCCCAATACTTGCCCATTACATCGCTGATTGTGTAGATGTCCAACCACAAATGTCCTTGTAGAAGCCACTATAGGCAAGTCCAGTACAGAAGAGTGAATGGCTTCCAGCATAATCTATACCATGCTTCTAAATTGGGAATGTCATGCTTGGTTAATGTTGACAGATTACTTTTTTTTCTCTTAAGCAACACAGACATCTAGGTGGTTAGAAACGTGCCATGTGCTTAGAGAATTTTAAGTGACCATCAAACCCCATTAAATGCTCCTCTGTAGAACAAACAGAAGTGTTCAGCTATAGGGTACAACCGATAAATATAAACAATAAAGCAGTGAAATTGACCACAGAGAGAGGCAATCACAGCACATGAATCGAGAAATCAGACGCTGGGATTACTTTGTGCCAAGTATTGGTGGGGCAAGTTCAGTGTCAGACTGGCCCACCTGGATACCAGGAAAACTCCCGGTGGGCCCAGGTGTCAGTTAAAAATTTAGCCCATTTCATGGCCATTCCCCATTTCTATAGGGAAAAAAGAGGCTAGATTTCTGAGAACAAAGAGGCTAAATAGATGGAATAATAGATTGTAGCATGTGAAGAAAAGAGACTCGGATAATAGAGTTTGAGTGAGGAGAGGAAGGATAATAGTACTGAGAGTTGGGCCTTTACCTAAGGTTTTTGGGTGGGCCCATGGTCTAACTTTTTGGATGGGCCCTTGGTGTCCCAGTCCGACACTGGGCAAGTTATACATTGTTTCAGCTTTGAGGAGGATATAGATTTTTGCTTTGTTCTTGGGTCAATGGGAGCACCAAAATTGGCCTAGAATAGTCATAATTTACCCTCTACACCAGGGGTTCCCAACCTTTTGAATCTGTGAGCAACATTCAGGCGTAAAAGAAGTTAGGGAGCAACACTAGCTTGAAAAATGTAGTATTGTGCAGTGTCAGACTGGCCCACTGGGATACCAGAAAACTCCCAGTAGGCCCAGGTGTCAGTGGACCCTCTTGCTTCTAATTATTTGGCCTATTTCATGATCATTGCCTGTTTCTTTATGGGAACAAATGCATGAAAATTTAAGAATATAGCAAGTAGATACAAAAGACTAGGAGAATAAAGAGGTCGAGTGAGAAGAGGAGTAATAGTAGGAGGAGGAAAAATAGTTTGGAAAGTGGACCCATGGTCTAAGGCTTCCTGTTGGGCCCATGGTCTAAGGCAGGGGTCCCCAACCTTTTATTACCGATGAGCCACATTCAAATGTAAAAAAAAAGTTGTAGAGCAACACAAGCATGAAAAAGTTTCTGGGGTGCCAAATATGGGCTGTAATTGGCTATTAGTAGCCTCTATGTGGACTGGCAGCCTACAGTAAGCTCTGTTTGGCAGTACACATGGTTATTATGCAACAAAAGCTTTCCTTCAAACCAGGAATTGAAAATTAAGCAACTGCTTTGAGGCCACTGGGAGCAACATCCAAGGAGCCACTGGTTGGGGATCACTGATCTAAGGTTTTGTAGTTGGCACCTGGCATCCCAGTCTGACACTGGTACTGGCAGCCCCTATGTGGACCATCAACCTACAGGAGGCTCTGTTTTTTATGCAACTAAAACTTGCCTTCAAGCCTGAAATTCAAAAATAAGCACCTGCTTTCAGACCACTGGGAGCAACATCCAAGGGTTTGGTGAGCAACATGTTACTCACAAGCAACTGGTTGGGGAACAAAAGACTTTTTATTATATAAAGTAGAAGATACAAGGATGTCAGACGTCAGCTTTAGGTTTCATGACCTGTATTTAGCCAGGAAACACCTCAATGACTTTGTTTATTTTATGATAGGGGTACAGTTTTCCTGATATTCATATTATATAGCTATAAAGCTTGTGCAGAAATGCATACTCGCGACTTCCGCTTCATGAACAATGTAGTCACAACCAAGTTGGATCGTGGGGGGAAAAAGCTGTGTATAAAGAGTAACAAGACCATGGGATGCTATTATTTCTATTTTACATAAGAGGATGTTCCCTTTTGTATTTTAAATGACTTTCTCAGCAGCGGAACCAATTGTTATGAAATTAGGATTTTTTTTTTTTATTGTTGTTGCAGTGATGACAATCATTACTGATCTGTAGGTGCTTTGTTATCCTGCTGCTGAGGATCGTCGCTACAGTTCGGAAGCCACAGGCTTGATTTAGGGAGATAATCAGACGTTCTGCAGCGACCCAGGGATGTGCTGTGCGACCATTAACCACTTACTATCTCAGCAGAGAAAACCTCTTAGCCTTAAAGATAGTGCCCTAAAAGACAGCAGATTGTTCCTTCCCTGTGAAATAGACCCGCTGAGCTGTGATTAGGCCTTTGCTGCTATAGAAGGAGTCGTGCTGAGCAACGTTAACCTCTTTATCTTTACCTGAAAATAAATGTTCCATCTGAGACAGGCAAAGACACCATGACAGATTACTGTTTCAGTGGAAACTGGCAGCCCCCCGGAAGACAATCAATGAATCTGAAAAGATCAAATATTTACATTATATATCAAAAAAGGGCAATTTAAAGCACAAATCATTTATATTTGGAAGCAAACCTGAGAATTTGGCACCGGGTTGTACTGGGGGCCGGGGACCACTGGGGATGCAGCTTTGGGGGCCCCCACACCGCACCTCTGGGGCCCCTGGTGGTGAAGATGCTTTGGCCAAGCCCCTGTAGTTAAACCACTGGGGTGCAGCGGGGTGCGACTAGGACCCGCAACCCCTCGGGGGCCCACAGGTGATTTGCTCTCTCGTGAATCTGCAGTGATCACAGCTTCTGTAGGGGGCGGCTGCAAACTCCGGCCAGGTCAGGACTGGGAGTCAAAATAGGCCCGGGCTTTCCAAGTGCTCAGAGGCCCAAATAGTCCTCCACCAGACCACTAAATAGTGACTATGGGACCTTACAGCAGCCCTTCTGGCATTTGCCAGAACCCACAGATTGCCAGTCCGGGCCTCCCTCAGTCTCCCTGGCGCATACCTTTTTATTTTTGAGGCCGCAGCCAGGATCCAGTTGGGAGGTTGGAGGGGCAGCGCCAATAGCAGGACTGGTGCGACTAGGGTTGCCACCTTTGAATTTTTTTTTTACCGCCAGTGGTGGGCTGGGGGGCGGGAAGAAAGGGGTGTGCCGTGACACACAAGGGGCATGCCATGATGCAAAGGGGCGGAGCCACAACCCAACCATGGGGAAAAAAAGGTCAGTTTTAGTGGGTTGGGCCAGGGGCCTTTAATAGAGGTATTACAGATATACCGGCAGCTACATTGCCGATAAATTTGTAATACCTGCCCTGGCCATGACCAGTGTTTTACTAAGCCTCCACAAACGTGTCTGACCCCTAAAATATAAAGAAATAAAACCTGCTCCATTGTTGACTGCACTGTTCCTTTAATCTGGGATTGACAGCTAAGGCCTGCCTCCAAAATCTGATGCTGGAGAGATCAATTGCACTCTGATTGGATATATGCGGTTCATAGCTTGTCCAATCAGAGCACAGCTGACTTACAGACAGGTACAGAGTAGGTGTGACTGGAAAAACTGTACTGACTGAAGGCAGCATGGCAGGAGGGAGACTAATAAGAAGCAGTTGGAACATGTAACTGGGCTTGTTTCATTCAGCTCACAGGTACTACAGTATATACAGTATATACAGCAGCACCAATAGAATTAATTCCCCACCCTGTTAGTTACTAGGCAGATTTTGTGTTAATGCTGCAGTTATTGGCCAGGTGGCGCTGTGACCACATCCTGCCTTACACTCTATAGTGCTGGGAAGGGAGTGGCTGCTTCCTCTTTGGCCTCTGGATGCTGAACCAGCAGGGTGTGCCCAGGGGGGACCTGGGTACAGAAAGGACCAGGCAACCCCGTGAAGGAGGTATAGTTAGCCTAGGGGAGTTTGGTGATAGACTCTCTAGCAAGAGTGAGGCAGAAAGTTGTAGCAGCATGAGCAGTTGTAGCTCCATCCAAGGATTGATAGAAGGAAGTAGCTTCCCGCAGGTTTTGAAATACCTGAGTGCAGGGACCTCAGAGAAGAGGGGCTGTGAGGGTAGAGGCTGCTGTCCTGGAGCTCCCTGGAGAGAGGGAGGACTGTCAAGGCTTGGGGAGGTGCAACTACTCCAAAGTGCTGTACCTGTCTGTGACGTCTGTGCTCCTGCTATATGCTACACTCCTGCGTGAGTAAACATGGGGATATTTGTCTCTGACATAATAAACCATTTTTCCTTGTTTGCACCAAGAACCTAATGGCACCCATCATTTTTGTAAGTTGCATGCACAGTGTCTGGGTGTTGTAGTTGCACTACACCGTAGAGGGAATGCTTCCACTTAGCGAAGGCCCGGGATCCTGCAGAGAGAGTCCAATGTAACCCATGCTCATACCAATAGCTGGACATTTTAACTATCTGTGGTCTGGATAGGCCAGATTAGAGTTACAGTATTAAAAGGTTGTTTTGCATTTCTTGTTGCTTTCTACTATTATACTGGTATTTACGACTTTTTTCATTGTTGTTTTCATGGGAACAGCCCCGTGTACTGCCTGACATTTTTCCTGAAGCCCCAAACAATAAAAAATGAAAACCAGTTGCAAATGGTCTCGGAATATCACTCTCTATATTATACTAAAAGTTCATTTAAAGGGGTTGTTCACCTTTGAGTTAACTTTTAGTATAATGTAG
>CM044448.1:6983705-6997973 GCA_024363595.1 Xenopus borealis
ATATATATATATATATATATATATATATATATATATATATTTATATGCCAACGTTCCTAAGTAGCCCCTCACTGTGTTTCAGGAATAAGGACAGCCGAGCTTTCATTAATAATTACATTATCAGAAATAAAGTGAGAAAAACAAAACGCTTTCCTAAATATCCATAATTGCATTTCGGGGCACAGTTTGCTAATGGGCACGACAGGAATTGGTGAAGATGTTAAATGAAGAAAAGAATTTCTGTCGAGGCTTAAAGGAACACTAACACCAAAAAAGTGTTGGCAAGGAATGACAATATAATGTAGTGTTGCCCTGAACTGGTAAAACTGGTGTGTTTGCTTCAGATACACTACTATAGTTTATATAAACAAGCTGCTGTGTAGCCATGGGGGCAGCCATTCAAGCACAGGATACACAGTAGATAACAGATAAGTACTACTATAGTTTATATAAACAAGCTGCTGTGTAGCCATGGGGGCAGCCATTCAAGCACAGGATACACAGTAGATAACAGATAAGTTCTGAAGAATCCCATTGTATACTGCAGAGCTTACCGATTATCTGCTGAGTATCCTGTTTTCTCCTGTTCATGCTGCTCCAAATAAATAATATAAATATAAAAGCTTCCCTGAGAAGTTTCAATTCCAAATATTGATTGTGTTTCCCAGGAGAGATTCTGACTCATTTGTGACTCAACTGGATGGATTTCCTTTGCCTAATAAGGTAATGTATAAAAAACATCAGACTTTTGTCACTTTATAACATTTGCGTCTCAATGATAGAACTTAAAGGGGTGGTTCACCGTTAAGTGAACTTTTAGCGTGTTATAGAATGGCTAATTCTAGGCCACTTTTCAAATTGCTCTTCATTATTTATTTTGTATAACTTGCCCTTTTCTTCTGAATCTTTCCAGCTTTCAAACGGGGAGTCACCGACCCCATCTAAAATAAATGCTCTGTAAGGCTTTTACTACTTCTTATTGCTCATCTTTCTATCCAGGCCTTTCCTATTCATATTCCAATCTCTTATTCAAACCCATGCAGGGTTGCAAGGGTCATTTGGACCCTAGCAACCCGATTGCTGCCGAATAAAACGCTAAATAACTCAAAACCTACAAATGATCAAAAATGAAAACCAATTGCAAATCGTCTCAGAAGATCCCTCTCTACATCACATTAAAGGGCAAGGAAAGTGTAAAATAGAATAAGGGTAGAAATGGTGTATTTTGTATACTAAACATAAACATGAACTTACTGCACCACAAGCCTAATCAAACAAATGATTTATGCTTTCAAAGTTGGCCACAGGGGGCTGTCATCTTGTAACTTTGTTATACATCTTTGCAAGACTAGACTACATACACATGCTCAGTATGGTCTGGGCTTCTTAGGGATCGTAATAAATGATCAAAAAACAAAGCTGCTTGAGTTCTGCATGGCTGGTAAGTAAGGCAGGGGCTCCCCCTGCTGTTCATAAGTATGATTGTTTCCCTGCCAGAAGTTAGGGATCGTCTGACAATTCCTATCCTCAGCAGTAAATGAAGGGAGAATTTCACTGCATACAGTCAGGTTTCTTATAAAAATGGTACAAATTTTTTAATTAAAGTATATTGGAGATAGATTTCTTTTTCATTAAAGAAAGTAAAAATGGGATTTTATTTCTTTGCCTTTCCTTGCCCTTTAAGGGCCCTTACGAGCGTTTTTTCCCGGCGCTCCCCTGCGTTCAGACGCAGGGGGAGCGCAGGAATAGACGCAAGCAATTAATTTCGATGGGGCTGTACTCACACAAGCGCATGTAGGCGCCGAGCGCAGGTTGAGACGCAACATGCTGCATTTTTCCTGCGTTCGGCGCCTACATGCGTCTATTCCTGCGCTCCCCTGCGGCTGAACGCAATCAAAATTCAAATTTGAATACATTTCCCCTACAGAGCATTCTGGGTAGAGCTACAGTATATTCTTCCTCCCGAGGTTTTTCTAGAAACATAAAATATAACACAAGACCCATGATCATGACGTTCCTAAACATTAATATTCAGCTCGCTGCTTGTGACCTTTCATCTGTTTCACAAAAAACGCCTGGCGGTGACCGTCTCTAATCGCCATTGTGTCGCTTTTCATTATCGGCTTTTGTTTATTTTCCTTGTGGTTTCAGGATTGTTTTCTGCTGCGGAACCCCACGGTAATTACCGAACCGGGCCTGGCGGCGCTTAATGGCAGGTGAGGAACGAATTGGTAACGTAGTGTGTAAAATGACAAAAACACAAGATAGACTTCTCTTTGGGAGGGACACAGAACAGTTAATCCTTCATTATGTTTCTCACTTGGCAGTAACTGGCTAATTGGCAAAGGATACAGATTTTGGCAGGTGCAAGGCCAGAACTAGGGGTTGGCAGAATAGGCACCCACCTAGGGCACAATCATGGGGGGAGGGGGGGTTGCACTTTTAAGGGGAATTCTTTTTTATTTTTTTTAAACCCTGGTTTGCTTGGCTTTTAATAATTTTTCAAATTTATAAACAGACCTGTTTCAACCCCCCTCTTGCCTGTGATTTGTACTGTGGGCAAAAATAGTCCCCACCTCCCTCTTGGCTGTTGCTGGCACTGGTAAATATTTGGGGGCAATATGTGGATTTTGGGCTCCTGCTGGCACAGGCACAGTACACATTAGAGGCAAAATGATGGATTTTTGGCTGCAGCTGGCATAGGTACAGATTGGGGGTATCAATATGATGGATGTTTTGGCTTATGCTGGCACAGGTACAGATTGGGGGCAATCTGAGGGATTGACTGCCGTTGGCACAGGTACATGGGGCAACATGATGGCTACTAATACAGGTACATGGGGCAACATGATGGCTGCTAATACAGGTAAAGGGGGCAAAATGAATGGTATGGTGGGAAATGGTAATGCAGGACTAGGTGGGTTTCACTGATTGAAGCCCTTGTCTAGGGTGTCAAAATACCTTGGCCCGGCCCTGGGTGCAGTTAACTGACATTTGGTCCCTAACTCAAAGAAAGTATGGGCGAGGGGTAAGGAGAGACAGAGGGAGGCCTGTGGGGGGTAGCAGAGGGGGGCAAGGGGGGGTTGCAGGACCCCTCCAGTCCAACACAGCTTTTGTTCAGGTTTGTGACTCTTTTTGAGTTCTTGTCTTTCAGCTCAAGTGATCTCCAGTTCCTGAAATATCAGTGCTCCTCACACATTTTGCACTACGTTATGCCTACATCCTTTTTACCCATAAAGAGGATCACCAGAGGCCACCCCTTCAGACTAGAAGAAAAGGACTTTCATTTAAAGGAACAGAGTAGGTGGTTCTTCACAGTGAGGACAGTGAGGTTGTGGAATGCACTGCCGGGTGATGTTGTGATGCTCATTCTGTTAATGACTATAAGAGGGGGATGATTTACAGGACAGACATAATACAAAGGCTATTGTGATACTAAACTCTACAGTTAGTATAGCTATGGGCATATATGGTTTGTGTGAAAGAGTGGAGATGTGTGTGTGTATATGCTGGGTTTTAATTTGGAGGGGTTGAACTTGATGGACTCGGTCTTTTTTCAACCCTATGTAACTATGTAACTACAAAGATGCTTTAGAAACAGCACTGGATAAACCAGTAAGTGCAACTTTCGGGACAAACATTCCTAATGAAAATGCTAATTAATACATGCAGTTACCTACTAACGATCCTCAACCTCAAACCAAGGCCCCCGCGGGTAAATGATGTTTCCTTGAACAATGAACATCTTTGCTGGAAAATGACTGGTGGTGTGGGTTGAGGATAAACTACAGATAATGCCAGAGAGAATGACGGCAACAGAAGAAAGTCCATTAAAACATAAAAGGAGAGTTAATGCCCTTATTCGCCCACTGTTCGATTCCAGTTAATTAAAACATTCACAGACCTAAATGTGCTCTGGTGACTTTATATATACAGTCTGCTTATCTGCTCATTGCAGTGTTCACACTTTGCTTTATTGTACTGGAGGCAGTAGGATATTGAAACACCCACAAAGGAATGTTATGCACCCATCGGTTTTGAGGAGGTGACCTACAGGCACCTATATAGAGAGAAACACTTTCTAAATTCCCCTAAGTCTGCTGTCAGAATTGTATGGCTTAATCCAGAAGAAGAGAGGGTAGTACCCCGATCTCACCAATCAGCAAGAGGGGGCTTTCCATAACAAATACTTGCCTTGATTGTCCCTGTTGGCAACTTCTGATCTTCTGGAGTTGGTGGTGCCACATTCAAACAAATCTACAACTTGAGCTGCAAATTGGCATCATGACTTTATTATATTGGGGGTCAATAACTGAGCTGACTACAATTTTGGGCTTCCTATACCAGATCCGTAGATCTAGATGATTTTTATAAGGAATACATCAGGATCCTGTGATCTATACAGATTGATATCCTGGGGTCCCATCTGGATGCATTTTTATAAATTGATAATTATTTCCTTTTGAAATATGTTCTGAATTACACAGGATAGGTACATTTATTGATCATATTTAGGTCAAAGTAATGAATGGTATGACTTATCTGAGACAATAGCTTATGAATTACCTTATGGTCATATCTTCTGCGTTGATGTAATAGTAATTGCACTGTCTGCTTAATTATTATATATATATATAGCTGGTGAATGGACATATTAATATGTAGTCATGGGTCAGGGATTGATGACACTGAAGGGAGACTCATAGAAAACAGGTTATATTATTGAGTATGATATAGTGGGATCCATATTGAATGTGTTCTTTATTGTGTTATTAGGGGGGAAAGGAGAAAATGAAAGCAAAGGAAGAAACATGGCAGAGCATTATTGAGTGAGCGTTGGAGGAGAAGAACAGGAATAAAAAAAAGGATAAGAATTGGAGAAGGTTGGAACCTGGAAGAGAAAACAGAGGGAAAGAGAGAACAGAAGAGGAATCAGTGGTGTAGAAGAAAAGGGGAAGAGAAGAATGGGGGAGTGAAGGAAGAAAGATGGAGAGAATTTGGTGAAAAAAGAAGGTAAGTAGGGTCAGCCTTATCAAAAATGCGGCATAACTTGGACCATTTTCATGGGGCCCTCCTAGACCAAACCCTTCTTATTAAAATCCCCTACCCTACATACACCCCCCTCCCCGCTCCCCCCCCAGCCTAGGTGTTACCCTGGGTTAGTGACCCTAATTTCTTTACTTACCCCCTCGGTGCAGATTCAGGACATCAGAGTTCATGGGCGCTATCTTCTTCTCTTCGGTAATCTCTGGGTCTTCCTAAGGTGCCTCGAAAATTTCTGTGCCTCTAGCTGTGCATGCTCTGATCTCTTCCCGAAGATTACCGAAGAGAAGAAGATGGAACTCGAGAACTCGGATGCCATGAATCTAATTGAATCCACCATCTTGTATTACAACAGATATACATATAAAGCCAGGTGCAACCATCAGTCACTAATTCAATATATATATATATGTATATATATATATATACATATATACAGAGTTAATGCAAACCCAGTTACATGAAATCCAGTTAGGAATTTCCATTCATCCGAGGAGCTGGTGCTCTGTCTTCCTGGTGTATGTCCTAGGTCTGTATGTAATGCCATTGATGATCCCTAAATCAGCAGATTAAAGGGGTTGTTCACCTTTGAGTTAACTTTTAGTATAATGTAGAGAGTGATATTCTGAGACAATTTGCAATTGGTTTTTATTTTGTATTATTTGTGGTTTTATAGTTATTTAGCTTTTTATTCAGCAGCTCTCTAGTTTGCAGTGTCAGCAATTTGGTGTCTAGGGTACAAATTCCCCTAGCAACCCTGCATTGATTTGAATAAGAGACTGGAACATGAATAGGAGAGGGACTGAATAGAATGATAAGTAATAAAAAGTGACAATAACAATACATTTGTAGCCTTACAGAGCATTTGTTTTTAGATGGTGTCAGTGACCCCCATTTGAAAGCTGCAAAGAAACAGAAGAAAATTGCAAATCATTAAAAAGCTATGAAAAATAAATAATGAAGACCAATTGAAAAGTTTCTTAGAATTGGCCCTTCTACAATATACTAAAAGTTAACTTGAAGGTGAACCACCCCTTTAATAAGTGGTAATAAGAAGAGCAGCAACGCATGTTATAGTGTAATTTGGGCCTCATGGACTGATGCAGTGAGCGTTGCAAGGCAACAAGTACAAGGATAAATGTCTCCGAATGCCCTTCCCTACATTTATACTGATTATTATTTCCAACTGCAAATACCTGTAATTATTTCTCTCATCAGCATTGCAGCTGAAAATTATCACCGGAAATATAATGGACTCATTTTTATTTATGATTAATGTTGATTTATTTTTTTATTTCTTCTTTTCTGTTTTTCTTTCCTTGTAATTATGGAAAGCCGAATATTATTGCAGTACAGGTGTAGGGTCTGTCCTCTAGTCATCTAAATTACAGGAAGCCTGGACTTTTGTTTTAATTATTTCCATCTTCTTTGTAATACAGTAGAACCCCCATTTTTACGTTTTTCAGGGGACCAGGAAAAAATGATGTAAAATCAGGGAAATGTGTTAAAGTAACTTTTTCTTCAAGTGCTGAAAGGATAGAAGCACAGGAGTCTGTTTTACTTTGAGATACAATATTTACTGTGTTAATAACAAAGGTTAAACATCGCAGTGTTAATGTGACACTATGGGGGGCATGTGCAAGACACACCCACAACCTAAAGCAATAAGTGATTGGTGCAGGACTGTATAAGGGGCAGACTTATTGGAATTGACCATCTTCAGGTAGAACAGGGAGAATCTGTATTTTAAACCTCTTTATTTCACAAATAACATTCATAGAGGGGGAAAAAAAGCAGTTTTCGGGAACATCAGGACAGAATTTGGATGTAAAATCAGGGAAAACATGACTTAAAATCAGGGAAATGCACCAATTGAAATGCATTATAAATTGGTGGGACCACAAATAAAAAATGCGGCAAAACTTAAAATCAGGGGACTTAAAATCAGGGTTTCTGTAAGGACTTACCCTGGTGGTCTAGTGGGGGGACGGCAGGGACGCCTGGCGCATGCTGTTTCTTCTGCCGGCTCCTATGCGCGCGCGCACTTCCGGGTTTGGTTTAAAGGCGCAGGCACGCTGACGTATGACATTAGCACGCTTTGGTGCGAAATTTGAATTGTTTAAGAGGCCGGTTCGGCTTTATGCTCATTGCCCGTGATAGGTTTATTTCCTGGTGCCTAGTACTGTGTTTCAAAGCCTCTGTTCCTGACTATCCGTGTTTGACCCTGCCTGGCTGTTTTGACTAATCTGACTTCTGGAACCTGACCCTTGCCTGAAACCGACTGTGATTCTGATTAACCCTTCGATTATCTCTGATTAACCCCTGCCTGTTATTGACTCCGATTCTGCCTTCTCCCATCTGATTGATTTCCTGGTTTTGACCCTCGCCTGCCTGACGTTCCTTGCTGTCTGCCTGCCTCGATCCAGCCTGTTAACCTCGTATCTGCCTAACTCCTGTCTGTACCGTGATCTTCGGCCTAACTGACTTTTTCTACAGTCGTGACCCATTGCTGGCCAGAACTCCTGCCCTGCACCTCTCGTTTAAGTCCAGGTGGCATCTGAGTAGCTGAGGGCCCCTCCCGAAGCCAAAGGCGGTCACACTACTGGTGAAGCACGAGCCGAGACCAGGGTGCTTGGAACTTGTTCTGGTATTTGGGTGCTGACCGTGACAGTTTCACTGTAGTACTAACCAAGATATAATTAATCCTTTATGGCAGTAAAATAAAATTGGGTTTATTTAATATTTAATTTTATTAAATGATTTTTAGTAGACTTAAGGTATGGAGATCCAAATAACAAAAAGACTCCTCATCTGGAAAACCCCAGGTTATGAGCATTCTGGATAACATGTCCCATAACTGTAATACAGGTTCATCCACTGAGACATTAGTCTTGGTCAATTTATTGAACAAAAGTGATGTTTTTCTAAATTGAATTATTTCCATGAGACCCAATCAAATGATGCACAACAACAAAAAACATAATTTTGCCACATAAAATTGAAACCTGGTGGTCAGTCTGGTTTTTGATCCCTAACAATCACAAAGGCATTTTCCGTCACACTGGAAGTCTAATAGTTTAAAAACATAAAAAGCAGAGACCAACCAAAATGTTGCTTAGAATAGGTCCATCTCTAACAAACCAAAAACCTTAATTCAAGGTGACCTTCCTATTTAAGGAGATACTGTTTATATATCACATTTACACACATTCAGACTCTAATGTTATCAAGAGCCAGTTATCCTGCCTGTATGTTTCTGGGGTTTTGGAGCAAACAAGAGTACCTGGAGCAAGCCAATGAAATCAGAGAAAGAACCTAGAAAGTCCTTGCATATAGTGCCCTGGTCAGAATCAAACCCAGGACTCTACAGGATGCACTGCTATAAAGTTAACTCACATTTCAAACAAAAGGTGAGAGAAAAGAATAAAACCTATAAGTTGATTGGCATCACAAGAGACCATGGGTGGATGAGGACGCCCCATCCCTGAAGATGGAGGGATGGACCAACCCAAACATTTGATATTTGGGGATAGTTCAAATTCCCCTGCCAAGTGCTCGATGTGAACTACAGACCTTTGGGAACGCCTGCAAGAAACATCTTGGGAATCTTAACTAAGACCCCACCTTGGATATACAAAATATAGTATATGCCTCTAACAAATTGGCCTAACACATGGCCATCACAGGGCCTATTTATTGAGGTTCATGCCACCTAGATATGTAAATTTCTGAGAACAGAAACATCAGATACAATTTTTATCTTCAGATCGAAATCCAGATGAAAGAGAAGTCAGTTAAAGCAAATACCCTCATAAATAACGCTTTGCATTTAAACAGGACTATAGAGAATCCCTAGAGGGATAAGTATGAAATCCAGGCAGAAGCAAAAGTAATATCTTGTTAATATTCATGGATTTGTGTGTAATCTCTAGGCTTTTAATGGCTTTTCGAGATTATCTCAAAGAATCTATTCAAAAGAGAGGTGAATCCGTTGTTTAAAAACTTTGTATCAAATGAAATATGAACATTCATTAATTATTATTCTCAGAACCTTATGAGGAATGTTTCTCTCGATGAGAAGACACCTTGTGTAGGGTCATATCCACCAGGCCTGGACTGGCAATCTGTGGGTTCTGGCAAATGCCAGAGGGGATGCTGTAAGGTGCCATAGAAAGTCAGTATTTAGTGGGTTGGTGGAGGGCTGTTTGGGCCTCTGTGTGGACTGATTGGGCTGCTGTGTACCTGAAATGCCAGGGCCTATTTTAATTCTTAGTCCGGACCTGATATCCAACCTTCCTTTGTCAACGTTCTGGGCTCTGGTGGGAAGGAGCGCCTGCAATGGTCTTGGAGCACGAGTGGTAACTACTTATGCAGAAGGTTTCTTGGATGAGAAGACACCCTACGTAGGGTCATCTCCATCCTTCCTGTAGATCAGTTCCCAAAATATGAATCTGGCCTTCATGGGAAGCTTAGAGCAGTGATGGGAGGCACAACCTAAAGACCATTTGGTTGAGAATGGTCATTTGCTGTTCTAGAGGCACCTGAAAGCCAGCTTTCAGGTGCCTCTAACCTGGACTAACCTTTGGCCTTGACCAAAGGCCCACAAGATGCCCTGACCAAAGATTTGTCTTCAAAGGGGTTTAAAAGAAAAAGGGTTGACAACTACTGCTCCAGAATAATCATCTCCATCTCACATACATACACATTCAAATATGAAGATGAATCCTAAGCCATGCAAATCTTCTTCAGAAGCTGAAATTAGTTGGTCATCATGGAACATTTTCTGGTGAGTGCTGGAGGACGTCTTTCTAGACCATGCAGCGAGCTGTAGGGACACTGAGTGGCCTATGCAGTATTAAGTCGTTTTCAGGAGCGATCGTTAATGGACTGCTCCATTTCAGATACAAGATGGCGGCACGCATGTCCACATACTGAGGAGAACAAAAGGACAACAGAGACCCTGGTTCAATGCCCAAATATAGGTCTTTCTTGCTAAAGTTCCTGGGTGCTCCTAAATTGTTCTTTTGCCTTGATTCATCAGTTTCCGACCTCCAGTCCAGTTTGACTTCGCTGCTCATTGTCTGCCCTGATGTTTTGCCTGGAAAACTACTCCGAACATTCTTAACCCTTTAGACACAGCAAATCTAATATTTCTGCATACAGCTTCCTCCTTGGTCCTGACTCGAACCAACTAGAGCTGTGAGACCCTGACAGTTGTGGGATTAAGGGAAGAGAGCTATAGTTATATGAGTGGTGTCGTTTCTATCCATACACATATGCTAGAGGGTTAGCGTTGCCACCTTTTGCGATCTGACTCCAGGCAGGGGTTGGGGTCATGATGTAACAGGGGCAAAGCCTTGATGCGCGCGGGGGGTTGTGACATCAGGCGATGACTTGACGATTGGCAGATGGTTGCATCAATCATAGGGAATCCTGACTGGTTTTCCTAATTTGGAAAAGCAGGAAGGCAGCCCTTAAAAAAACAGACAGGTGCCAAACCAATTCTTGCTCACTCTCCATTTTTTTCTTTGCTAAAAACTTCATCAAAATACCCCAAATCACCTTTTATTTCCCAACTTCTCCCAATTAGAACACCACAGGGACATCAACATAAGACATTGTCAACTTATTCTTGTCTGATGAAGCAATTTCTGTTGGGCCCAGTAACATCCAGTAACATTCTTTTCTGTGCCCCCATTTACCTCCCTCAAAGAGAGTTTCAATTGAGCTTTAGAGAAAGGGTTCATGTGGTTCATAACTCCATTAAGAAGCCTTGGGTTTATCCTTAAGAGCTGCCTGGCGTCCAGTTTCCAGCCAACCCACACACTCGACCCAGAGGCAAGAGCAGTTTGTTTCTTATTAGATGGATCACGGACTGATGGAGGTAAAGCCTCACAGCATGGGGATAAATGGAGCTTATGTAGAGCTTCTTTGGAATTTAAGGCTTCAAAGCCATTTATTTTGTTCTGTTGTTAAACTATTAGAATGTCCTGGAAGCGCAGGTTTTTTGTAACCTTTTCTATATCTGATAGAACACTGAACTGCACTTTCACTGCCAAGCTTCAAAAAGAGTTTTTCGTGCCTGTTTCATCAATGGGAAGATTGATTTTGTAAGCAGTGGGTGATAATAGGGATGTACCAGTTGGCACTGGTCATATACAGAAGTGATTGTAGTTGAACAGAAAGAAGAGAGAAGAGGCCGCCGAGCTTTCTGTTATCCCAAAACTTGTGCTCGGGACCTGCAATAGGATTGTTTTATCTCCAATAAGGCTTAATTATATCTTAGTTTGGATCAAATATAGGTGTGGGATCTGCTATCCAGAATGCTAGGGACCTGGGGGTTTCCATATAATGGACAGTGGTGTAACTACTGTATAGCGGAAGCTTCTTCTCTAGCTAATCAGAAAACGCTCACCTCCACAGCCGCTCTCTTACCTGCAAGGAAGAAAGGCGACTCATCGATGAGTGGGCGTCAACGGAGCTGGGGAGTGGGCGGAGTTGGGGTGGGCCAGAGGTGATACAGGAAGTGGGCGGGAGGATGGTGATTGGATTGCGTTGGGCCCCTCTGAGGATTTATTTTCAGGGATACCTAGTTACGCCACTGATTAGAGTCCTGCAGCGGGTCGGGTACCAGCCGGTTACCCGCAAAATCCAGCGGTACCCTGCGGGTTGCTCGTAGAATTTCTGGGTGCGGGTATAGGAGCGGGCCGGTGGTTCTGCGGGTTGAGGGTCGGGTCGCGGATCCTCGCTATAGGGATTTTTACTCCTTTTTCTGAGCATTTCCACTACTGATGATGTCACATCCGGTTTACAATGACAGCACTTCCTGTTTTACTTCTTTTTTTTCTGATCCTGGCTACTTACGATGATGTCACTTCCTGTTTATGATGACAGCACTTCCTGATTCTTGATGGTCAGCGCGTCACGGGTACGGTTCGGGTCCCAAAAAATGGACCCGCGCAGGACTCTACCACTGATAACGGCTCTTCCTGTAATTTGCTTCTTCATACCTTATGTCTAAAAGAAAATCATATAAACATGAAATAAACCCCGAAAGCTGGTTTTGCTTCCAATAAGGATTAATTATATCTTAGTTGGGATCAAGTACAACCTACTGTTTTATTATTACACAGGAAAATGTGGATTATTTGATTATAATGGAGTCTACGGGAGACAGCCATCCCATAATTAGGAGCTTCCTGATAATAGATCCCACACCTGTACAAGGTACTGTTTTGTTATTACAGAGAAAAAGGAAAATACATTTTAACATTTTTTATAAATTATTTTATTGAAATGGTGTCTATGTCAGATGACCTTCCTCTTATTCAGAGCTTTCTGAATAACGGGTTTTCCGGACAACGGATCCTGTGCCTGTAATAATTGTGTCCATTTCCCTTTATAAACAATACGGTCCCTTTGCAGTATGTTGTAAATAAAAGTCTCATCCTTTAGTTCTGTTCTGTTTAATCCTTAAAAACTTTCCGAAAATTACCGTCCTTCACCTCCTCCAGTACAATTGACATTGAGGCTGTCATTCAATCCCCCCGCCCCCAATTCAATGTTCCCCAAAGGATGTTGTTGCAGCTTTCTCCATTAAGCTTTATTGTTGTTTTTCTATGAGTACGTTGTTTGTTTTCTATGAAATCTATTTTTCTTTTGCTCTCTGGGGAGAACAATAGAGCCGGGATAGGAAACGTATAATAGAAACGGACAAACATTGATTTCATTTTAATGTGTTGCTGCTAACAGAATAAATATCATGGAAACATTAAAGGGGTTGTTCACCTTCGAGTTAACTTTTAGTATAATGTAGAGAGGGATATTCTGATTCAGTTTGCAATTGGTTTTCATTTTTTTATTGTTTGTGGTTTTTGAGTTATTTAGCTTTTTATTCAGCAGCTCTCTAGTTTGCAGTGTCAGCAATTTGGTTTCTAGGGTACAAATTACCCTAGCAACCCTGCATTGATTTGAATAAGAGACTGGAATATGAATAGGAGAGGGACTGAATAGAATGATAAGTAATAAAAAGTAACAATAACAATACATTTGTAGCCTTACAGAGCATTTGTTTTTAGATGGGGTCAGTGACCCCCATTTGAAAGCTGCAAAGAAACAGAAGTAAATTGCAAATCATTAAAATACGATGAAAAATAAATAATGAAGACCAATTGAAAACTTTCTTACAATTGGCCCTTCTACAATATACTAAACGTTAATTTGAAGGTGAACCACCCCTTTAAATAAAGCCAATGGGCTGGTTTTGCTTCCAATAAGGATTAATTATATCTTAGTTGGGATCAAGTACAAGCTACTGTTTTATTATTACACAGAAAAAGGAAATCATTTTTAGAGACTTTGATTATCAGGATAAAATGGAACCTATTCAGAGCTTTCTGGAATATGTGTTTCCTGATAATAGATCCCATATCTGCGCAAGGTACTGCTTTATTATTACTTATTATTTTTAGAATAAAATGGAACCTATGGGAGATGTAATTCGAAAGCTTTCTGGATAACGGATCCTGTTTCTGTAGATGAATGTACAGTATGAGAGAGTTGTTAAACCTCAGTTCAATAAGTGATTGATGTGTATGAATATAAAAACATACAGTATTGGACTGGAATACCAGGGGCCCACTAGACCATGGGCCAACATGCCAAACTATTTTTCCCTCCTCTCCTCACTCACCCTCTTTACTCTCCTAGTAATTTGTCTGTACATACTATATTCATCCATGTATTTAGCCTCTTTGTTCCCATACACCAGTGATCCCCAACCAGTGCCTCACAAGCAACATGTCGCTACTCAACTCCTTGGATGTTGCTCATCAACTCCTTGGATGTTGCTCCTCAACTCCTTGGCTGTTGCTCCTCAACCCCTTGCATGTTGCTTCTAAAGCCCTTGGATGTTCCTCCTCAACCCCTTGGATGTTCCTCCTCAACCCCTTGGATGTTGCTCCTCAACTCCTTGGCTGTTGCTCCTCAACCCCTTGGATGTTCCTCCTCAATCCCTTGGATGTTGCTCTTAAACCCCTTGGATGTTGCTATAAACTATACAAGAGATATAATTAATCCTTACTGGAAGCAGAACCAGCCTATTGGGTTTATTTAAATGTTTACATGACTTAAACATTAAGTTATGGAGATCCAAATCATGGAACAATCCATTATCTGGAACCCTCCCATGCATTCTGGATAACAGGTCCCATACCTGCACTTTAT
>CM044448.1:7020816-7031230 GCA_024363595.1 Xenopus borealis
ATATGTATGGCATGAGACATGTAAATACCTTCTGATTTCAGAAGGCTTCACTTTGCATGGGATAGAGTAAGCAGATGCTTCTGATTCCCATGGAAATTCACAGGCTGGATTTCCATGCAACTGGCCTGGGAAAAAGTGGCGACCACTGGGAACTGACAGTTTGGCATGGGTATAAAGAGTTAGAGCTTCCTCTATGAGAGATAAAAGACTAAGCCATATACATGGGCCCAGGCACGGCAGTTGTACAGACCTGCTCTATGCATGACCCCAGCGGCTGCCGGTCAACATTTGGTGATCTAGTGCATTTATAATTGGTGGATTGGTTATGGGCGATGGAGACCTTGATGTTATTCCAGCCAGAGGAAATCAAGGGCAAAGCAATTCCTTGTTGACCCCTAAATAGCAGTGGGGTCAGCATTGTAGTAAGAGTATTACACCAGCAGACTTCCTACAAGGCCTTCTCCTCTCTTGATTCAGTCTAATGTTTAACTGGGACTTACTTTCAGTTAACTTTTAGGATGTTATAGAATTCTAAGCAACTTTTAGTTTTTTTAATTATTTGCCTTTTTCTTTTGATTCTTTCTAAAATCAAACGCTCCTCTCCTATTCACATTCCAGTCTCTTATTCAAATCAGTGACCCCAGCAACCCGATGGCTGAAAACTGCAGAGCTGCTGGATAAAAAGCTAAATAACTCAAAAACCACAAATAATAAAAAATGAAAACCCATAGCAGATTGTCTCAGAATATCCCTCTCTACATCATACTAACGGTTCATTTAAAGGGCGAACAACCCCTTTAAGGAGAGCATATGGAGCGCACTGAAACTGACATCTCCTGAAATAACAGAGACTGTCTGAGACTGAATCTCCTATGATATCACTTTCATACCAGCCTCTCCCTCGGGCCAAGTTCCTTATGTCCCTCCATGCTTAGCACTTCCAATCTACATTACATGGGCCGAGCTTCTCCTGGGACTCTCTGCACTGGGATATAAGTGACGTACAGAAGGCTCTGCAGTCAGCACCTATTCCCTGACTAAATATGGAAATGCAGAGCAACGGTTTATCAGAGGCTGTGGTAGAATGTGACAGCTGAGGCCGCCAGTTTGCTGCTCTTATCCTGAGCTCCAGCTTAAAGGAAAGGATCCTTAGGCGGAGCAACATCCCGCACATTCCCCATTCACCAGGTATAGGTAATGTAATGTTGGGATGAGTAGTTCTGCATCTATTGGAGTGTAGAGACCCCCATCCCTTGGTTTAGAGACGCTGCTTCCATTTTCATTTACCTTGCAAGTTATGAACCCCCTAAGTAAATGTGGGTGCCCTAACATTACCATGTTGTTTGGTACCACCTTTTCCCCAACTCCAGCCCTGCAGCACCCTGACTTTAGTAGCAATAATAGAATTTTTCCATAGCCAGACCCTAAATTATACATAAACCCGCTGCCCACCCTACTGTCCTGATGTTCCTTCCATGTCTGTGATGCCAACTCTGCATTTTCTACACCAGGAACACATGGAAATGCAATGGCCTTGAGCTTGTGGACTTCATGGAAATAGCAGTGACCCCAGCACTCCACAACCCCCCTTTATAGTACATTAACCACCCTTATGAGTATGTCTTGGTCTAGTAACCCGTAGCAACCAGTCATCTGGTAGAATTTATAGGTTGAGGATACAGGGTTGGACTGAACCAGCGGGACACCAGGGAAAAACCCAGTGGGACCTGCAGCCCTGACCCAACTCTGCCCCGGTTACTGGAAAAGGCTTCAGTACATGCAGAGTGGGCCCTGATTGCTGGCCTGAAAGGGGGGGGGGGTTGATGCGGCAGGTCCACAGGGGGCTTTGTGGCAGGGATCAGTGGACCCTGAGAAAGCAGCCCAGGTGGGCCCCGGGCACCCCAGTCAACCCCTGTGTCAGTATGAAAGCAAACATGATTGGCATCTGTATCCCTAAGTGTAATTTAGATTGAGTGGGGACTGGACATTGATGAGGACTGAACAATGCAGCAGCCAGTAAAGATGCAAGTCATTGTGGGAACTGAAGTCTTGGCTGGAGCAAAGCTGGATTCTGCTGCATTGTTTCAACAGTCAGAACCATCATTTAGTGCAGATATTAACAAGGGACAGATATTCCTAGTCCAAAGCCGTAGGGGGAAAAAGGAAGGAGAAATAGTCAATATTCACACAATTTTCTTTATTGATACACATTTATAATCTCATTAGGAGCACAAGGAACAGGCACCGCCAGCTGCCCATCATGCCTTAAATAGCAGCGTTTCAATTGGCTCCTTTAGATCACTCAGCGACAGGGACATACGGAATGTCCAGTAATGCCAGGGAAGGCATTTATCATGCACAGCCCCCCCCATGGGTTAAGAAGCCAAGACAGTAGATAAGGGAAGAAGGGACTGGTGGAGCGGAATAAGTATCCACACTGCCTTGCACCTGATAACATTCCTCTGCCTCCCTAGGCCGCATACCTTGATAAACAAAATAGAATTTAGGATTCTCACGGGTGTTATATTGCCCTTTATAAAACTACAATACAGGGTGCTGAGTATAGGGGGAAACCTATGTCTGACATACCTCTCTGCATTGACTATGAGCAAAGAATTGGGATTTTTCCTGCAGAATTGTGCTTGATACAGGTATGGGATCTGAAAAAAAAAGCTCCAAATTACGGAAAGGCCTTCTCCCACAGACTCCATTTCATCCAAATAATCTGAATTTCCTCATCATAAATTAGATTGCTGGTTTTGGTACAAAAAAATGCAGCTGTCGGGTCATTTAACCCTGGGAAAAGCTGGAAAAAGAGTTAAAGTAGGCGGCTCCTCCAAAGTGTTAAATGCCTCTGCGGCTTCACCCTGATTGGTTGCTTCTGAGAACTGGCACTAGGACCGGGCAGCAGTTACCAGCTCGTGGCTCTGCCCAGATCTTGACACGCCCCAGCATTCTAAGGTCTCCGAGTGTAAGATACTCACAGATGCCAAACTGCATAGTTTAAATACAGTACATGTGCTCAGCATTTGTACAGCATGAACTTATATCTGTACTTAGAGCCAAGGTGTACCACGTACGTACCATAACTCCTCTCTGGTTTGAGGTTAAAGTTCTACAACAGACCCACAGATTGTATATACACGAGCATTATAGTGAAATAACTGTTGATATTTTCCTTTTTTACTACAATTATCCACCCATTGGGCCCATTTTTATATTGGAGGCCCAGGGCAAATTCACCTACTGCCCTACTATAAAACCATGTTGGGGTGTCTAATTCAATTATTGTCTTTGAATTATTCTATAGATAATAAAGTCCAATTATACTCCTCTTGCAGGGTTTTCCTTATGTTCTATAAATGCTTATCAAGTAACTGCGCTTGCATATTATTTCTTACAATGAATGTTTTTTGGCTACATAATCATCCTAGACTGCTAGTCCATCTATATGAGATCCTGGCCAGGAGGTACAGATGCCCAAGGCCACCCATTGTTTTCCCATCATCCTCCCACCATCTTCACTTACACAGTCTACCTACAATCCATGCCTACTTATTTGCCACCACTCACCTGCTCTCCCTGCCCAAATTCTATGAGCAGTGGGAATGAATGGGAACCATACAAAAAAAAATTGAATTGCACCCTCTACCAAGTTGCATCCAAGGCACATGTCTATGCTGCCTACCCCTAGTTCCTTCCCTGATCCACATGCATAACTAAATTGTATGGTCATGCATGTGGATAGATTGGTTTGAAGGCATTTGGTTGCATATCAACCTAAAAAACCCCAGTCATAGTAGAATGACTTGGTTGCATGGCCTTTTTTTAGCCATAATCCAATGTAAATGGGATTGGGGAGCACTACAAGCATTAAGGCCACTGAGAAAAAAAGGAGTTGGTGAGTAACCTGTTGGTCACGAGCCACTAGTTGGGGATCAGTGGTCTAATGTCACTGGGGTAGTTTCAACACCAGTAATATCAGAAAGTATTTTAAGGAAATACAACGTCTCTAGAGGTTGCTCACATGAGACTTGATGAATCCTCCTTCCTATTCAGAGTTCTGACTGAAATCCACATAGAACAAATGTAGCAACCTTTCTCTTCTGATGAGCTCCCCTAGAAATGAGGGCTAGACCAGGAGTCACATTTCCACACCACTAAATGTTGCTTGGAATTCACCAACAAAGATTTGCACATGCTCCTTCACAGGCATCTTCATATAGACCCATCTTTACCCTGCATCTTGTAACTCCATCCATCTTCCAGAAACCTTCTGCTGACCCAACGTTCCTGTCTAATTATTGCATCTGGCTGGGTGACTTGTTTATGAGTCATTTAAACTCCGACTTGACAGCTCCATTCTGCCTTTTACCCTTTAAAACCAGCTAAGTTGGCATTTTCAGAAGCAGCCTGTTCCATTAGACTTGCTGAGCATGAGGAGCTCTCATAGACTAGATAGAATTATAGATAGAATTATAGTCTTCTGCTCATCTTGTTTTACTCTACATTCATACCTGCATAGTCTCATTGGTGCCACAAGAGTAGATGCCACCAGAACATCTTTAATTATCCTTGTTGGGCCCTGTTACAACTGGGCAGAAATTTAGTCTAACCCAAACTGCACTCACTTTTGAGCAAGCCTCACCCCCAGTCCTGTCTAAATAAGGACCACTGGGAGGTACAGGCTGTACTTGAGGAAGGTATTGAGATCCTAGGCACAGTTCCAAGATTTCATCTCAGTAGCTCCATTCTCCAAGAGTAACTTGGCAGTTCCTTACTTCTCGGGGTTTTAATGGGTCTTATTAACTTGGTTGTTGACCAGCACGTCATTACTTTTTATATACCATTCAGAATGGCAGTCCCATAGCTCTAAGTTCAGACAATCAAATGGTAAAAAGCGAGTTTCAGAAATCATGAGATTAAATGGAATATCCTTGAACCCCTAAAATCAGGAAGAAATCAAATTGGCAGTTCTGGTCAAGGTTAAGTTTGCCAAATTATGTGAAAATCAAAATCCAACTGAAACTCACAGCAGGATCCGTAAGACATTCATGGAAGCTCATGAAATCCATCAAGGGTCAACTTATTATACTCAAATATACTTATTATACCCACCTATTGATCTTTCCATTAGACATATATAAAATAAACTATAGCCAAGCTATATGTCATCCTAAAAGTTATTTCCCCCCACCCCTGAGTACAAACAAATTGCAGTCCTGCCCAAATGTTGACCCTAGCTAACTACTCCTTAAACCCTTGTTTAAGTAAGGGAAATAAATCTGCCACTGAGCACCTTGATACTAAGCTGGGGCTATATTTGGAGCAATGGTTTGGTCTGTGATACCCAATCTGTGTGCTGCTGTGTCCAGCAATCGTCAATTCCAAGTGTCAACCTGCCCTCCCTTGGAGCTGCCTTTGACTTGAATGACACTTGCTGTGACTGCAGTAGTCATAAATATCAGTGTATCTTTATTCAAGCCGGTTTAGCAGAACACAGATAAGCAACCTAGGAGTTCTCTATCTTGCCCCCTATACTGGCCCCTTTTGCACCACATTTCAGCTTGATGGGTCATCTTTGGTGGAACTATTTTTTCCACTCTGTAATGCTATACCTTCATATCCTTGCACTTTGGGAAATGTGCTTGGAAAGTATTTGGAGATTAAATATAGACTATATTGTTACCAGCTCATTTCAAAGGAAACCACTGTCCAGATGCAGAGATGTTGCTGGATTAATTTAGTAACACCATCCCTGCATGATCGATGATCGCTAT
This sequence comes from Xenopus borealis, assembly GCA_024363595.1. Lineage (NCBI taxonomy): Eukaryota > Metazoa > Chordata > Amphibia > Anura > Pipidae > Xenopus > Xenopus borealis. The sequence goes on from CM044448.1 coordinate 7,026,597, forward strand.
AAGCATGGAAAAACATCTTTACCATGGCCTTTGGTTCCGAGCTATGCTACAGACTGCAGATTTAATAACCTATATCCTGAGAACCAATCATTACAGGAGTATCAGAGCAACTAAGAGAGAGTTCTTACCTGGAAGCTGCAATTTCTGCTTTTTGCCTGGCAATTGCAGCTGCCCTCAACGCTCCTTCAATGGAGCTATCAACCTTCTGCCTGACCTTCGCACTCTTCAGAGGTATTACCCGCTTTTTCATTCCTTTAATGAAAACATTGTTCCTGTACTTCCCTTCCTCTTTCTTTCCATCTGGAAGCGTGGTACAACCGTAGCCATGCCTTAGGTTGTCCAGCCATTCACCTTCATACTTCAGCCCGCTGGATCGTTCACTCACTCCAAACCCTGATCGTTTGTCGTTCTTCCACTCTCCCATGTAGACTTCAGTGGTGGTTGCATCAATATCTGACTCGACTGGTGGAAATTCTTCTGATTCAGTGCCATCCCCAAAGCTCACGGTAGAGTTGGCATCACTTGCAGCCGAACTCACCCCACTTTCACTCTTCAAGAAGCTCAGCTTGCTCCTCTGAGAGGAAAGAGAAGTCTTTGAATCAGATTTTCTAAGCTTACCCAACAACGATCCTCTTCGGAAAAGGCCCTTCTTCTGGCCCTTGAGAGATTCAGTGTCTGCATAGAGTGAGAGTGCAAAGCCCCCTCGATTGATGGTGGGAGCTACAATGTGATCCGGAGAAACAGATATGTTGTCATGTTGTACTAGTGTTCCATTGCTGTGCTCGCTACGTAACGATGTCAAAGAGGTACGCAAAGGAGATCGAACCACTGCTGCCATTCCATAGGGAACACTCTGTCGAACACCACATCCATGTCGCATGCCATTTGTAAATTGTCCCTGGTATGTTCCTGAAAAGTACAGACAATTAAAATTAATACAGATTTATATATTTCATATATATATTAAGTGCATCGGCATAACTACAGCAGAAGCAGACCCTATGGTTGCAGGTTGGACCAGTAGTGTAGAGAGCCTAGTAAGGCCCTAAATAATGAGAAATTTCAATATATCTTAGAATATAGAATAGGTAAAATTACCAATATTTTGGGACCCTAACTTGAATTTACCCTGGCTCATTAACATCTAGTTATGCCACTGGTTTAGTGTGATTGTTTTTCAGGCTTGATGCACACCATCTTTTTGGTGTCCATCTTGGAAGCCAATCAATAACAGCCTTCAGTAAAATGCCATTAACATTAAGGGAGGCCTACCTTTCCCACCATGTTGCACCCTTTAAAGTGGGCAGGATCATTCCCACTTGGAGCATTAGAATAGAATCAGCGCTAGGCCAACCCATTTGGCTAATTCAAGCACTGGAATTCTAAGAACTTAAAACTTGAAACAGGATTGGAAAAGCAGCAAAATATGTATGAAATGTGTCTCTGTATACATGTTCATTAAGCCATCTTGCTTAGGATATTTTCAGCAGTTTCAAATGCCATGATTGCGTGCGGAGAGGGGATTCCGAAAATAATCTTAAAAACAAAAAATGAATCAAGTGGAAAAACCTCAACAGATATAGCAACCCTTTAGTAGAATACCTCTTCCTTGTATTAGATTCAGAACCAACAAATCTCTATTTAATGTATTTTAATGTTCCAAAACAAATGTAAAAAATACAGTACTGGACATGTTTCCATGTACTAACCAAAACGTTGCATATGTCTGAGAAAACCACCCTAGTGAAATGCATAAACAATTCAGCAAAGAACTGAAAGGTCTTGAGAAACGTCTCCTTTTTCCCTAGTCACTGTGCCAGCTCTGTGTCTTCTGTGTGTAGCACTTGGCACCATGCCTACTGAACAGACGTGGACAATAGGACAGGGATGAAGGGTTTAAGAACAATTGCTCTTTCCCCTGCCTTAGATTACATGTAATTTTTGGAACAGTTGCATCACATTAAATCAGAATTATCACACTTAACCCCAGCCTAGCCATGTCCTGACTTGATTCATCTGAAGGCCTCGGCAAAGTCCAGACAATTCAAGAGATTTATTTAGATACAGTATTTATTCTAATATATATCTCAGATCTCAATATTGCATTTACATGCAAGGCAGAAGAAAGATTGGAGAATAGCTTCAGAATCACTTCTAAAATTTGCATGTGGATGGAATAGCCTGGTTTATAGTTGGGAATCTAACTTTTTGGTTGAGGAGACACTATCCTTGTTTGTATGTAAGACAGAAGGAATTTGGGGGACATTTTTTGGTTCAGAATCACTTCTAAAATATACATTTACATGGAACAGCCTGGCTTGTAGTTGGCTTGTAGTTGGGAATCTAACAAGCCTACTGCCCTGGCAGTCCTATAAAAGATGGCTTCAGCCTTGATGGTATTACATATTAATGGAAATTTAGGAGTAATACTTTTTCCCCGATGTAGAAATAACAGTGGTGTCTCCTCAACCGAAATGTATTTCTTGAGAAATAACAGATAAAGAAAATTAATTTTTTAGGTGCCAATTTGTTAGGTACCCCGCCTGCCAGGAAATTAATTTCCTTTCTTTTAAAAGTGGGCTGTACCTCCTCTTTATTTAATTTTCCTAGACATTATGGCCCAGCGCATTTGCAGTATAGTTAAGGTGGAAAATATACTATACTGTGTGCATGACAAGCCAAGATTTTGGTGTAACACCTAGAAGAAAACTACCCTTCTGCCCCTTTTTTTGGTAAAACATAGGTCAATGTTGTGCCTGAGAAATTGGTAGTACCATGGAATTAGTTCATTGTACTTTAAACTCCAAAATTATTGCTTTAAACTTTGTGAAGATTCTCATTCATCCAGGCCATGGTATATCTGCAGGATCAATTGGACTGTTTTTCTTGAAGACGTTTCACCAGTCGTCCAACTAGCTATCTCAATTTAGAATTATGGCTAAAACAGCTGAATTCCCTTACATAAGAGTGAGAAGAGGGTTTCCATTGACTTTTTGTTATCTAAAACTGCAACTTATTTCTCGCCGCATTGCATCCTTGTGTCATAGAAAGCTTCTTGTGTTGGAAGACCTGCTTTCCATAGTCAATGTCCTCATTAAACCAGAAAAGCCAATTAGTCCCTTTAGTTCCCAGATCGTGTGTTTTTGTGTTCTGGAAGCCAATAAACCCTGTTCTCACCAATGTAGAAAAAAACATTAATCAACTAAGGCTGAGCTTTGAAACCTATTGAGATCCAACAAAAATTGTTCCAAGCAGTATATGTTCTGGGAACCCATAGAATATTACATTAAAGGGAAACTGTCATGGGAAAACATGTTTTTTTTTAAACGCATCAGTTAAAAGTGCTGCTCCAATAGACTTCTGCACTGAAATCCATTTCTCAAAAGACCAAACAGATTTTTTTATATTCAGTTTTGAAATCTGACATGGGGCTACACATATTGTCAATTTCCCAGCTGCCCCTGGTCATGTGACTTGTGCCAGCACTTTAGGAGGGAACTGCTTTCTGGCAGGCTGTTGTTTTTCCTTTTCAATGTAACTGAATAGTACGCAGTGGGACATGGATTTTACTATTGAGTGTTGTTCTTAGATCTACCAGGCAGCTGTTATCTTGTGTTAGGGAGCTGTTATCTGTTTACCTTCTCATTGTTCTGTTGTTAGGCTGCTGTGGGGGGGAAAGGGAGGGGGTGATATCACTCCAACTTGCAGTACAGCAGTAAAGAGTGATTGAAGTTTATCAGAGCACAAGTCACATGACTTGGGGCAGCTGGGAAATTGACAATATGTCTAGCCCCATGTCAGATTTCAAAATGAAATATAAAAAAATCTGTTTGGTCTTTTGAGAAATGGATTTCAGGGCAGAATTCTTCTGAAGCAGCACTATTAACTGATGTGTTTTGAAAAAAACATTTTTTCCCATGACAGGATCCCTTTAAAGTGAAACATTTGAATAAACAGTTGTAAGCCTGTCTCCAGACACTCCGATTTCCTCTGTCGCTTTCTGTAAAACTGAGCCCAATAAACGATATGACATTGGAAAGCGCTTTTCTGCTGAAACGGCAGATTTCCGGTGAACTGATAGCGTGAATAAGCCCGCTTGTGATTTGATATCTGTGTTGACTAACTGCAAAGATTAAAGTTCATTTTTATGTGCGTGAATTTGCTATGGCAACACTACTTGATGCTATGCCAGGCAGACTCTGAATTTATATTCTAAATATGTTACTTGGAGCAAAGGAGAAGCTGCTTGGCTGTGTGTGGTGAGATAAATAGAAAATATATAAGTTTCTTGGTATGATGTTTATTATTTTCTGATGTAAGAGCTATGGAATTATTCGCTACAACTTAAAATCCTATTTTTTTAGGATCCCCTCTCCTAGTCCTCCTAGTTAGTCTTGGGTACCCCAGCAGCAGGACAAAGGATAATGTGTCAAAGGATAATGATCTGCCATATGCAGCCAAGGGTTAGAGCAGTAGCAGGACAAGGTAGAAATAAAAACTGAAAAAAATTGTTGCTGATGCCATCTGGATCTTCTGACACTATCTTGTCCTGTTGATGCCATCTTGTCCCACTGATACTATCTTGTGCTCTTGGTCTCATCTTGTCCTACTGATACTACCTTGTCCCACTGACA
>CM044448.1:7048777-7065900 GCA_024363595.1 Xenopus borealis
TCAATAGTAAAATCCAGGTCCCACTGAGACACATTCAGTTACATTGAGAAGGAAAAAGCAACGACCTGCCAGAAAGCAGTTCCCTCCTAAAGTGCTGGCAACCAGTCAAATGATCAAAGGCATCTTGGAAATTGACAATATGTCTAGCCCCATGTCAGATTTCAAATTGAAATATAAAAAAAAAATTTGCTCTTTTGAGAAATGGATTTTATTGCAGAAGTCTGCTGGAGCAGTAGTATTAACTGATGTGTTAAAAAAAAAAAAAAAAAAAACGTTCTCCCATGACAGTATCCCTTTAAAGGGTAAACGCCCCTTTAAAAATTCCACTCCATGTAAACAAGCAGCGTCATTTAATAGATGATTCACGTAGTTGGATATTGATAGGCCCTGACCTATTACTTGCGCAAGTGCTTTGTGCAGACGAAAAGCAGAATCAGAATATCCTCCAAGAATGTTCTCTTTGATTACTCATAGGCCGAACCTGCAGCCTAATGATTGAAACCAGATGCACCACAATGCAGCGCAGCGAGGCCTGTCTGGATTAATCAGGAAAGCTCAGGTTTATCTTGCAAACACAAAAAGGTAATACAATAATGATTAGTGTGATCTGTATGGCTCAGCAACTGACCCACAACCTCATTATAAAACCTTACAGGGGGTTGTTCACCTTTAAATTAACCGTTAGTATGATGCAGAGAGGGATATTCTGAGACAATTTGCAATTGGGTTACATTTTTAATTATTTGTGTTTTTTTAGCATTTTTATTCAGCAGTTCTACAGTTTGCAATCGTTCACCTTTAAAGGGAAACTGTCATGGGAAAACATGTTTTTTTTCAAAACACATCAGTTAATAGTGCTGCTCCAGTAGACTTCTGCACTGAAATCCATTTCTCAAAAGAGCAAACAGATTTTTTTATATTCAGTTTTGAAATCTGACATGGGGCTAGACATATTGTCAGTTTCCCAGCTGCCCCTGGTCATGTGACTTGTGCCTGCACTTTAGGAGGGAACTGCTTTCTGGCAGGCTGTTGTTTTTCCTTCTCAATGTAACTGAATAGTACGCAGTGGGACATGGGTTTTACTATTGAGTGTTGTTCTTAGATCTACCAGGCAGCTGTTATCTTGTGTTAGGGAGCTGCTATCTGGTTACCTTCCTATTGTTCTGTTGTTAGGCTGCTGGGTGGGGGAAAGGGAGGGGTTGATATCACTCCAACTTGCAGTACAGCAGTAATGAGTGATTGAAGTTTATCAGAGTCACATGACTTGGGGCAGCTGGGAAATTGACAATATGTCTAGCCCCATGTCAGATTTCAAAATGAAATATAAAAAAATCTGTTTGCTCTTTTGAGAAATGGATTTCAGTGCAGAATTCTTCTGGAACAACACTATTAACTGATGCATTTTGTAAAAAAAAAATTTTTCCCATGACCGGATCCCTTTAAATTAACTTAGTATGATGTAGAGAGTGATATTATGAGACAATATGCAAATGGTTTTCAATTTTTATTATTTGTGGTTTTTGACTTATTTAGCTTTTTATTCAGCAGCTCTCCAGTTTGTCGATTTCGCACTCTAGTTGCTAGAATCCAAAATACCCTAGCAACCCTGCAGTGATTTTAAGTTTCACTTTTAGTACGCAACATTCGGAGACAATTTGCAATTGAGGTTTTTAATTATTGAAATTTTCCTGAAAATCCCTTAGCTTGGAATTCCGGCAGCTACCAAGTTGCTAGGGTACAAATTTCCTTAGCAATCAGGGAGTCATTGGCATGAGGGACTGGAATATGAATAGGAGAGTATATGAAAAGAAAGGATAAGTAATAAAAAAAGTACAGTAGTTTTTTTTTTTTGGGGGGGGGCTTCTGGGGGTCAGTGACCCTCATTTGAAAGCTATAAAAAGTCAAAAGAAGAAAGCACATGTGACTTGTGCGCTGATAAACACTTTACTGCTGGACTGCAAGTTGGAGTGATATCAGCCCATCAGCAGAACAATAGGAAGGTAACCAGATAACAGCTGCCTGGTAGATCTAAGAACAACACTCAATAGTAAAATCCAGGTCCCACTGAAACACATTCAGTTACATTGAGTAGGAGAAACAACAGCCTGCCAGAAAGCAGTTCCATTGTGAAGTTCTGGCTCTTTCTGAAAGCACATGACCAGGCAAAATGACCTGAGATGCACCTACACACCAATGTTACAGCTTTAAAATACACTTGTTGGATTAGGAATAAAGTTTGTTAGAGTGAATTATTTTCAATAATTTAAAACTAAACCATAAAAATCATGATAGAATCCTTTTAAAGGGCACCTATGGGCAGGAAAAAATTCCCCAAACGGAAGGTGCGGGCTGATAGAGATGGTTTGGGGTTGTAGTAGTTTAAAAAAAAAAATTGCCCCCTGCATGCGCCGCCATGACAGTCCATGACATCATGCGCAAAAGCTGAATGAAAAGCTGCCACAGCTGCAGCTTTTCATTATGCGCATGGACTGTCATGGCGGCTCACACTGCAAGCTCCCTCCCGGTGCGAGTAAACCAGCGCATGCAGGGGGCAATTTTTTTTTTTTTTTTTTTTTTTAACTACTGATAGAGAATGTGGTCTCTATCAGCCCGCACCTTCGGTTTGGGGAATTGTTTTCAGCCCATAGGTGCCCTTTAAAGCAGTGATTTTCAACCTTGTGCCTCCAGCTGTTAAGGAACTACAAGTCCCACAATGCAATGAAGGAGTCTGACAGCCACAGTCAGGCAAATGCATTGTGGGACTTGTAGTTTCTTAACAGCTGGAGGCACAAGGTTGAAAATCACTGCTTTAAAGCAATGCTCAATGTTTCTACAGAGTCTGTGCTCAGTACAGAAAGCCGGGACATTTCAGTCAAGGCTGATCTATAAGGAGCAGAGAAAGTCACGGATCAGATGGAAGCAGAACCCCTTCTTTCTGTATGCAAAGTTTATTTGGCAAACATGAATCCACTGCATTTTCATTCAACAGACCCAAAACAAGGTCTTATTCTCAATGCAAAAAAAAAAAAAGGTATGTAGGAAACATTGCTGCCAGCAAGGGAAACATTCTTCTGTTTTTAAGTCATTGGTTCTTGAATGCTCCAAATCGTAGTTCTATCTATAGAACACAGCATGTTTATCTAGCGTGACTAACGATGATGTAACACTGAAGAACATAGGCTTTCCTATTCGGCGCTCTCACAATACTGCTTGGAAAAACAATATCATTCCCCCGCTACACGGAGCCCTACAGTAACTACTGCAACAACTAAAATCAGATCCCGCCGGGGAGCAAGCTATAGGAAAATCAATCGGGAAACTTATTTTCCCCACTACAACCCACCTTCACGTGATACAGAAAAACGCCTGCATGCAACCTCCATCACCAATCAATGCAAAACATGGGTGGATATGTCTTTATCTCATAGACTGAACGCATCTAAAGAACTTGAGCTTGTTTACAATGAAATCACATGTAATTGGGACAATTTAAATTATCTTATTATATTTAGTTAAGACCATATTTATACCTTTTTTCCCCTCTTTATAGTGTTTCAATGCAGGTATCTCCCACCCCAGCCCGCCAAAGCTGGATAGGGTTGTTCTTTTGAAGAGGTGGTTCACCTTCAAGTTAACTTTTAGTATGTTATAGAATGGCCATTTCTAAGCAACTTTTCATTATTTATAGTTTTGAAATAATCGCCTTCTTCTGACTGTCTCCAGCTTTCAAATGGGGAGGGGGGGGGTCACTGACCTCATTTAAACAACAAATGCTCTGAAGGGGCGACAAATATATTGTAATATTTATTACTCATCTTTCTGTCCTCTCCTATTCATGTTCCAGCCTCTCATGAAAATCAATGCATGGTTGCTAGGGATCCTGCTTGGACCCTAGCAATCAGATGGCTGAAATTACAAACTGGAGAGCTGCTGAGTAAAAAGCGAAATAACTCAAAAACCACAAATAATAAAAAAATGAAACCAAATGCAAATTGTCGTAGAATAGTCCTCTCTACATCATACTAAAGGTTAATTTAAAGGTGAACCACCCCTTTAACATAAATCAACAAAAATGCTGGTTGTTAAATTAGGAAATCGGTCACGCTCGTGGTTAATGGCAAACTGAGGCCAAGAAAGCTCCTGCAGCAACTACCTAGATGTCAGTCTATCAAGTGTACATCATTTCAGCCATGTGGGACATTTTCTTTGGAATATACAAGTAATACTCCATGTATCCGGCAAGGTCTTCAATAGTCACATCATCCACTGATGCTCTGGCTTGTTCGGAGCAAGACCGCGGGGATCCGGAAGTGCCGTTAGCGGAAGGCTGAGTTCTGTTTTGCAAAGACTGCGAGTGATCATCTTTAACCGTCTTCTCACACTCTGACAGCATGTCTCTTAATCCAGAGAAAGAGTACACTTCCATATTTTGCCAGCAGTTCTTGCACTGGCACCCCTCCTCCTTGCAAGTGCATTTTGCAGCAGAGCCGAGTTTAGATACGGACTGAAAATCCGAGGGGTTGCCAGCTGCTAGACATGCAGGAGAAGCCAATGAAACGGCAGCATTGGCTTTTATGCTCTCTGAAACAGTCTCTGATGGCTCACGATAAAATCTTCTGTACCCACCAGCATCAAGCACAGTGCTGGAGGGATCGGTGGTAACTGTGCTGCTCACACTCCCATCTTGGGTATCGCATAGGGTTTTGTGTTTTAGCTGACAGCTAGAGGTGGCTTTTGCACTGCAGTGGGTAAACTTTGGTGGATGGAGGACTGGGGATTTGGAACGTCTTCTCCGTGGTGTTCTCACCACTCCTCTGGTGGTTTTTCTAGATGATCTGCAACAGAAAAGAAAGCTGGGAATAAAAGGCTTTCTGCTGTCCAACACAGAATAAAGCATGTTAAAGGGCAAGGAAAGGCAAAGGAATAAAATCCCATTTTTACTTTCTTTAATGAAAAAGAAATCTATCTCCAATATACTTTAACTAAAAAATGTGTACTGTTTTTATAATAAACCTGACTGTATGCAGTGAAATTCTCCCTTCATTTACTGCTGTGGATAGGACTTGTCAGACAGTCCCTAACTTCTGGCAGGGAAACAATCAAACTTATGAACAGCAGGGGGAGCCCCTGCCTTACTTACCAGCCATGCAGAACTCAAGCAGCTTTGTTTTTTGATCATTTATGACGATCCCTAAGAAGCCCAGACCACACTGAGCATGTGTATGTAGTCTAGTCTTGCAAAGATGTATAATAAAGTTTGTTTGATTAGGCTTGTGGTGCAGTAAGTTCATGTTTATGTTTAGTATACAAAATACACCATTTCTAGCCATATTCTACTTTAGACTTTCCTTGCCCTTTAAAGGCCAAAGAGTCAGCAATGCTTATAGAAGTGAAAGCAAAGCAATGCATTTCCTACATTTCTGAAGAGAAATACAAACTGGGTATTAAAAAATAAATCATGGTACTTTTGCTACTGCTCCTAGAAATGTGGGTAACCAAATGACGGATTATAGGCGGATTTGAAACAGATTTCTGGCAAGGTATCTAGATTTCTGCCGGATTTGTAGGACACAGCTTACAACGATGTTCTGCTTGTGGTACGTACAGGCTACCACTACAGAAAGTACCTTTCCCATTGAAGAAACTTTAAAGGGCACCAATCATACCTAAAATGATTTACTAAGTAAATACAATATGTGAAAGTTCAAGAAATCCGATTTTTAAAACAGTTAGAATTGTTTGTATAATGTAAATGATCAGCTCACTATACCTTCTGCAAAATCTCCCCTATCTCCACTGCAGTTCTAGCTGAGGCAGCCATCTTGGATTTCACTGACTCCTCCTACCTATATCTTCACAGCCAACCTTAGCTCTGAAATCTCGCACATGCTCAGTTGAAATTCCTTGCTTGCCTAATAAACCTTCTAAGCTATTTTGAAATCTGCCAAACTTCTGTGTTAGTGCTGCCACCTTGTGGAATTTCTGTGTCGACTTCTCTTGATTCTTCTAGAGTTTACTGAAGCTAGGCATTCTGGGTAGCTCATTTGCATGCTAGAGTCTTTGACAAAGTATGGGATTTTTAAAAAAACTGCTGTTTTTTTCAAAAAACTGTACATGTAGTTTGATTAAACATGTTTAGGTTGTACTGGTCACGTTGTTAATACGTGTTTTATTTTGGCTATGGTTGGTGCGCTTTAAAGGTGAAGGAAAGGGATTTTACACTTGGGGGGTGCTAAATGTTAGGCACCGCCAAGTGAATATTTTTACCTAACCGATACCCCGAGCCAGTGTTCCTATTAGCCAAAAACCGCACTGGTCTTCTAGAGAGCACCACGGAGAGATCAGCTTCCTACTTCCTGTCGTCGTCACAGGGCTGCGCATGCGCAGTAGATCAGAAAGCTGAACTTTAACGAAAAAGTTGGCTTTTTTTGCTCTACGGTGCATGCAATTTCCCTGGGAAATTTGAAAATCAAACCAGCAGGACGTTGATCTCTCTGTGGTGCTCACTAGACGAACGCCGGACCGGTGCAGTTTTTGGCTGATAGGAGCACCAGCCCGGGGTATCAGGTGGGTAAAAGTAGTCACTTGGGGGTGCCTAACATTTAGCACCGCCAAGTGTAAAATCCCTTTCCTTCTCCTGGTATTCGGTAGGTTCAATCTGGTGAAGTAGGCATTAGAAGAATTTTAAATCCTTCGATCATTGAATTATCGAATATCTGATCTATTCGATAATTCGGTATTTGATGATCGAAGAGGCCAAATTTTGCATATTAGAACATCCGAAAAAATCGGATATAATTTTGAAATCTGACATGGGGCTTGACATAGTCAGTTTCCCTAGTGCCCCCAGTCATGTGACTCTGGTAAACTTAAGTCACTCTTTACTGCTGCACTGCAACTTGGAGTAATCACCCCCCCCCCCCCCCCCCCCCCCCCCCCCCCCCCCCCCCCCCCCCAGCAGCCTAAAAACAGAAAAATGGGAAGGTAACCAGATAGCAGCTACCTAACACAAGTGCTGGCTCTTTCTGAAGTGGTCATTTTGTCATTAGATGCACTGAACTCAGCCCAGCAGGTAGTGAGATACACAAGGTTATTTCAGTAGTACCGATTGGAATACAGAAAGTAAGATCTCAACACCGCTAACAAAGTAAAAATGCTGACAACCTTGCGGCCACTTGTCTGCTCACATTAGTAGCGCTCTTACCTATGCCAGCTTTCTTTCAGTGAGCCCAATATTTTCGGTTTGGCGTCTTCTAAAGAAGGTCGCACAGGAGTCCTTGTGTTGCATCCATTAGCAGCACTAAGGGATGACGTGCACCTATAAAGAGATGAACCAAGTTACATACACAGACACTTGGAAATAGAAGTAATTACCCTTGCACTCCCTGGCCGTCCGAAATAAACCCCAGGTGCACAGTGGAAGAGGAAATTGGCAGCCTCAACTGCAATGTAGAGAGAAGGAACACAGACACAGCATGGGTGATACTAGCAGGCACAGCCTTGCTTGTTTATTGCAGATGCAACATTTCGGGGTGTAACCCCTTGTTTGACAAAGGGGTTACGCCCCTGAAACGTTGCATCCGCTATAAATGAGCAAGGCTGTGCCTGCTAGTAACACACACACACACAGACAATTCCATATCGAAATACTATTAAAGGGCACCTGTCACTCTTTTTTCCTGATGGTAGCACATTCCTATTTTTCTTTTATATGACCTATTACAAAATAGTTTATGGTGCATTCCAGCTCTTTAGGTTGTTGGTTGTTTTTCTTCGCCATATACTGACCCATTTACTCTTCCTGTTCATCAAGAATGCCCACTCAGTCTCATCTAAGTCTGGTTTCAACCAGGCACATAAAGTTTCATGTTGGGTTTAACCATGCCCTTATAACTAGGGATTCACCAAACACAGGATTCAGTTCTGGATTCTGCCAGGATAAGGCCTTTTTGAGCAGGATGCAGCCGAATCCTTGTACCTGGCCAAACTGAATCCTAATTTGCATATGCAAATTAGGGTTGGGAAGGGAAATCACAAAACAAGTAAAAAAACAATTTTCCCCACTTTTTCTTTTCCTGACCCTAATTTGCAGTTGCAAATTAAGATTTAAATGGGTATGCGGCCAAATACAAAATAGAGGATTCTGTGCATCCTTACTTATAACCATTATAAGCAGCAAAAATCTAATTGTACCCTATTACAAATAAATAATTGGTGAGGTGCTATCCATGGGCTGGCTGGATTTGTGATAATGCTGAATTTTAAAGGAAAGGCTAAAATTAAGTAAGCTTTATCAGAAAGGTGTAAAGTAATGCTGCTCTGAGTCCTCTGTCTAAAGAAGCACCACATTTCTTTCCTTCTATTGTGTCACATGGGCTTCTGTATCAGACTTCCTGTTTTCAGCTTAAACCTCCAGGGCTAGGGCTTGAGCATGCTCAGTTTGCTCCGGTCCCCCTCCCTCCCTTTCCCCCCCTCCCTGTTGTAATATGAGCCCAGAGCTATGAGTGAGCAGGGAGAGACTCCGGCACAAAGTGATGTCACACCAAGCTAATATGGCAGCTGCTATCCTAAACAAATAGAGAGAGCTTCTAGAGCTGTTTACTCAGGTATGGTAGAGCATTCTGCAGAATAAATAGTGTGTTGTAGCTTGCACTATTGTGGCTAATCTATTGACAGCTTTGGTAGCTTTCCTTCTTTAAAAGGCTGCACAAATATACTCTAAAGGCTTAACATGGTTATATACTTGGCTACAAGGTTTTTCACGTCATGAGATTTGGTAACAGATGTATATGGGGAAATTCCAGTGATTGCTAAGGGAATCCTGAAGGGGCAGAAATAGATTGCTAGCAGTCTGTCAAGGTTCCCCAATGACATTACCCACAAAGAGGTCAACAGGTGACCATACAATGTAGGGAAATCCAACCTGAAGTCTGTGATCCCTGTAAGGGATTTCTACATCTCTGTTTTCATTCTACCTGGTCTTCAAACTTATGACATATTCTATATTCAGCCCACTACTCTGGGATCCTAGAAAGCACGGAGAGGTTACTCACCCTTCAGCATCAACTCGCAGCTTTTTGAATGCACTTTGTAGGTTCTCTTCTTCCCCGTCTTTAGCCTCGGATTCCATGACTGAGCTATGCTGGCAGTAAGGAGATCAGGAGATTCACAAGAAATCTTCAGGAAAACACAAAACAAAGCCATTAAAGTGGACCTATCACCCAGACATAAAAAGTTGTATAATAAAAGTCCCTTTCAAATTATTTCTATTTTTTTATTAAAGCATTCACAGCTGTTGTAAGCGCTTTTAAAACTCTCAGCTGTCAATCAAATATTGTCTGCCCCTCCTCTACAGCTTAGGTATAAAGGCGGGGCAGATAATTACTTTCACTTTCCATTCAGCACTACACAGCTCTCCATACATTCCCAATTCTCATCACCATCTAATTGTGTAGCCAGGACATGGGGATGGACATTGGGTCCCCCATTCTGATGCACAAACAAGAGATGATTCAAGGCTTGCCTTAATAACAGTGTCCACAAAACGGTAGTAAAACAGAAGTAAACAAGATTCAAATAATTTACATAATGCAATTCAAGTGAATTTTGCTTGACTAATGTGATAAAATAAGATTTTGAATTATTTTTTGGGGCGACGAGTCCATAGACCATTGTAACTGCCATAAAGCCTAAACCCACAAGTCTGTCTATTTTTTTGGTACGCCCCCGCTGAATAACCTCTACACCCGGGATCAGGTGCCTCTATGGCTTGCTATCCGGAAGGGGAGGGGGGCATCCTTATGGTTTGAAGGGGGCGTTGTTACGGCCTGAAGGGGGGGGCGTCGCTACGGCCTTAAGGGGGCGTCGTTACGGTCTGAAGGAGGGGGTCGTTATGGTTTGAGGGATTGTTATGGTTTGAGGGTTGGCATTATGGTTGAAAGGGGCATCACTATAGTTTGAGGGGGGCATTGTTATGGTTTGCCAGACTATGCTGCACGTATTTGGAACACGCCCCCGTAGAAGTTTTTGTGTGTATTTGGGGGTTGAAACTTAACCCGCCCCCCTTTCCAATCCCAACAAATTTCTACAGGGACTAAAATTTCTGTGACAAAAAGAGAAGCAAGGAAAGCTCAGTGTGTGACTGGGAGGGAATAACATGTAGGAACCCAGCACCCGCCCTCCCTTCCATAGCCTGCAACTCACTGACAGCCGGAGGCCCGCTTAATCCAAGTAAACGCACACTGCCCGACAGTCCCTCATATCCCAACACACCTCCGCAGTCCCGACTCGCTACTTACGCCTCCCGCAAAGCTGTTTACTGCCGCAGCCTCCCAATCTCCTGTTTTACAGAAAATCCCATCGCCACAAGTCTCCTCACGCGAGACTGACGTCACCGTTATGCGCAAGCGCAGTGACGCATGACGCAGCCGCCTTGTGTGGGCGTGACGAATCGGCGTAAGTCAGAATGACACAGTGGAAAACAGCAGCAAAGTCTTTCCTGTTGGCCGGATGTTGTTTTCTTTGTCACCTCAGCCTGTGCTCCCAATGTGTCTATGAGAGTCGTTATTAACTTTGTTTCACCAAAAAATAAATAAATAAAAGCAGAATTGACGTGTTTTTCAAACAAAAGAAATTAGGAACTGAGGTGGCTGATGTTTTGTTTATAAGACAATAATCAAAACATTTCTTTTATGTATGTTATTGTTTTTATGAGGCCAACATTTGGTCAGATTAAAATTATTTTCTGAAAGACACCTGTTATTTATAAGGCCTGAAATTATTTTATTAAGGCCTGAAAAAAGCCATCTTCTTTATTTCCTGTGACTTTAAAGGAGAACCAAACCAATAAAAAAAATCCTATCCTCCTTCTCCCATCCCCAGCCTAATTGCTACCCTGGGCAAATGCCCCTAAGATTTTACTCAGGTTCAGGCAGCAGAGTTCACGGCAGCCATCTTCTTTGGTAATCGTTTATTGATGGCATTTCGGCGCATGTGCAGTGGGAGCAAGTGCCTGGTCCCAAACAACTGAGCATGCACCAACAGAAGACTCTGAGATTACCAACGAAGAAGGCTGCCGTGAAGTCCTATGCCTGGATCTGCCGTGAGGGGTGACTAAAAAGTTAGGGGCATTTGCCCAGGGTAGCAAGTAGGGTTGCCACCTTTTCTTAAAAAAAATACCGGCATTCCACTATATTTGGCTTTTTTCCCTATTAATAACATTGGGATCAGCCATCAAAAATACCGGTCAGGCCGGTAAAAAACCGGCCAGGTGGCAACCCTAGTAGCAAGTAAGCTGGGGTGGAGCGGGGTCGGGTTTTTTAAAGGAAGGGTTTGGTTCCCCTTTAAAGGATATCCTGTCATTTTCGCAGCAGAAAGTTCTGGGGCATCAGTGAAGAGCAGTGCTGGCAGGGGTTCCCTCTGTTTCACAGAGTTGTTAGACTGTATCGACTGTCACACACGTTGCCCATGAACTGATAGTTATTTTGAGTTCTGGCCTTTTGTTTTATGTGAAAACAAAGACAATTTTTTCCCCGTAATTTAGGGTTCCCAGACATTGTTGCCAACAGTAACTGCCCCCTCACAGCCTCTTTGTCTTATGTGAAGCAGGCATGCACCAAACTCCCTAATTCCTCGCAAAAGATTCAGCCCAACCCTAAATCCTAATTTGCATATGCAAATTGGCGGTGGGAAGGGGAAAACTTTTTTTACTTCCTTGTTTTGTGAAAAATTCACGCTATTACCCTCCCTGCTACTAATTTGGATTCGTTTCGGCCAGGCAGAATTCCCAAATCCCAAACCGAATCCTGGATTTGGTGCATCCCTAGGGGGAAATTCACTAAAGGGGTGAAGCGTGACGTCATTTCAGAACTTCGCTGATTTACTAACTGTCCCTGGCTAGCGAAGTAGACAGACTCTAACTCAACTTCGCACCCTTATGCAAGGCAAAGTTGCGCACTGACGAAGGGTCACTTCCACATCAGAAACATCTAGAAGGAGATACACATTTCTAAATTGGCATATGAAATATCAGTATATATATATATATATATATATATATATATATATATATATATATATATATCTAAATCTGTGGAAAAGGGCTAGGATTTTACGGATAAAGGGGCTTTCCATTAATTAGTGCAACAAATAGGAGTGTTTTTCCACTAACATGACTCTATACTAGCACAATAACCATCAAGTACAACGAAGAGTTTTATTGTTAAAACAAAAGGAAATCATTGCTTTAATGGGAATGGATTTCGCTATAAGGGGTTTCTGGATAATAGATACCATTCCTGTATTATATAACAGCAGCAGCAGCTACTGAGTTAAACAAAAGGGCTGAGTGCTGAGAAGGTACAGTGAAATACAGGAAATACACACCATTTCTGGGAATACATAATAAGGAAGTCATCAGGAATGTTATGCGGATGAAAGTGCAAAGTCATGAGGTTACCAGTTTCATGTATTGCTGTTTAGAGCACAAAATGACACATCAGAAAGATAATAAAGAGTCCAACTTAGGCAACCGTGACTGTCTCACGCATGTCTATGGAACATCTAAATACAGATAACCATTGCTTGTATTCACTAGTATATGATTAAAAGGGAAGTAAGCCAAAATCAACCTGTTTTAGAAAAAATTACTGTTTTACTATAAACAGGGCATAGCTAATACATGTCCTGATTCCAGCTTTCCAGTTGCCACAACCAGATGTAGTTTGAGAATCTGGACTGTTTAGCTTGTAGAACAGTAATGAAGGGTTCTTGGGGGTTGGGGAGCATTTAGAGAGTTGGATGAGGCAGGTGCGATGATGGGAGTGGGGAATCAGGGTGACAAGATGAGATATGCCTATCCTGAAGCACCTTCAGCAGCACCAGTCCCTAAGTTACCTTTCCCTCAGGCCACCAAGAAAAACAACATGCCACATCCCTACAACTGCCTCCCAATTTCACCGGGTCACTCACCATATGAGTTCACTTCACTACAAACAGAGTGCTGGACAATGAGACTGTCACACACTGATCCCAGAATCCACTAAAATTGAAAATGAATGTGAATGTCAAAAATGATCAGAATAAGATTATACCAATTCAATTTTGTTGGGTTTAGATCCCTTTACAGCATGAATCTCCCAACCAGGAAGCATTTTAAATGTAAGGGGTGGTATTGGAAGATTAATATTTCTGCACAAAAAGCAACCTGGCTTAAATCACATCAGCAGTAAAATTCCCTCTTTAAACACTGATTACAAACTGTGGCCCAGAGCTAGCAACTTCATTAGTAACCGTTCTTGTTTCTCAGCCTAAGCCAAATCCTGTCTCCTGTTACTGAGGAGCAATGCCAAGACTGGCTGTCTTATGCGGCACATTTCTAAATTAAGCAGATGATCTCCATCTTGTCTTATCCTGCTGTGCAGTCACCCTTGGTTATTTACTGAATGGAAAATTCATATATCTAGTTCTGTTTTCCAAAGCACTGTGCCTTGAGAAATTTATTAAGGGGGTCTAGAATTCATAAACTATTCCCTTGCACTCCTCAACTCAACCAAACCCAACTCAACTCTCACAAGGGCAGCCTAAACTTAATTAGAGATTTCTCCAAAGTGAATCATGCCACAATGACCTTTGGATTATCCAGTCTGGTTGATCAATATCTAATCAGGCACCCATCTAGAAGGACATCGTTTAGGCTTCATACATGGGCTAGAAGGCTATCCAGCATAATCTGTCCATGCATGTCATAAGGCCCCCAAACAGTCCTATTGATTTACTATAATGCAGTTTGATTTTTCCAATATTTCCATATTTTCACATTAGTGCCCCTTTAAATGTCCCCATTGAACCATGGCAGTTAATGAAGTCATAATTATTATTACACCTAGCATGTTTATCTTGTGAAACATCTTGACATTCCTATGGCCTTGTAAATACAGATACAGCCGTCTTACACCTGTCCTATGTTTTGAGACATCCAGGCAGTGGATCAGCTGGCAGAACATCCTTAGTTGGGAACATGCCCTGCGTATAGCGCATTAATTTTTCCATGAAGTATAAGCAGCAGGGATTGACTTTCTAGTTTCAGTTTCTAGTGCAAGGATGGAAATGATCTCCCTTACCATCTAATGAAGTTCACTGAAGGCTGTGAAGAATATGTGTTCTCCTTGGAGATTAAAATGAGGACCTTTAATAATACATGCTGGTATGAATTATGAGGGTGCTCAGAATAGTGTTAATAATCATGGCACTGGAACACGAGAAGGTAGCCTCAGATCCAATCATTTAGGGCAGTGACACAGTGGGTGTTTTGGACAGATTGTCATGTGTTATGTTGGTGCCACCTTTATTTGAGTAGATGCCACACTATTTGAAGGGCAGAGACACACGGGGAGATGTAGTCACCTGGAGACACCTCTTCTTCGGGCAGCTAATCTCCCAGAACTGCCTTCCTGCTGACTAGAATCTAAAGTGCACTCTGAGAGCTTTGATTTCCGAAATTGCCAGAAACTGCCTCACGAGGCGACTTTGGAAAAAGAAGCAATCCGAGTGCCATCCCGCCGGCGATTTAGATTCTAGTTGGCGGTAAGGCAGTTCGGGGAGATTAGTCACCCAAAGAATAGGCAATTTCTCGCTGGGCAACTAAATGTCCCCAAATCTCCCCGTGTCTCTGCCCTTAAAGTAGTGAGGCATCTACTCACATAAAGGTGGCACCAACATAACACGTGACAATAAAAACACTGACACATTTATTTTTCCGATATGTTTATGAAATAATTATATGCTGTATCTATATCCTTGCATGTTGCAATTGTTCTACTCAATTGGTCTCCATCACATCTAGACTATTCAACATATAACACATCTGGCCTACACTATTCAGAAGAACAGGTTCAACGCACTATGGCATAGATTCCCTAGGTGTCCAGAACTACTATAGGGATGTCATGCAAGTGTGCTAAGTGAAATTTTATGTAGAACAATGTACAACTCACCATATAGATGGCCTTTGGTAATATCTTCTCCTCAGACTTCAATGCCAAGATTCCCTTAGCCTCAGTATCAAGTATCAACCTCCCTAGTTCTTGCACATCCTTCAATCATCACCCCACTTTATTTTTGTATATCTATCATGAGACCCCTTCCGCTTCTGCCTAAAGCCTTCAGGTAACTTCTGTCCACGTATAACTGTAGCATTCTCTTTCCTGTCTCCCAGACTCTACTTGTATTTCTAGACCACAAGTTAAGAAGCACTGCCAGGTTTCCTAGGTATGTTGTGCTCAAAGTTGCATTACTTGGATATTTTGCAGTTGAGGTCCACACTCATGTCCCAAACTTCTGCAAATGATTGTACTTCCTGAACCTGGTGTCAAATTTTGCAAAGATTTGCAGAAGTAGTAATAACACTACATTTCTAAGAAAATGACTGTTGCATTTTGGGTAAAAAGCAAGACTCCTTTGCCATTTTTTTTCATGCTCCAAAAATATAAACTCGAGTATCAAAAGGGTCACACACTGGGCGATAGGAGTGGCAAAATTCTTGGGTATTAGGGTGCATGGGTATTAGGATGGCCAAACTGGGCCTAACCCAAAATATCCACCAATTATAATACCTAAGTACAGGGCCATGTTGGAATGGACAAGTTTAACACCATGACAACATTGCAAATTGTCGCCTGGTAATCTTACCTTGTCTGAAGGATTTCTTGCCATTTCAGACTTATGTCAAAGATTGAAGAGGAACATTCTGGAAATGAAAGTGACATGATCAGTGGCATTATTTCTAATTCAACAAGGTAGAGCAAAGGATAAGTGTGGCATGTACACTCCAAAGCTGTGCCTTCCCCATCATTTATTGTACATTATCATAAAGGGGAAGCCATGGCAGCACTATAATTTAGGGATAATTGATACAGAAAGAAATTTGGGGTGTTTTATTTTGGTTCACATATCATGCGAGCTCTCTGTAGGAACCAATGTTGAGGTGAGGTGATTGACCTCTGGCTAAGAATTTCCATAGTGATGATGCAGCCTAGGTTTTCCTTTTCTTCTCTACTGGACCCTCTTTTGGAAATGTCTTTTTTTTCTGTGCAGGAACCTCAGGCTCAGAAATTTCCACTGCATATCTGCTCATGTCCTTGGAACCTTGGAGGAAGGTGCCAAGTATCTTGTCATTTTTACTACTTTTTGGTAGGGCCCATCGCATTGCCAACAATGCTTCTTTAGTGCCTCGATTTCTTCGACAAAACTGTGTTCAGTCTAAGGAAATGACAAGAAAAGCAACATGCCATACAGATTTCATAAACTGCGCCATGAAAACCATCATTGTGCAATTACAATTGGCCCTGCCTCTGAACCACCTTAGTTTTATGATATAAAGCTGCATGCTGCGTTATATACAGCTGTAGGGCCAGTTTGCATATAACCAGTTAGCAGATATCAGCCATTTAGAAAATAATATCTGTACAAGTACAAATCAATTATACTCTAGGACTGTTCAAATAAACCTTTTGGCGTAGACATTGATATCAAATTTTTTTATGATTTAGCTTTTTTGATCAGCAGCTTATGGTGGATCAGGGGTATTACTAGGCATGCTACTGAGTTACGATTTTTTTTATTGGGCCCTTGTTCTAAAAAGTTGGCTGGGCCAACCACCAATGGAGACAATGGGCTGGACTCATAAGCTAACCCCTAGGGGAAAGGGAGCTATTTAATAAATAAAACAGGGCCCAACATTTTTGAAGGTGGACCTGGCAAATGTTAATTAGAAACAGGCCCAAATAAACAACTGACTTTCAGACAATGCTATGAGGTGGAATGACCCATTTATTCCTTCCTTCTTTATTCCTTCTCATTTGCCAGGCTCAGATATTATCTAGGGAATATTTTAACATTAACAAGACAAGCCCCATCATACTGTATTTTTATTCACATAAACCATATGTCATAGTATTAGGCTTCAACTATTCCATTGTATTGTTTGGGGATCCACATACATTGCAGGAATACAAACTGTTGGTCATCTATATAGATCATCCCATAAAGAAACCTTCATGGTAATTGCAGGGCCGGGCCATGGTAGTTTGGCACCCTAGGCAAGGGGTACAATCAGCGCCCCCGTT
>CM044448.1:7106628-7118127 GCA_024363595.1 Xenopus borealis
GAAATATAAAAAAATCTGTTTGCTCTTTTGAGAAATGGATTTCAGCGCAGAATTCTGCTGCAACAGCACTATTAACTGATGTGTTTTGAAAAAAAAAATTTTTTCCCATGACAGGTTCCCTTTAGTAAGGGATAAAGATAAGATGCCAACTTTATCTGAAGGCATAAATTTTCATCATTGGGACTGGAGCAATGAGGATTGGCGCATGGGAAATCTAAAAAACTACTGTATCTCCTGCACATCCCCAGTGTTTCTGAACCAATGTGGGTGTGGTTGGGCAGAATGCCAGCCCCTAAAATCCTGCCACCCTAGGCCCTGGCCTTGGTGGCCTTTCCACAAATCCGGGCCTGGCAACTACGAAGGTAAGTGAATTTGACCCTATGTCTGAAAAGCTACATATTATCTGAAACCCCACATGTGATACACACTTACTGCACTTATTTTATAAATTAAAAAAAGCTCTACAAGACCAACTAAGAAGTGCAGAAAACTTACAGGAACAGATTTTTGGGTGTTAAAAATATGTTTGGAAATATGAATGCAGAACAAATATCCACTGATAATGGCAATAAGGGCTTATTAATTAAACCTTGAATTTATGTGGTTGAAAAATGCAAATTGCAAAAAAATTTATATTGTGTAGCCACAATGATCAGATAAAAGTTGGATTGGCCAGACCATGGATGACTTTGACGTGGTTGCTCAGCTTAAAAAAAGTCTCAATGTCTTAAGTATTGGGTTGAGTTCAGAGGACCTCTTGCATTTGGCTCAATGTCAAAATGAGGGAAAACTTAAAACCGTGGAATGTAGGGTTTTAAATTAGTAGTATTGCATATCCATCCATCAGAGGTGT
Source organism: Xenopus borealis (assembly GCA_024363595.1). Lineage (NCBI taxonomy): Eukaryota > Metazoa > Chordata > Amphibia > Anura > Pipidae > Xenopus > Xenopus borealis. The sequence goes on from CM044448.1 coordinate 7,107,482, forward strand.
ATATATAGTAGTTGACTGGCCTTGTTCCTATAGTGTACGAGCTACAGTCTTATTTAGTCTTTCAGCATGTTTCCTACATTTTTCTAAAAAAAATTTAATTATTGTGACATGTTTTAAGCAGCTGGGCTTTGGAGAAGATCCATTTGATAAAATAATTTGACTTTAAGTCAACATAAAAAAAAATACAGTTACCTGGTTGCCTTCCTACCAACGACTGAGCAAAACCATTTGAAGTCATAAAGGGAAATCACTCAGCACAGAATTTCAATAACTGTAATACCCCAAATATTTATCAGAGCTGTGGGAAAAGGTCAGCGGGTTTGGTGTCAAGTCCCATTAGAAGTAGAAGTCTTCTACCACTTGCTCCTTGACCCTAACAGATCCATCAACTTTATTTCTGAAGTTTGCCAGTAGATATAGTTTTGGTAGCTGTTATGAATGAATTACCAGCAACTGAGGTGGTAGGATCTGTTGAAGTTTACTTTTGCTGCTGTTAAATTGATTTACTGGCACCAATGTTTTTCCTTTAGCACATTCATCTTGGCCACAATTGCTTTTTTAGTGAATATTCTGCTACATATTTTGAACTGGTTGCATTGAACTGCAACAAGGTTTGTCAGAGGTACACCTTGGCATGCATCACTCTTAAGCACACGACTTATTTCCATGATATTCCCACTATATCTACCTATTGATATATCTTTTTCTTATTCAGGAAAAATGCAACCATCCCTTCTCCTACAGCATTTCCTTTTAGCCTTAACATGTTCCTTTCTATTCAATGAAGTGGCTTTTTCAATTCAAGGCGAACTGGATTGAGATGGAATGCCAAGGCATTTTTGGCCGTAACCTAGTCAAAGGCTCCACAGACTTCCTTAATATCATTCCTCATTATCTGTTTTACTCTCCTGAGATTTAAAGTTTGTTATTATGTGTCAAACACTATGGCACCCATATGTAGAAATACAAATATACAGTTTTACTGTAGTGTTTCTGTCTTTGTGTTGGGTTCTTTTGGGTTGCCGAACATCAGAGCTGAAGGGATCATTCCAGGCAAAATCATAGACGTGCAAAACTCCTACAACAAAATGTTTAACTCTATTCTAGTAGGAATGTTCCTACATTTCAAACGAAAATCTCAGCTTTCTTAACACATTAGCATGAACTTACTGGACTTCACTGTTGGCTAACACAGAGCCAGCACTAAATCACCTAAATCACATCAAAGCACTTACCCAATTTCCAGCCATTCCTCTTGGGAAGAGTTAAAAATACAAATTCTGCTCCAGAAGCCTAAAAGTAAATCTCTCCACCACAGGTTGAGGACCAAGTTGCTTGCTGAGGTCAGTCCTCTCCTCTGCTTTTATTTCCTAACGGAGTCTCAGCCACTTCTTCAGGTACAGCAGGAATTATCCTTTTTCAATTGCTTGGGATGACTGTGTATTTATATGTATAGTTTTAGCTTCGTAAACTAGATCTGCATTTCTCCAGTAAGAGGTAAAACTATAACAGGGAATATTAACTTTTTAATATGTTTATTACTTATCAATTGTATAAAGATAGGAAGCAAAAAAATGTTATATGTCTCTATTAAAAATAATTTTAGTACTTAATCTTAATAATAATTATATTATATTGTTAAATTCATTTTGTAATTTTTTTTTTATCTTAGATTTATTGTTTGTTTTTTTATATTACAATTTTTAAAATTCATTTCTATTAATCTCTTTTAACCAAGGAAATACTATATAACGTGTAGTGGCCTTTTTCAATAAATCTTTTGTGGATTTTAATGAAATATAATATGGATTTTCTTAATGAAATAATTAAATTGACAAAGGAGTAAAAGTAATATTCATTTTATTTGGATAATCTGGAGTTTTCCTATGGATTACACCATTGTCAAGTGCTTTTCTCTTGGTCTCAAAATTTGTGAGTGCACACCTTAGAGCGGTGGTCCCCAACAAGTGGCTCGTGAGCTACATGTTGCTCTCCAACCCCTTGACTGTTACTCCCAGTGGCTTCACAGCAGATGTATTGCCAAACAGAGCCCACTGTAGGCTGCCAGTCCACTTATGGGCTACAAAATAGCCAATCAAAGCCCTTATATGGCACTAATAAAAAGGTTGGCAACCACTGCCTTAGAAGAACATTGCATGGAGTATAATTTTCAGACTTTTTTAGGACCACACAACACTTTTTAGACTGATATTTGGTCAAACCCTATGTTAATTCTGAAGTAAGTCATTATTTCAGGAATAAGAAATGAATTTGATCTGTTAGAAGACAATGCTACTGTGCTATATTCTTGGGGAGGAACATAGTCTCTTTGCAGGTTACAAGTGTGAAAATCATGGAAGTTTGCATCTGTTTTCAGCATCTATAAATGTCCTCTATGATGATTTAAATAATATTGTCAATGATTTTTAGTGAATTGTTTTTTCCCCAAAGGTTCTAAATTTGGCAAAGTTTCATCATTGTTTTGATGGACTCAAAGTATATCTTATGATAATAAAGGATCTTTAATTTATGAATGTGTAGGGTGTAAAGGCTGTTTTTGTTGAATACCCAACTCTGCTGGCGATTGGCATCAGTTGACAAAAGAATTCAATGGAGAAGAGTGACTCACTTTGGGATCGATAAGTCTTAACTGGAACAATGGTCCTTATTGATCTTTTCTGCATTCCGTGGGGAGGAAGGATCAATGGGAGACATTTTATAGGTAAACAGGAGTGTTCCACACCCTGGGCATATAATATTTTGTAGTAGTGACCAGTTGGGAAAAAAAGATGGTTTTCTGTTTTTTTTGTATGTCAACCATGCTTTACCAACATAATATTCTGGATTATTCTCAGATATCCAAAATAATTTTTCCTCCTACAGATAATAGGTACATTATTCTGGATGGATTATTATGTATTCTGGAGAGATTGCTTACCTACTTTGGTTTGCCTGATGGATTATCATTAGTAAGATATTTGCTGTATTTTATCCCACTGCTGAATAGTTTGTATTTTTTTGGTCATTCAGTAGTATACCCTTTCTGCTCTAATTGATAATAACTGGCATCTCTTTCTTCTACAATTTATTTTTCTCTTCAGTCTTTTCCACCTCTTTCTTCACTTGTGTCTGAAAATACAAAGTGAACCAAAGCAAAACCACTGAGGGGTGCCAAAAGTAAAGGTCCCCATACACGAGCAGATATAAACTACCATCAGATTAAGTTGGCAGTTTATTATGCCATGTTTGGGATACCTCTGGACGGGTTCTCCCAATCGATTTCTGGCTGATATCTTGCTAGATTTTGATCAGGCATGTTTAAAGTTCCTGTTGGATGGAGGACCGCATCAGTTTGTTGATACAGTTCTCGATCTGACCGTCCGTATTCTTCTGGTTGTGATGCGATCATCTAGGGCCCACAATCGGATCAGTCCTATATCATCCACCTCAAGGTGGGCATTTGCCAAATGAGCGGATCTCTATGTGTGGCCAGCTTTAGGCCTCCCCTATCAGGTTTAGATTGGGCCCCCCCAAAAAACTATATACATTGCCTTGTGCTGGCATTCACGCAGAGGCCCCGAATGTCTGGAACCCAGTGGGCCGCCAGTGCTCCAGTCCAACTCTGCACCCTGCCATCATAATCATTTACCTGATACCCAGGCTGGTGCTTCTGTAAGCAGAAAACTGCCCCGTTGTCACAGCCGGGCGGCGGGTCTCTGGCAACGGGGAGAGTTAATTGAGAAGCTGGAGTGTTTTACCAAGTCCCAAGTTGGTTAAGAGAACTTGGTTGGTGTTGTTCCTCTCTAAGAGCGGTGATCTGTTTTGCATGCAATCCAGCATACCCATCATGCTAGAAGGCACCAGCGACTGGTACAATTGTATGCACCTAATTGGGTCCATTGCCAGGGGCCTTGTAGAAGTTAATGGTATGTCACTGTTCATATTTGTATGTTTATAATGTTGTTAATATAAATTGCTATTGATATATGTATTATCTATTGTTAAATTATGTTTTGTGCAATAAAACTGTGGCCAAAAAGACTCCAACAAAATAAATGGATTGTGAGTGAGTTGTTTATTCCTAGGTCAGTTTGGGGAAAGCGGCAGGCATTTTTGTATAAAAATTGTGTATTTTTTAGCATAAAAATTGAGGTTACAGCTTAGCATGTTCTAGAAGTCACATTATTGGTTTTTTTTTCTATGATGGTGGTATTTTAAATTGTTGCAAAAATGGCTCTTGCTAATATGTGAGCCAGATTTACTGTTCAAAGTATGAATGCTTAAGGCTACTAGGCTAAACTGCACCCAAAAGCGTCAGGGTTTTTAGGGTACATCAGGAAAATAGATTCGCTGTTGTTTGGAAACTGCTTCTTTGCAGATATTTGCATGAATGTGTCCTTTTCACAAGCTACATTGGATTAGCCATGGTTGATTCATATCTACAACTGCTTCATTCAATCATTAATTTAATGCATGGTTTTATTCATAAAAGCATCTGTTTTTATTCATATCCTACATCTCCTGAGTCTCAGTTTTCAAAAACCGCCATTAGACAGCAGCTTGGATTTGGAGAATCATCAATATAGTCAATATAGTGTTCAATTTAGAATATGGCCAGTGGCAAGTAGGGCTCTCAACAGGGTGTTGCAAAGGGTACAGTTTGGGTCCATGTAGGAGAAGGGGACCCAAGAGATGAAGGATGTAGGCGGTGGAGTTTAGCAAGGTTTTGGCATCATGGGGTCTGTCCATGGCAAAACAGAGGTGTGACCATGTGTGCATGATTGTTTATTTTGGACCCAGTTCATGTTTCTTAAATGGCCAACCACTCACAAGGTCCAGTTGATCAATGCAAAAAAGGAAAGGGAGTGCCCTGCTAACTTAGTAATAAGAGACCCCATAATTGTCGATTTATGATCCAGGCTGAAGTACCTGTAAAGCAATGTTTGGATACATGTGAACTGCTGTGAGCTAAGAGGGGACCCTGACCTGATGATCAACCCCAAAGGAAGACTTCAAAGAAGATCTGAAAACCACTGTCCTAAAATGTTTGTGTCTGAGTTTTAGCACTAGGGATAAAATACAAAAATCTCACTGTATTTTAGGTGGAAGTTACATGTTTATCATGCAACTAAATAATATTTGATTTGCTGGGTTTGGAGAATAACTAAAAAAAAAAATGCCTATTTTTCACACAATAGCCTTCAAATCATCTGATCCTTTTTAACGGCATAGGCCATGAGATACATCATGTGCCGTGTAAAGTGAAACTCTGTCTTCTAACTGGAACAGGTATTTATGGGACTGTGTCAAGGTGTGAATGTATTTGTCAACCCTGTGCAGTAAAAAAAAAAAAAGTGGCCTCTCGCTGTTACTATAGTTACAAAAGCCTTGTAGACCGGTCTCCATAAGAGACTAGTTACTATTTAACATCTCCACCTACATTAGTCCTGATTAGGAGAATCAATATGATAACAGCGGCTGAACAGAACCCTCCCTTCTTTTTACAACACCTTGCTGTTCTAACGTAGATCCCCTGTCTCGGCGAGGTCTTCACAGGTGTCACATTTTGCAATTATTTTAAAAACTGGAGAAGAGACAGATATGGTCAATGTCCACACGCAGATTAACACCACCATGGACATCACATACGGTAAGAAGAAGTTTCTTTTTTTGTTTTTGTCTTATTCCCCTTGCAGAAGTTCTTTTTTGTTTGCTTTTCGAGCAATGTGGAGTAGCCGTCAGGAAGCTTTAGTTGAATGTTGACTCGTGTTGGGACAAAATGTCTGACCACTGGATAAGTGTTTTCTCTATGGTCTGAGCTGAAGATAACAGAGGAACGTGCCATTATAGAAGTGTCTTAACTGGATTATGGGATCGAAAGGATCAGTTTGTTTCCTAGTCTGAGAGAATTTCATCTCTTGCAATAAATGATCCATCTTTGGCCAATCCGATGGCGGGTTTTTTTTTTAGAAAAAGTTGCCAGGCAGACTTTGAACTTTTAATTGTAAAAGGGGAATTTTCCGACACGCCAACTGCAGAGGGTAAATATTTTGGTGTGTGACGCAAACACAATGTATCCGTTCATTTCTGGTACCACAACATGGTGGCAGTAACTTTAACAGGGGAGGTGGGACGTTTGTTTGTTGCCATTGAAAAAATAACAAAAACAAGAACTCATACTTTAATTAGGGGTTTATTTATCAAAATTAAAAAAATTTCAGATTTTTTAAACAAAAAAGTCAAACCAAACTGAAATCCATGATTTGACCTTATTTATTACTAAAAATTTAATCGGTTCAGGTAAAAACACGATAGAACCAAGCAAAAAACTTAATTGTACAAGTTTTTTCCTGAATCACTTACTTTCTTCTGGCTTTTCAGGGAGTTTTTTTGGACTTTTGGATTTTCAAGCCAATTACAACGCAGACCAACTTCAAAATAGGATAGGGATTTTTTGATTCAGGCTACGTAGGGCTTTAATATATCTCGAAAAAAAATCGAATAAAAAAAATAATTTTGAGTTTTACCACAAAATTTTCCATGTCTAAAATGAGGTTTTCTAAAATGTCATTTTTTTATATATTGCAGTTACTTCCAGATTATACTTCAGCTATTAGGCCAACCTAAATAAAATGTGTTTTTTTATTTTAAACTTCATTATACTTAAATTTTTAGGCCAACATAAAAAAATTTTAAGATTTGAAGAGCTTTTTTTAATATAAAATAAAGAAAGGCTTTATCATTTAAAATAACTTAAAATATCAAACATTTGCAGATTAACATTTAAGTAGTGATGCACCGAATCCAGGATTCGGTCCGGGATTCGGCCAGGATTGGGGTTCAGCCAAATCCTTCTGCCTGGCCGAACCGAATCCTAATCCTAATTTGCATATGCAAATTAGAGCAAGGGAAGGAAATCACGTAACTTTTTGGCACAAAACAAGGAAGCAAAAAATGTTTTCCACTTCCCACCCCTAATTCACATATGCAAATTAGGGTTCGGATTCGGTTCAGAATTTGGCCGAATCTTTCAGGAAGGATTCAGGGCTTCGGCCGAATCAAAAATAGTGGATTCGGTGCATCCCTATTAAGTTGAAAGATATTTGTAATTCATTTAAATTAATTTTTTTAATCAATACTTGTATTCAGATCCTCGTTTAGAATTTTTCCACTTAAAGATTCTCAAATAATTACAACGTCAAAATTAAATTACGACGTCACAATTAAAATCTTATGTTGAATATTTTTATTGTATTTAAACTTTTTTTAAATAGACTTTTCAGTGCATTTTTTTCTTTGTTATACATCAATTATTACGACAACATAAAAATAAAAAAAACATGGGGAGGCCTATCTGCTTGACTTTTTCCTTTCTACAGGTATGGGATCCGTTATCTGGAAATCCGTTATCCAAAAAGCTCCGAATTACAGAAAGGCCATCTCCCATAGACTCCATTTTATCCAAATAATTCATATTTTTCTCTGCAATAATAAAACAGTAGGTTGTACTTGATCTCAACTAAGATATAATGAATCCTTATTGGAAGCAAAACCAGCCTATTGGGTTTATTTAATGTTTACATGATTTTCTAGTAGACTTAAGGTGTGAGGATCCAAATTATGGAAAGATCTGTTATCTGGAAAGCCCCAGGTCCAGAGAATTCTGGATAAAAGGTCCTATACCTGTATATTTAAAAAAAAATTGACCAAACTCCCAAACCTGAATACCCTTAATTAGCCAATAATTATTCTTGAAAAAGCCACAAAAAAATTATACAACAATTCAAATTGTGTGACTTTTTCACTTTGATGCTCAGATCGTACAACTTTTTGAGCTGTCGTCTAAAAACCACAAATTTATTGGAATATCAAATGAAAACCAACGTTAAAAGCCTGAAAATTTCCAGAACCGTGAAGGCATAAAACATGTTCTAATTGTTAAAGGGACCATCTGCCATTGACTTTTACATTTTACAGATTTGAATTTGGACCATAAAAAAATCAGGAAAATTACAGTTTTGAAATTTGCGGTTCAATAAATTGTCCCTGTATTTTTTACTGTTTCTATTTCGCATACAGAAATTTGTTGTTCTATAAAATAATTAAAAAATAATTACAATTAGACAAAATATATAACCTCTGTATATAGACTTTACTTATTTATAAGAGGGTTTTTTTTGGTTTTTTTAAATAGAAGAAATATATAATTGGCTAAATATTTGAGGAAGTCATTTTTTTTTTTTTTTTTTTTTTTTTTTTTTTTTTTTTTTTTGCTTCTTGGTCACTAACAAAACAACAATGGGAAGCAGGGAATGAAGGAAGTACACACCTAATTTTGCAAAGACTGAGAGCAAACAGTGTTGCATTCTCAGGTAATAAAACAAGCCTTTAGGGCAGGTTAAATGGTGAGGAAACATGAAGGAGGCTTCAGCTTCTGCTTAAATTAGCGTGACAGTCGCTTCGGCCAATAACGATCGTCAGCGGGTGATTTATGCGCTCCAACGTACACTGACATTATCAGAGGATTTTATGGCTTTGGTTCATTTAGTGATACGTTTGCCAAATATTGTTGTGTGTTTTGTTTCCCCCGCACTGAACTGTTACAGGCACTTGTAGAGATATATCGGCAGTAGTGATGAGCGAATTTGTGGCGAATTACCACGATTCCCCACCGGGACATTCATCAAGAAAAATATGCCATGTGCGCCGGCATCCAAAACTAGATGTTGGCGGCATTTCATGAATTTTTCATCGCTTTGCGAATTTCTCAGGAAATTCATGAAAAATTTGGCGAAGCGAAACTCCCCAGATTTACCCATCACTAATCATAATAATAATAACAGTAAAATGTGCTGCAAAATCACAGTCAGTGTTGTTGTGTTTTGGTAGCCGAGGATGAGTAGAGTATAAAAGTGCTATATTAGCAGGTTGATGCAGCCATTAAACAACAGTAACATAAACTCTAGCACCTTAAGCAGTATAGAAAGTACTGTGTATGCAAAGTATAACTCATGTGCACAGTGACATCTACAGGCCATTTGTATAAACACCACATATTCCCCCTATAGTAGGAAAGAATTTGGGCAAATGTAATAAACAACCACAATGCATCTTAAAGCAATATACATATTCTTCACATGACAGTCCTTGGTCCATGCAGGTAGTTTTCTAATTCTCTCAGTATGCCTTATAGGTTCATTTTATTCAGGCCTATTGCAGTTGGTATCAGGAGTAGGAAAATGTCCTTCATCAAATAGAGCTTCTCCAAGGTCATATCTAGCAGGAGCAAAATGACTTGCATTCCATATGCGCCCATCAGACAGTTCATATGTGTATCTTCCTCGCTAGCGTCTCACTTCAAGTGGTGTAGTAAATTTAGATTGTCCTTGTTTCAGTATTCCTGGTTTCTTAATTCTGACTAAAGATCCAGGCTTTTACACAGTGACATCTGTGTGGTGTTTATTTGTATAAACACCACAACTGTAGCGCTCAGCATTTGGCTTCCGATGGATTTGTGGCCTAAATATAAAAATTTTCAGTTGGGGTGTCAAGCAGATTGAAATACAGGTCTCTATGCCTAAAGATATCCTCCATTTTATTGCCTATTTCTGCCCTATGGAACTAGAGATTGATCAAAACATTTACATAGGGCTGTCGTTTTCCAAAATAACCTCTTCCTCTCTCAGTCTCAATGAATATATCAGTGATTCTATTCTGCTGTTCTTTGGGTGATAATATAAGAGAGAGAGAGCTATTTTCTAGGACTCAGCGTGCAAATATAATTGCAGCCTTATGCCTTTATATGGTCACACCCCTCAGTGACTTCTAATATCCTTATCATTTACAGTAGGGGGTACATTATCCCTTATAATACATGAGTGATACTCAGAGTTCCCTGTATAACTCAGCCTGCAGCCTTGTGCCTTTATATGGTCACAGCCCTCAGTGACTTCTAATATCCTTATCATTTACAGTAGGGGGTACATTATCCCTTATAATACATGAGTGATACTCAGAATTCCCTGTATAACTCAGCCTGCAGCCTTGTGCCTTTATATGGTCACAGACCCCTCAGTGACTTCTAATATCCTTATCATTTACAGTAGGGGGCTCATTATCCTTATTAATACATTATTATGTAAGTAGAGACAACATTATTTATTTTAATGAATTACAAAGTGTCTCATCCATACTAGCAGAGAATCTCATACATCAGGTGAAGAGGAACTGTATCCTCTGTCTGATTGATATAAACCAGATAGGTGGGCTTTAGGAGGGGGATATAAACATACATATAATGATGACATGAGTATCTGTGGTTTTCTGTTTCCGTTTCTGACATTCATGGGTAAAGACACTGCATTTAATGAATAGCAATTGGAATATGGATTAAGTCAGCAAAGTTCTGCGCAGCAAAATAAATGAATGCATTTTTACTGAAATATCTTTTTATTGCATTTATACAAGAGCAGATTGTATTGTAACACTCTTCCCTCTGTGTGTAATTCATTACTTTATGCACATAAGGCTGTAGGCGGCTGAGGTTCTAATAGACAGTAGGTTTTGTTTAAATTGGTAAATTTTATTTATATTCATGAGAGCCCCCCACTACCTCACTGCCAGGGTGCCAGTCTGTCACTGTTTAT
>CM044448.1:7119544-7152851 GCA_024363595.1 Xenopus borealis
TCTCTGTTACCCCCCTGCCCAACAGAAGAGAATATCCAGGGTGTCTATCAATTTGTGTCTCTATTACCCCCCCGCCCAGCAGAATAAAATATCCAGAAATGAATGGTGCAGCTGCTGCACTGTTAGGATTGCCACCTGGCCGGTATGATGGCTGATCCCAATGTTATTAATAGGCATAAAAGATAAATGTATAGGAAGGCCAGTATTTTTTTCCAGAAAAGGTGGCAACCTTATGCACTGTATATTCCCCCACTGTGCAGAAACCTATCCAGAAGTGGCTTCAGATTTTACTGTATGTTTATAGCCCCATTAACAGCCAATAGAAAATGCTGTATAATATAATACAAACATTTTACCCATAAAAATTACCTTTATTTAGTTTAGTTGGAATCAGTTGACTACATGGATTGTATAGTATTTAATAATCCTCACTAATGAGTTTAAGTTTACACCAGTGTTTCCTTCTTCTCTACCTATTGTTTAGCCGACCAAGATCTTGTTTAGATCTCTACTGTTAGCGAGTACAGCTACGTGACCTGTTATCCAGAAATAGATCTCCCATAGACTCCACTTTATCCAAATAATCCAACTATTTAAAAACAATCTCCTTCTATAATAACAGTAGCTTGTACTTGATCCCAACTAAGATATAATGAATCCTTATTGGAAGCAAAACCAGCCTATTGGGTTTATTTCATGTTTACATGATTTTCTAGTAGACTTAAGGTATGAAGATCCACATTATGGAAAGATCTGTTATCCAGAATATCCCAGGTCCCGAGCATGCTGTATATGTACTGAAATAAGATTATATTAGTTAAGATATTGAGGAGCTCATGTTTCCAAGAGGTTCTCTAACTTCAGAAGAAATTCCCTTTATACTCACGCGTTACTTTGTGGCCTTAGATGACCCTCCTATTAAATAGTCCCTGTTCTCTTTGTTTCCATTATCTGGAAGGAGGAAGCGTTACTCACACGGCACAGGCACATTTGCATAAATAGATATTTACTGCTCTTGGCTTGTTATCGTTTTCCTTAGAACCAATGCAAGGAGCTGACAGCCAAGTGGGGCTCATTTATAAACAATGGCCAAATTTGCACCCAGGCAGCAACCCATAGCAACCAATCAGTGATCAGCTTTTTTTTTTCCAGCCAGCTGCAGGTTGCTCAGGGGAAAGCACTCATCTGATTGGTTGCCATGGGTCAATACCCTGGTACAAATTTGCCCAGTGTTTATAAATTACCCCCCACTGATGGTAACATGAGCATAGAGTGATCTCCCCCGAGGTAATAGATGAAAGGACAATACTTAGGACACTGGGAATGAAATGGATCTTGGAGCAAAGGATTCAGAATGTTGTTCCAAAGGACTGATTTTTTTGCCCGCTCTACAGCAGGAGGGGTTACAAACATCTGTTGCATATACAGTAGATTTCCTGGAATTAACACTTTATTTTCCCAGTCTCATGCAGTCAAACTTTAATCTTTCCCGGATTTAATGTTTTCCTTGAATTTGTGCTGTTTTAACACAGCCCCATGGAAGATGTATTCGTTGCTAATATTAAATCTGCCACGTCTATTTTCCCTCACACTCTGGGGGATCTGATCTAATCAGATCTGCTGTCATTTTTGTTATTAAAGGGATACTGTCATGGGAAAACATGTTTTTTCAAGACACATCAGTTAATAGTGCTGCTCCAGTAGACTTCTGCACTAAAATCCATTTCTCAAAAGAGCAAACAGTTTTTTTTATATTCAGTTTTCAAATCTGACATGGGGCTAGATATATTATCAATTTCCCAGCTGCCCCATGTCATGTGACTTGTGCCAGCACTTTAGGAGGGAACAGCATTCTGGCAGGCTGTTGTTTTTCCTAATCAATGTAACTGAATGTAACACAGTGGGACACAGTTAACCCCCATAGACTATTCACCTAAGAAGTATCTGTAAAAATCCAATGTCTGCCTAAACCTACAGCTTATCTCTTGCACTTCCCCAATTAACTTCTGTTTTTTGCTTCCTGTTTTGCCCGTCAGTCGTATTAATACTGTGTATATAGGAAGACAGTAAATGCAAAGGCTCACGCAAAGCCATTCAGCAAATATTCTGCATCACCTTCTTATGTTGCGATGCTGAAGCTGGTGTTTTTAGAAAGCACTCGGCTCTCACCAATGGTTTAGAAACATTTTGCACCCCTTTTCTGGGCCAGCAGTTGTTCAGACTGCCACTGCCTTCCTTATTTCAGGTTTTAGACAAAGATTATGACATTAGTCTCCCTGCTATACCATTATTATTCAGGGAATTAAAGAATGACATGAAACCCTAGCCGATATGTATATATGACTCAACTGTAGGTCTACTCGGGCCCTAACCTGAGATCCAAATGAGTGGTTTGAGCTCATTAGCTGGGTTGTAAGGTGGATGAAAATTATGTGAAAAATGCAGTATATGACTGTGAATGTGAAAATACCTGTTGTGTGTGTGGTCTGGAATGTTGAAATTGTAATGTTTAAAAGTGTATTTACAGTGTTTGGCCACAAGTGGGCAGGGGGTCATGTTAGTTGTGAAATGGTGTAATTTCTTACCCCGGCCACTAGAGGGAGCTAAAGGAAAGGAGGAAAACAGTATAAATAGGGGCAGGAAACCACAGGTGTGGCAGTACATAGATGGGCATGTTTCAGTGAAGAAGATCTCCTGGTGGAAAGAAGAGCCCAGCCCAAAAGTGAGTAATAGGCTTAGCCAGAGTAGGAGATTTTGTTATAGTGTGCACCAGGTGTAAAAGATAGTTAGAAAAGATAGTAAGGGCAGTAAGAGCCCCAACCAGGAGTAAGCGGAACTAGTCTTCCAATAGATCTTCTACCAGTCAGGGATGGTGTGATAGGAAACAGGATAGTAAAAGAAGGGCCACCGAGAAAAGTCCTGTCTGGAGTAGCAAGGGGGCGCAAGTGAGGAGCACCCGGTTGCTGAAGACAGGTGGGGATAGTGAGATCCCAGTGGAATAGGCGCCCATTGGTATTAAGGTAATACCTGAAGAAATCTTGCAATTAAAGGAAAGGCTAGGTTCCTGGAAAGAGGGGCCTAATGTTGATGGGCTGAGAAATTGACTGCCAAATGTGAAACCTGTTTAACCTGTGTGTGGAGAAAGTAAAAGTTTTCCTTGTTTAAGCAAAATTGTAGTGTACTGTGCCTTTCAATATCCAGCTTACTCGGAGAGACCCTTACAGGGTGACCAATGAACCAGACTCACATCTCTAGAACTTTTTATTTATATGAAGGATAAAACTTGTGAATCTTCTTCTCATCTGACCATAAGAAGTTCCACCTTTGCAACTTAGTACAAACTGTTTTTTTTTTTTGAAGAATGGCTTCTTTAGTGCTGCCCTCTACCACAGGCCAGTTTTAAGCATAGACTTTATATGACTGACTAGTGCCCCTTTACTCCAGTCTCAGCTACGAAACTCAGAAGCTCCGTCAAAGGGATCATTGGCTTCACTCTCAAGTTATGAGGGTCGACCTTCCCTAGGCAACATCTGGGTGACCTGATCTGGATTGCACGTCCTTGTAACTGAGACAGCGCTACCCCCTTGGACATGCAGACATTAGGAGGATCTATTCTTCTATACTCTCCCTATGTTTTGTATTTTAGGGAAGGGAATTGTTTAATCACCGATGATTGATGCCTTTAAAGGGCACCAATCGTACCTAAAATGATTTACTAAGTAAATACAATATGTGAAAGTTCAAGAAATCCGATTTTTAAAACAGTTAGAATTATTTGTATAATGTAAATGGTCAGCTCACTATACCTTCTGCAAAATCTCCCCTATCTCCACTGCAGTTCTAGCTGAGGCAGCCATCTTGGATTTCACTGACTCCTCCTACCTATATCTTCACAGCCAACTGTAGCTCTGAAATCTCGCACATGCTCAGATGAAATTCCTTGCTTGCCTAATAAACCTTCTAAGCTATTTTGAAATCTGCCAAACTTCTGTGTTAGTGCTGCCACCTTGTGGAAGTTGCACTTCTCTTGATACTTCTAGAGTTTACTAAAGCTAGGCATTCTGGGTAGCTCATTTGCATGTTGTAGTCAGTGACAAAGTATGGGATTTTTTAAAAACTGCTGTTTTTTTTTCAAAAAACTGTACATGTAGTTTGATTAAACATGTTTAGGTTGTACTGGTCACGTTGTTAATACGTGTTTGATTTTGGCTGTGATTGGTGCGCTTTAAAAGATGAATCTAGAGAACTATAGATTGCCTGTCTTGTGCTCTCAGTGGGAAGGGGCAGGGGTGTGCCCGCTGCAGATCTCATATCGGGTGCAATAAAGCAATTGCAAACCTGTTCTCTGTTTGCTTTGAATACATGTTCCACCTCTCCCTTAAATAGGTACAAAGAAAACCAGGCCTGAAGCCTGAGAAAGAGACACAATAAAAGGCTGGAGATCCACAGAGCTGCATTAGAAAATATAACAAAAGCTAATATCAAAATAATTGGCTAATTGTATTCATTATTTGCCTTTTTCTGACTCTGTACAGCTTTCAAACGGGGTCAAAGACCCCCATCTAAAAAAACAAATGCTCTGCAAGGCTACAAATGTATTGCTATTGCTACTTTTTATTACTCATGTTTCTATTCAGTCCATCCCCTATTCATTACCCAGTCTCTTAGCCTAGCAACCAGAATTCTGAAATTGCAAACCAGAGAGCTGCTGAATAAAAAGCTAAATAAATCAAAAAACCACAAATAATAAAATATACAATTACAAATTGTATCTTTACAGATTTAAGCTCTACATCATGGGTCCCCAAAATGTCGAGGCAAAAAATGATTTTTAAGGACTAGGGGGGTGGGGGCTCAGGGTCGGCAGCGGGTCCAGGGTGGTCAGGCTGGGGTTGGCGCCAAATTTGGGCATGCTAGCATCCAATTTGGTGCGCCGGCGTCCAATTCGGCATCCAATTCGTTTATTTCAGCCTAGCCTCTCCAGCCCAGCTCAGGACTGTATTGGTGGTTGGGGATCCATGCTCTACAAAATACAAGTTAATTTAAAGGTAAACAACCCCTTTGGCACAGCATTCTCAAAATCCACCAGCAGGAGGCAGTGGCACATTGATGACAAAAAGACAAGGGCTCTCAGTTGTACAGGATTATACATAGTATTTCCAAATACATTTTAGGGAATGGCAGCAACACTATTCGTTACTATTAAAAATGGACAACATGCATAACATTTTGTCTTTAATATAATATAATTTATTCTGTAATGTTTGCCCTCAAGCCTTTAACAGTTATATATGCGCTGAATAAAATGTGGGTAGTGTCATCTGCTATACTTTTCAGCTGATCAGATGGCAGGGAGATACATCTGTCATTTCTCTGGTTCGTTTTAAGCAGAACAACATCACAAGACTTTCCTATTCTCACGAACAACAATTTTCTGCCGACTGTAGCCATTTTGCTAAACAGAACGCTAGGTGACACTGCTGTTTTCGAAAATTCATTATAGCTTTACTGGTATGGGACCAGTTATGCAGAATACTATGCTTAATTTGGATCTCCATACCTCCAAGTCTGCTCAAAAATCATGTAAACATGAAATAAACCCAATAGGCTGGTTTTGCTTTTAATAAGGATTAATTAAATTTTAGTTGAGATCAAGTACAAACTTAAAAAAAAATGAAATCATTTTTAAAAATAGTTGGGATGGAGAACAAACTACTGTTTTATTATTACAGAGTAAAATAATTTCATTTTTAAAAATTGGCATTATTTGATTAAAATAAAAAGTCAACAGGAGATTCAACGGGTTTCCGGATGACAGATCCTATACCTATAGTGTAAATAGTGACAATATTTTAACAACACAAACAATAAATATAAAGGGTTCAAGGGAACACTCTGAGCTATTTTACATGTATGTGTTCTAGGGTTTACATTTCCTTTAAATTAAAAGTACAGTGCTGCTTTAAACGGGTATCTTTTCCCTTTGAATCAGGGTGAGCAGGCACAGAGCACACTAAAGAGACAACATTTGCTACATACATATAACAGGGCTAAAACAAGTAACAAAATATTTATCCAGACACATTATTGCAGTTAACAGGGAACAAAAATATTTGCCGTGGGCTCTTCTGGTGGCTTAGTATTTGAACACCGATTTGCCTCAAATCAAGATTCAACAAAAAGAGATAATGCATTAAATAAAATCTGTTACACTTTAACTCTTGACTAATCCCTCAGCCCTGGCTCTGGGTTCGGCTGTCTTTGGAGAGCAGAGTGTCTTGGATAAATAATAAACTAAGTGGGAATATATAACCATCTGACACAAGTTGTTTGCTGACTCAGTGATAACTTGTCCTAACTCATTAGCTATTGTGCACTTCTAGGCCTCCAAAGTAGTATGGGGCCAGTAAACAGCTCATATCCCTGTAGAACTCAGAGCAGACAAATACCTATAGTATGCTGCCAAAGTTTTATGGGATCTCTCTGTACAGACGATAAACAAACTTAGGGACTGTTCCTGCTGAATTGTGCTTAGTACAGGGAATACATTTGCTGCCATAGTTTTATGGGATCTCTCTGTACAGACTATGAGCAAACTTAGGGGCTGTTCCTGCTCAATTTTGCTTATTACAGGGGAATACCTATGCTGCCATAGTTTTATGGTATCTCTCTGTACAGACTATGAGAAAACTTAGGGACTGTTCCTGCTGAATTGTGCTTAGTACAGGGGAATACCTATGTGACATAGTTTTATGGGGTCTCTCTGTACAGACTATGAGCAAACTTAGCGACTGTTCCTGCTGAATTTTGCTTAGTACAGGGAATACCTATGCTGCAATAGTTTTATGGTATCTCTCTGTACAGACTATGAGAAAACTTAGAGACTGCTCCTGCTGAATTGTGCTTAGTACAGGGGAATACCTATGCTGCAATAGTTTTATTGGATCTCTCTGTACAGACTATGAGAAAACTTAGGGGACTGATCCTGCTGAATTGTGCTTAGTACAGGGAATACCTATGCTGCCATAGTTTTACGGGATCTCTCTGTAAAGACTATGAGCAAACTTAGGGGCTGTTCCTGCTGAATTGTGCTTAGTACAGGGAATACCTATGCTGCCACAGTTTTATGGGATCTCTCTGTACAGATAGTGTTACTACCCGGCTAATGAGGGCTACAGCTCTTCCTGGTGAAACTCAGTGACTCCACCCTGAAATGATATAACCCCGCCCCTGGAACATAGGGTTGCCACCTTTTCTAGAAAAAAATACCGGCCTTCCTATATATTTAAGTTTTTTCCCTATTAATAACATTGGGATCAACCATCAAAAATACCGGCCAGTAGGGTTGCCACCTGTCCGGTTTTGACCCGGACAGCCCGGTATTTTGAATGGCTGCCCGGGTCAATGCTTAACCCTAATTAGCTTGATTGCCGATCGCCGATCGCGGCGTCATAGCTAGGGTTACCACCTTTTCTTGAAAAAAATACCTGCCTTCCTATATATTTTCCTTTTTTTCCTATTAATAACATCAGCCATCAAAAATATCGGCCAGGCCGGTAAAATACCGGTCAGGTGGCAACCCTAGTCATAGCTGCGCCCCGTGACATCACGGGCCCACCCCCCTGTCCGGCTACAGCCACAGGGAAAGGTGGCAACCCTACCGGCCAGGCCGGTAAAATACCAGCCAGGTGGCAACCCTACTGGAACAGCATAATTCCGTCCCTCTCAGGCCTGCCCCCACCCTTTATGTCACTGTCCAGTAAGGACAGATCAAAAAGGTGGCAACCCTATGCACTGAACATTTTGGTGAAGTCAGTGGAGCGAATTGCGCATGCCTAGCGCAGTTTCAGCAGCTCTAGGCGAGCTTTTGTGCATGGGCATAACGTAACATTCAGTGACATCACGTCCAGTCACAAACCCGTAAATGATGCTTGATCCCAATAATAAAGTTAATAGGGAAAAACGATAAATATAGAAAGGCCGGTATTTTTTTCCAGAAAAGGTGGCAACCCTATTTATAATGTGCCTTTGTTTGCATCCTGTCCTCAGGACAGGAAGTGACATCTCTGCAATATGCCTTTGTTTACATCCTGTCCCCAGGACAGGAAGTGACATCTTTCTAATGTGCCTCTGTTTATGTCCTGTCTTCACAACAGAAAGTGACATCTTTATAATGTGCCTTTGTTTACATCCTGTACTCAGGACAGGAAGTGACATCTTTGCAATATGCCTTTGTTTATATCCTGTCCTCAGGGCAGGAAGTGACATCTTTCTAATGTGCCTCTGTTTATTTCCTGTCTTCCCAACAGGAAGTGAAATCTTTGCAATATGCCTTTGTTTACAATATTTCTAAATGGCCACTGTAGCCTCAACAAATCCTCCTGAGTAAAGCCGTTCCGATCCGATCATCAGGGCCGGATTTAAATAGCAGACGCCCCTAGGCCCGCTGATATTCATCGTCCCCATACTCTGCCCTTTATTTGCAAATTTTAATCATCAGGACCTAGGTTTGCCAGGTATTTTACAGGCCTTGCTGGTATTTATGATGGCTGATCCCAATGTTATTAATAGGAATAAAAGATAAATATATAGTAAGGCCGGTATTTTTCTCCAGAAAAGGTGGCAACCCTATCAGGACCGGATCAATGAGGATTGGCGCATCGGAAATTTTAAAAACTATAATATCTCCTACGTATCCCCAGTGTTTTTGAACTAACGTGGGTGTGGTTGGGCAGCATTCTGCCCCCTAAAATCCTAGGTGGCCTTTCCATAAATCCGGGCCTGCCGATCATTGGAATCATTGAACGATCGGCTCTGACCTGCCACTAGGGTTGCCACCTTTTCACGAAAAAAATATATAGGGAGGCCGGTATTTTTTTCCAAAAAAGGTGGCAAACCTAGTTAAGCCCCTGACAGCAATCATACTAAAGTTTCTGTCCAACATGCAATCATGTATCAAGGATTTGTATGGTCGGATCGTTGCGTCTATGGCCAGGTTAACATCCTCTACTGATCTGGGAAGTACCCCTATAGCAAGCTGTTCCCAGGTCTTATTCATCATGCAGGGCTATCCATAGGGTTGCTACCTTTTATTGAAAAAAATACCGGCCTTCCTATATATTTACCTTTTTTTCATATTAATAACATTGGGATCAACCATCAAAAATACCGGCCAGCTGGCAATCCTAGCTATCCACCATCTTGTTAATGTGGCCCTATTGTTTGGGTAATAAAACAAAGACTTTAGATGTTCAGCAAAACAGCAGAACATTTTATCTTAAATCTAACATAGAAAGCCTACGTATGAGCAGTATATTTTCCCCTTAAAAGCACTGAGGTCAAATACAGTATATTATGCTGCAAATTTGCAGAGCACATAAAATGTTGCGAAAAGATGTGCACAAATATTTGTGCTTCCCCTTGTTGCGACAGAGTCCATGGCAGCTTGCGTTTATGCTTGCAGCCTGCAATTAGGGTTGCCACCTTTTCCTGAAAAAAATACCGGCCTTCCTATATATTTATCCTTTTTTCCTATTAATAACATTGGGATCAGCCATCAAAAATACCGACCAGGCCGGTAAAATACCGGCCAGGTGGCAACCCTACCTGCAATGCAGGGAGGAAAAAGAAAAACATTTTACTAATTATTAAAAGAGTGCTGCCATCCTATAGGCAATGTTGGGATAAAATGTATTAGATAGGGGGGTATAGATGATCAACCCTTATATAATTCCTATTGAGATTTTAGGTGAAATAGCTGTTTCCAGAGTGTTTCTACGTGTAGTTGCTAGGGTTGCCACCTGGCTGGTATTTTACCGGCCTGGCCTGTAAAAATGATGCTTGATGCCAATTTTATTTATAGGGAAAAACCATAAAAATATCGGGAGGCCGGTATTTTTTTCCAGATAAGTTGGCAACTCTAGTAGTTGCCAACATTTTAAAACTCAAACTTGGGATGTTCTGGGCCACCCCAATCAGCAAGAACACTTGTGTGCCGTTCTGTCCCTGACCAAAAAAGTTGCTGCGCTTAGCGTGGTAAAAAGTTTTTTGACCAAGCACGTTTTTGTTGCCACGCCTAAGGTTGCCACCTTTGAAAACATTTTTTACGGGCAGTGGTGGGGGCGGGAAGAAAGGGGCCTGTTGTGACGTCAAAGTGCACGTGTTATGACGTCAAAGGGGTGGAGCCATGATGTGTGATTGGCCGGACCCCAAAAAAGGTAAATTTTCAGCAGATTGGGGGCGGGCCAAGGGCCTTTAATAGGGTTATTACAGATTTAGGATGTCCATTTTGCAACATCACTAAGGGGGTTATTTATTAAAGTCTAAACATTTTAGTTTTTTTACTATAAAATCCACATTTTTTGTGGAAAAAAAACCTCAAATTGTTCAAGATTTATTTTACCCTGAGGGTGCAAAAAGTCAGAATCTGAAAATATTCCATCTTCAACCTGATGAAGTCCAGTAGAAGTCAATGGCAGAGGTCGTATTTGCAATTTGAAGATATTATGGTCTGCACTGGGTTTCGAACGATAATTCGGCTTTTCTGACAATGTCACGAAGGTTTCATTTTTAAATTATGAATAAGGGTAAATCGTGGATTCTATGAGAAAAATTCTGATTTTGTTAAATAACACCCATGGTGTATCCCTTTCTCTTTTGTAATGCCATGGGTCCATTTATACATTGTGACATCATGGTGTTACATCAATGCTCTTGCATACACATCATATTTAACAGGCAAGGCCTTCTGAATCTGGCTGCATTTCAATACACTCCATACAGAGGTGCCGTTTATTTTTTCTGTCTCCATGTGTTACTCTGAAAAGCAATTAACATATCTGGATCTTGATAAAGATTTATGTTAGAGTGCCAAACAGATCTGGCAGAGTGTTCAGAGGCGGCTGCATTCAGCGTGCATGTGAATCTCAAGTCTTGGCCTACGTGTGCTGTTTATCTCCTTTTATCTCCTTTTAATTGCTGTGCCAGCCCCTCCCTAAATGGTTGGTTAACACGACAAGAAGCACAATTACATGTAGGTGCTTAAAGGGAAGCTGTCATCACAAGGTATGGCTTGTGGCAGGACTCTACAACCTTTTTTATATCCATGAGCCACACTCTAAAGTCACATAAGCTTGAAACAATTGCTGCGTTGTAAAAAATGTTGGAAATGTTGGGCAGCCATAAGGAAACTACCAGAATGTAGCCAGCTTGTAGTAAACCTTTGTCTTTATGCCTCCAAAACTTTACTCCAAGACAGAAATTAAAAATGAGCACCTGATTTTGGTCAGCAACATTTTTGCTCCTTAGCCTCTTGTTAGGGATAACCGTTCTATGGAAACAATATACAGGTATAAAAATTCAGGCTAATGTGCATACAATAAGCGTTGCCTTATTTAAAGGAGAACTAAAGCTTAACTATAGAAGTATAAAGTCACATAAGCTTGAAACAATTGCTGCGTTGTAAAAAATGTTGGAAATGTTGGGCAGCCATAAGGAAACTACCAGAATGTAGCCAGCTTGTAGTAAACCTTTGTCTTTATCCCTCCAAAACTTTACTCCAAGACAGAAATTAAAAATGAGCACCTGATTTTGGTCAGCAACATTTTTGCTCCTTAGCTTCCGTTCTATGGAAACAATATACAGGTATAAAGATTCAGGCAAATGTGCATACAATAAGCATTGCCTTATTTAAAGGAGAACTAAAGCTTAACTATAGAAGTAGGTATAAATGTTGTACATGATGTTTTGTGCTTGTGTACCAGCCCAAGGCAACCACAGCCCTTTAGCAGTAAAGATCTGTGTCTCCCCAGTAGATGCCCCAGTAGCTCCCCATCTTCTTTTCTACTGATTCACTGATTCACATGCTCTGTGCTGCTGTCACTTACTGAGCTTAGGGACCCACTCACAATATATAGTACACCTGATAGTGTCATAGAAATATAGTCACAATATAAGGCTGATTAGTCATTAAAACATATAATTAGAAACCAGTGCAATTAGCTGCATCAGAATTTAATAATCAGCAAACCTGTAGCATCATCTTATATTACAGCCAGGGAACCTCATTTTCTGCTGCTGGATAATTAGTGACGACCCCTAAGCTTAGCTTCTCAACAGCTGCTCAGAGCCCACTGAGCATGTGAGTGTCACAGACACTTTCCAAGATGGTGACCCCCTGTGACAAGTTTCAAGTCCCGGATCATTGCTGCTATTGACAAGCTGAAACTTCAGGCTGGTGCAATAAGTTTGGTAGAATATGGTATTTTTAGCCATATTCATTTGTAGGGTTTAGTTCTCCTTTAAGGGTTTGAATGGTTGTTTTGGGGCTACAGCAAAACCTTGTAGCAACCAGTCAAATGTTGTGCAACTCCAAGGGTTTACTACACCTACATACAAAACTCCAGTTGTCAGTTGAAAAAAAAAGAAATAGTGGGTTTATTGCTTGAGCAAAAATTGCAAGAATTCATCAAGCTGCTCGACTCAGTCTTTATTTCTTCCCCTGTAATGAAGACATAACCAGAAAACAAGGCTACTTGCCAGGTTCAAGCACAACAAGGCAACCCAGTTCTGTTAATTTTTTTCATTGTGAAACCCTGAAGAAATCATTAGCAAAGTGGCAGATTTCAAGCATAGTTTTAGATAAACAAGTTGCCTCAGGTCTCGGTTACCCATTTAACTGCACTACTTGACTATTTGGGAGATTATTCTCAGTATTTAACAGATACTTCATGGAACATCAGTTCCTAGGTAATTCAATTACTTATCTTTTCTGAACAACAATACCACATTTTGGGGCATCTTACTTTGATAGAGGCAATTCTTTCTTCCATTAAAAAAAAAGCACTTGCCTTAATATAGTAAAAATAAAAAAAAGTACCTTTACTGTTGTAGTAGAAGAGATTTGGGAGATTAGGTACAATGCTGTAAAGTTTTACAAATTTGTCTTTTTATTCGATTCTTTGTAGGGAGAACCACAAGAATCAAAACACTTTTAAGTAAAAAAAATGTAGTGTGTAGTGCAGACTCTTGTTCTGGTCCTGCAGAATATCTCTAAATATCTAGTTACAGTATTTGTTGTGATGTATATTCATGTAACTATGGTTGTATTGCACTTATGCACTTGAGGTTTCCTGACTTTTTTTGGGACTGAGCCCCCTTAGTGCATAAGTGCAATACAGCTATAGCTACACAAATATACATAACAACAAATGTATCTCAGGAGTGTCTTTTAGTGATGGGCGAATTCGCCGAGAATTCCCGCGAAACGCCAGCAAAAATTCGGCAAAAAAAAAAACGAGTCGCAAGTCGTTTCACAAATTTTTTCGCCAATTCACGAATTTTGCTGGAAATTCGCAAGTTTTTGGGCGAAGCGAAACGGGTGAGATTCGCCCATCACTAGTGTCTTTACTTTACTAATGCAAGGTCTCCTTTAAATGATGATGTCCCATGATGCTGTAACACTTCAACTACATAGCTCACTCTCATAATTAAATTACTGGGCATTTAGGAGTATCTAGGGAAGCATATAGACAATCTAAATATCTTCCAAACTGTCCTTCAGATGAAGCCCCCTATCGAAGGCTCTTGGACCCCCAGGTGGGAAGCCTCACCGTCTCTACTCCTCATAAGTCAGTATTTCTGTGTGAGTTGCATATTTGTTTCAAACTCTGTATCTTACATCAATTAACTGTTGATGTAACTATAAATTGTGAGCTCTGTATAAACAACCCCCTCACCCCTTTGCTGTAACCGTTTTGGCATGCAGATAAGCAATATGCAAAAGAAATATTTGTGTATTGGTAATTTAATTATCTACCTTGCAAGAACCAAACATGGAGTAGATGAACTTTCCCTGTTTCCCTATTGGGCCCTATTAAAGCAATAAGAAAAAAGTATGCAGAACACATCTAGTGGTGGGCGGATCTGTCGCGTTTCGCTTTGCCTAATTTTTCTCACGAAAACGGGCGTTTGGTTTTGGACACGCACGTCTTGTTTTGGACTTGCGCATCTTGTTTTGGACCGCGCCAAAAAAAAAAGTGTCTCTTGTTTTGGTTGCATGAGTTTCGTTTTTTTGACGCTGGCGAATTTGCGCCAGGTGAATTTTCACTGGCGTTTCACAAATACACCCACCATGCTGCCCCCAATCCATAGCCCTGAGCCCTTGCTTTCTAATTTCCACCATGTTTATATCTATGCCAAGCATTTTAACAATTTGAGGTTGGGCATAGTTATAAGCGAATTATATTCAAACTTGAATCTGCTTAGCAAGGCTAATCTCTTGGGATATTAAAAGACACTATGAATTGCACTTTTCAAACTGTCTAAAAAAAAAACCCAAAAGAATCACTGCCATAATAATTTAAAATTGCCTTGTAAACAGCATTAGCTCATTTTTATTTGGATTCCTTGAATGTTTAACTAGAGATTGCACAAACACCTGATTTCCCCATCACTTTCTTTATACTAGATTTCTGATAAAATCTGCCCCATCCAA
This sequence comes from Xenopus borealis, assembly GCA_024363595.1. NCBI lineage: Eukaryota > Metazoa > Chordata > Amphibia > Anura > Pipidae > Xenopus > Xenopus borealis. The sequence continues at coordinate 7,134,039 of CM044448.1, forward strand.
TTGTTGCTTAAAGGGGAAGTCAACCCCTCCGGTGCTAAAACCCCTCCCCCCGTAGGCCCCCCTACCTCCTACCCGCCCCGGCCTACGTCCTCCCCCCGGGCTATGGCCCCTAACTTGTTAATTACCCCAAAGTCCAGGTCCCCTGCAGGCAAGTTCACGGGCACCATCTTCTCCCTCACCGTTTTACGATCCGCTGGATTAAGGAAGAAAACGGTGCAGGACAGAACTCGCCTGCAGGGGACCTGGACTTTGGGGTAATTAACAAGTTAGGGGCAATAGCCCGGGGGAGGAGGGGAAAGGGGTTTTGCGCTGGGATGGTTGACTTTAGGGATGCACCGAATCCACTATTTTGGATTCGGCCGACCCCCCGAATCCTTTGCCAAAGATTCAGCCGAATACCAAACCGAATCCAAATCCTAATTTGCATATGCAAATTAAGCATGGGAAGGGGAAAATATTTTTTACTTCCTTGTTTTGTAGCAAAAAGTCATGTGATTTCCCTCCCTGCCCCTAAATTAGGATCCGGATTTGGTTCGGCCAGGAAGAAGGATTTGGCCGAATCTGAATCCTGCTGAAAAAGGCAGAATCCTGGCCGAATCCCGAACCGAATCCTGGATCCTGACTTCCCCTTTAAAGGGGTGAATCATCTTCCAGTTTCCTGTTTGCATCTTATAGAATGGCCAATTTGTCTACTTCTCTATATTCTTTCCAGCTTTCAAATGGGGGTCACTGACCCCAGCAGCCCATAAACTGTGAACTCTGTGAAGCTACACTTTTATAGTTATTATTCTTTTTCATAACTTATCTTACTAATCAGACCACCTCCTATTCAACTTCCCTTCTCTCATTTCCAGCGCTGTCTGGTTGCTAGGTTGATTTGAAATTCCAATCTGTAAAGAAGCTGAATAAAAAGCTAAATCATTCAATGACCATAAACAATAAAAAATAAGGATCAATTGCGAATTGTCTCAGAATATCCTTCTCTACATCCTACTGAAATTTAAATTTGAACAACTCCTTTAAAGTCCTTCTTTAAAGGGGTTGTTCACCTTTGAGTTAACTTTTAGTATAATGTAGAGAGGGATATTCTGAGACAATTTGCAATTGGTTTTCATTTTTTATTATTTGTGGTTTTATAGTTATTTAGGTTTTTATTCAGCAGCTCTCTAGTTTGCAGTGTCAGCAGTATTGTTTCTAGGGTACAAATTACCCTAGCAACCCTGCATTGATCTGAATAAGAGACTGGAATATGAATAGGAGATGGACTGAATAGAATGATAAGTAATAAAAAGTAACAATAACAATACATTTGTAGCCTTACAGAGCATTTGTTTTTAGATGGGGTCAGTGACCCCGATTTGAAAGCTGCAAAGAAACAGAAGAAAAATTCAAATCATTAAAAAAACTATGAAAAATAAATAATGAAGATTTCAAGTACACAGATGTCCAAACAGCCCCCTCCAGCCCACTAAATACTGACTTTCTATGGCATCTTATAGCAGCCCCTCTGGCTGGTTCACTTTCATTAGGCACAAATGAACCTTCCTGTGTGTCTTTAGATAATGGAAGTAAAACAAGATATGGAGGAAACCCACATAGACACAACATACAAGGGCCCACTAGGGCTGGTGCCCACCGGGTTTTTTCCCGGATTCCCGCCGGGCCAGTCCGACCCTGTGAAGGGTACTGGTTTACTATTACAGAGAAAAACCTAAATCATTATTTCAAATGAGACTTATTTGCTTCAAATGGATTCTATGGGAAATGGCCTCCCTGTCATACATACTGTAGCTTTCTGGATAACAGGTTTCTGGAAAAGAGATCCCAGAGCTGCACCATAATCTAGACGTATCCACCAAAAATATATCTGTTTTGAAGCATCACCTTCTTTATATTCAGGCCTCCGTAGAAGGATGTTGCACTGGAAAGTTAGCTCCCAAATCAAGCATCAAAAATGGAGTCTGTGGGAGACTGCCTTCCAGTAATTTGGAGCTTTCTGGATAATGGATCCCTTGCTTGTAGAACCAGAATCAACTCCAGAATATATCTTTTTTTTGGAGAAATCTTGTTCCTCTCTACATGGGCTTTTTGTGTCAGTGGAAGGGCTTGTTTACTCCGAGGAAAGATATTGGATAGGCCATAGAATGAGCAAAAATGTAGTACCTATGCCTGACCCACTTATATGTATAGAAATTCAGAATCCGTTCTCCATCTTTTCAGTTGCCCCCAGTTCATTGCACAATGTTCACGCACAACAGAGCACAACACGTACCCGGCATCAAACGTTGCCTAATTAAGGGCCAATCGTGATGTAATTCAGCCATTCGGAAAACATTTTGGGGTGGCTATTTCTGGGCCTTTTATACCTCTGTGATCCAAGCAGCTGCCTCCGTTGTTAGATACAGATAGTTATCAGAGAGAATTATATAGACTGTACATCCCAAGGGCTATAGCAAAGCAAAGTCAGGCCCTTGGAACCGATTAAATAATCTGATCCGATTTGTTTCAAGGGTTAATAGCGAGGAATAAAAACCAATAATATGTACAATATTCCATTCACAGTCGCTACAGGTGCTTCTATATTTATTAGCAGATGATCGCTTTTCCAAGACCCACAACTTACCTGTGCTCCTTTCATGACCCAAAAAAAGCGAATCCTTAATATTATCCTGATCCCGGTCTTGTATTTCTGTCCTGCACAAGACTGAATGTGTTCCTGCCACGTCCAGAAACCAAACTAAGGAAAGTACAAACTTCCACAATGGATAAATAGGTAGTAACTCTGGAGTTTGGTCAGTGGTCGGAGATCCATATTCTAAAGGGAACAGGACTTTGTCCACAAACTGGAATTTGAAATGTTCATCGGGTCCATGGCAAACGCTCTCCTGGCTTTAAGAAAGCTCATCTGTTCTTTTAACAGTTTCCTGACTTTTGATCTTTATCGTGTGATAGCCTGATTTGTAGGAATAAGACTTTTAGCTGCGGGATCAGAGGTTACACGGAGCCAGATTAGTTCTAGGCAAATGATACCTGCACAGAAATAGGCAAAGGAAAAGAAAGGGGAAGCAAAACCCTTCTTTAAAAACGGATACATAATGTACATTAATATAAGCGCAGGATGTGAACTCTTATTAAAAAGAAATGCACATTTAATTTTCTTTTTCTTGTTTTTTTTTTTTCCGGCTTGTATTTGGGATACTGGGTATCTAACTTCAAAGGCTTGTTTCTATTGATGCTGCAAAGTGCTATGGTTTTGCACTGTATGCCTTGCCCCTGTGTGTGCTAGTGGCATCTATAGGTGTAAATGTTTCATGAATGCAGTGAATGCTGGGTGGGACATGGGCACCTTAACTGTTGTTGAGGATGAATAGAGGATGAGCCTAGAGCAGCGACTCATGAGCAACATGTTACTCACCAACCCCTTGGGTTTTGCTCCCAGTAGCATCAATCAAGTGCTTGTTTTTTTTTTTAATTCTTGGCTTGTAGACAAGTTTTAGTTGAATATAACTGCCAAACAGAGCCTGTTGTAGCTGCAAGTACACAGAGGGGCTCAGGCCCGGACTGGCAATCTGTGGGTTAGGGCAAATGCCAGATGGGCTGCTATAAGGTGCCATAGAAAGTCAGTATTTAGTGGGCTGGTGGGGACTGTTTGGGCCTCTATGTGGGCTGATTGGGCCTCTGTGTACCTGAAATGCCAGGGCCTATTTTGATTCTCAGTCCAGTCCTGGAGGGGCTACTAAGTAGTCAATCACAGACCTTTTTGGCACCCCAGGGACTTCTTTCATGCTTGTGTTGCTCCCCAAATCATTTTACATTTGATTGTTGATCATAGGATAAAAGTTCTGGATCCCTGGGATAGAGGATGCTACAAATGAAGGAGTATTTACTGCCTTAAAAAAAAAGCTTTAGTCTATATTTGCCATTAGTACAGGCACAAATACTCCATGCATGGACCATAAAGGCAAAACCTCTTAGCTCTCCAAAACGTGTTCTATACCAGTGGTAAATGAGTCCTTTAAGCCATCTGCTTGCAGTCCCAATTACCTACCGCATTTATATTCATATAATTTCTTATCTCATTAGGTTGGTGTGCAATTTATACAATCTCTGATTCCCTTTTTGCGTAAAGGTTGGGTATCTCTGCTCCAGGGCTAGACATGTTCCTATTATGAATCAGGAAAGTCACTCCCAATGTTGTGCTGAATTCTCAACTAAAGGACTACCAGGGCATGGGTGATGGATGCTCCCTTTCCTAAACTGGCAAAGATCTTGTTTTTGTAACTTCAATATGGAGGTTTATGATATTGAGGCCTAGGGGTTACTGTTAGTTACCAACAACCTTAATTGGATACATGAATTCACTCCGTTATGTGCAGAAAAAAGGCCAGGCTTGTGAAATGAAATCAAGTACATTATCCTCCCGAATTTCCCTTATATATGGGCTTTGCATCTAGATAAACCCAACTCTTTCCACCATGCCTTAAAGGAGAAGGAAATGCTTGCTGCACTTGGGGGGTGCAAAATGTTAGGCACCCACAAGTAGGGTTGCCACCTGTCCGGTTTTGACCCGGACAGCCCGGTATTTTGAAGGGCTGCCCGGGTCAATGCTTCCTGCCCGGTTTTCCAAATAAGGAAAACCGGGTGGGATTAGCTTGATTGACGCAGCGATCGGCCAATCGGCGATCACGGCGTCATAGCTCCGCCCCTGTGATGTCACGGGCCCACCCACCGACGTCCCGGGCCGCCGACTGACGTCACGGGCCCGCCCCCCTGTCTTGCTTGAGCCACAGGGAAAGGTGGCAACCCTACCCACAAGTGATTATATTTACTTACTAAAACCCCAGGTCAGTGCTCCTATCAGCAGAAAACTGCACCAGCTTGGGGTTATAACTGTGTGCACCAAGGAGTGATCCTCTTCTGGCTTCTTTTCTTCAAATTTCCCGGGGGGCAAACGCATGCGCAGTTCAACTAAATAGCTGACTTTTTAGTTAAAGTTCGGCTTTTCATTCTACTGAATGAAGAAGGAGGAGAACGGAAGAAGTACACTCCTTGGTGCTCACTGGTATAACCCCGGGCCTGGGGTTTCAGGTAAGTCAATACAATCACTTGGGGGTGCCTAACATTTGGCACCCCAAGTGCAGCAAGCCTTTCCTTCTCCTTTAAGTTTCCACTCCTGTCCCACTAATAATGACAGAATGGACAGAAATGCTTTGGAGAACTACATCTAGCCATTACCTGTAGAAGAGTAGGTGGGCCATTTTACCTCCCATGGAACTATGCAATAAGGAAAGAATCCAACTCAATGCAATAACAAACAGTTAACATGTTATCTATGTGTTTAAGGACACTGCAATACTGGTGCTATCTTAGAAGTAATTCTGGCAGCCTAGCCCTTTGCTGATCAATGCTTTCTAACAGACTCTCTCATCACTTCAGCAAATAGTTTGATAGAGAATCACACAGAGTCGGCACTTTATTAACCTCACATTGTGCTACCTTTCCCCCAGTTACCTTTTCTATAGGGAAGATACTTGGCTGCATTGTGTCGCAGGCCCACTGCTCATTCTTTTCCTTGTAGCATTGGCCATACTGCTTTGCTATGGTAAGGGCAGTTGCAGACGGGGAGATTTGTTGCCCACAAATGTCTATTTGAAATATAGACATATCACTAAGTTGCCCATAATTGTTTCTGGAGGAAACTAAAGAGAGGAAACTTCTGCAGAGGCATTTTTGAGAGTTTTGTTTCCCACAGTCGCTGGTAAAAATCTCCCTGTCTACCAGTACCCTTGAACTATTAGGTCTGGCCCACTCGATATACATGATCTCAGTTGGATTGGGAATTGGGAGTCAATGCCCCATGTCGGCCAGTTGGTTATCCAATAAGTTGCATGTACTTTGTCACGTCGAATGGTGGCCATAGACCCAACTATAATCAGTGCATGTATGGTGGGAGACTGATATAGGAAAAAGACTTGGATATCAGTTGGCTCGTTGATCGGGCCTTTGAAGGCACCTGAACATCGCCCATGCTGAATTGTCAGAGACAGGTAGAATTCAATTGTTTATACTTGTTTAACTAACAATTTAATTCTAACAGTTACAAAGATCTTCCTTGCGATCAATGGTCGCAGGAAAGATCATAATTGTAACGTCTATTGTCACCTTAACAGTAATGGAACTGAACTAAAAATGACTTCCTTCTTCTGTTGCTTGACTATATCCTGAAGCTCAAAGAATGTATGAACTACAAAATCTGATCATGGAGTCACATAAGCAATGAATCTGTGAAATAACACTAGTGATGTAAATTACCCAAAATTACCCAAAACCCCATCAGTCAAGCTACCCCCTTGGTTTAACTGAACCCTGATTTTATGTGAAAAGAAACGTCTCCCATCAGACATGGTAAAAGTAAACAAGTCCTACATAATTAAATCAATGCTTGGATAAGCAGAACTGTAGCAAAATAAAGGCAGGCAAAGGGCATTTTGAATCAATAAAAAGTAGATTAGATATCACTAATAAGATGTTATTGTCGCTGCCAAAATGCATTGAAGATGTCACGTTCCAGTATATAATATCTAATTTACACTATCCCACAGCAACACTCCCTTCCCAAAGACTATTATCCCACTGTTACTATAGGCACCATCTCTCCCTACTGTACCTGCTATCCCACAGTCACACTCCCTTCCCAGAGACTATTATCCACTGTTACTATAGGCACCATCTCTCCCTACTATACCTGCTATCTCTTTCCATAGATTATTCTCACTTTAACTACAGGCACTAAAGCTGCAAAATGCAGTATATAAAAATATACTTTCTAAATTTGAAGAAGTGAGTAGAGTGTCAGTAGGCACAATTCATTCAAGAGATGCCTTCTGCAGTTAGGTAGCATATTGAACCTAAAAAACACCTTATCAATTATAAATATAAAAAGAGGTTAAATATTAGCTTGAATAGATGGGCTGATAACTGAAAGTCACGAACAGTGGCGTCCAACCATGTCAGTAAGTTTTCATACTGTTCCTTATCAATGCGTTCTATATCAGAAATGATCTGTTAATGACTTGACGAACACCAATTATTAATTAGAAGGTGTGGCAAGTAAAAATCTAACCTAGTTTAACCCGAAGAAATTTATGATCACAGCCTTCAAAACTAGGCAATATTATTTTCAGTACAGATACAGTTATGAAAGATGCATGATCCTTTTTCATAGGGATTGATTCAGCAGTCCAGTACACATGGGATGGGACACTTTAACATAAAAATATACTTTTAAAGGGTGAGGCCATATAATTCGCTGGGAAATAATAGCCTTTTGAAAGGACTTTCTATATCTGAAAGTGTATGTGGCTCACAAATAAGATAAACGGATTATGTTGGGTCTGATGCAGAGTTGTCACCATTCATTCATGGTTTCATTCATTTGACCGGAACAATCGGTAAGAATAATTATCACTTCCTCTTCTGTCGATGCACCAAGCTGATCAAGCAAATGAATCATTTCAATCTATAAACCAAAAATATCCATGGATATCTAAAAGTGGTCATAGAGGTTAATATTTTCCTATCCCTAACGACCAATTTTAGTGTGATCCAACGAATCCTTCAAATTATCATGAGGATGGGGGCATCTTATAATTTTACGTTCAACATCGGTCAGGAAATCGATCGTGCAGGTTAGATAAATTTCATTCGTCACAGTGAAAATTGTCCATTATACCCACAGTTTTCCTGGCTTTAACTAGACGATACTTCTTGAAATGGTCTTTTTGGTTGATAGACACATTGTTCATTTAAACAATCGTTTCAGGATAAGCTTGGTCTTATGATAATGAAAACATCTTTTAAAAATCTACGGCCACCTTTAGTTATTGATCAGGATTTTCTGCCCAACTTTCAAGTACCAAAAATCTTATTGGTATGTGTGTGGCCAATACAGCATCAGCTTCTTCCATGAATCAGAAGCAGCAGCAGGTTGGAAGTGGGGAAGGAGAATTTGGATCCTCATTGCTCTCTTGTAAAAAGTCCCACTCTTTCATAGAATTTAAATGTTAAAAAAAAATCTCCACACTAAGAAACAAGGTTTTACAATTTTATCTGCTTTCAGTTTTTTTTTTACATTATCTGTTTGTCAATGTGCCTCATATCAGAGAGGTTCAGTGACCTTGCCGTTGTTTGCACAAGTTATATTTTTACTCTAGTCAGGTATCTGCACAGAACATGATCTGCCCGGCAGAGGGGCATGTAGTTGTCAACCTTGCATTCTGTTTTTCTTAACACATATCTTTTATTAGGGCAATTACATTATAAATAGCCCTTTTCTTTATCAAGCAAGGAGTCCTTCGGCTGTGTATCACAGGAGAGGATCTTCAGTTATACTTCCTGCTTTGCCTTGTTGCACTCATTTTGCAAGATCAGGTCTGAGGGCTGGTAGTAATTTCAGGGTTACCCTAGCAACTGACTTATTGACATCATATTGGCACCCCATAAGTGACGGCACCCAATGCTGAAGTTGACTCCACAATTTAATTGCACTAGCCAGTTAGCAATAAAAATATTATATAGTAGCCTTCAGTTGTCCACTGGAACAAGGATCATCCCCCCACCAAAAAAACTAAATTCTTGATAGCCCTAATAGTGGGCCAACATTCATCATGTATAGCTGGGTTATTTAGGACAAGGGTCCATTTGGGGCCTGTGCTCTAAGGTATTCCAACATGGGTAAAAAATTAAAAAGTGCAATTTCAGGGTTACCCTAGCAACTGACTTATTGACGTCATATTGGCACCCCATAAGTGACGGCACCCAATGCTGAAGTTGACTCCACACTTTAATTGCACTAGCCAGTTAGCAATAAAAATATTATATAGTAGCCTTCAGTTGTCTACTGGAACAAGGATCATCTCCCCACCAAAAAAACTAAATTCTTGATAGCCCTCATAGTGGACCAACATTCATCATGCATAGCTGGTTTATTTAGGACAAGGGTCCATTTGGGGCCTGTGCTCTAAGTTATTCCAACATGGGTAAAAAAAACTATTCAGGTATGTTGTTCTAGTGTGTCAGAAAACAATATAGCTGCTCTTTCAGCTCAACCTAAACAGATAGGTGTAATAATCTAAAACACTGTATATGACTACCCAGCTATAGCTGAAGAACACCTGCCAGAAACTGGTCTGGTATTTGTAGCTCACACCTGGAAAGCCACAGGCTGATGTTTTCATTGGAGTTATTTCAATAAATGAGAATGGACCGGCTAGATCCATATGTTGACTAGTTCTAGATCATAGACGTCCCCAACCAGTGGCTCATGGGTAACATGCAGTTCACCAACCCCTTGCATGTTGCTTCAATTGGCCTTTAAGCAGGTGCTTATTTTGAATTCTACTCTTGGAGGAATTTTTGGGTTTTTTTTGCCAAATAGTGCCTCCTGTAGGCTGCCCACTCACATAGGGGTTACCAAGTAACCAATCACAGTCCTTATTTGGCACCCCAATGAACTTTTTCATGTTTGCATTGCTCACAGACTATTTTACATTTGAATGTAGTTCATGGGTCAAAGAGGTTGAGCACCTCTACCATCATTATCCATAGAAAACCCTGGGGGTAAAGGTGTCTGGAGAGACCAGTAGGGCTCTGGCTGATGAACAATATGAGTATATACACATGAAAGGTTTGAAAAGTGGTCTTTGAGAGGGGAATATTTGTCTGGATTGCCCAGTTGTGAACCAATGGAACTTCAAGACAGTCTTAAAAAAATAACCACCAAGCAGCCCATACATAGAGCGATAGGTTGTCCAGGAATACATTTCCTATGATGAACACTAATGACTGTAGAAGCATGCCAAAGAAAATCTTTATATAATAAATATATAGGTAGTGTCAGTCCAAATATGGAAATGATTAAAGCTATAGTCCTAGAACAGGATTGCATGCAAGCAGCCTTAGATTCCAAGTAGAAAGTGCAAGCTGTACACATTCTTCCCCGACATGTCCGTTGTCTTTAATGATTACCTGTTTCTAAGGCCCCCATTAGATGAACCCTTCACCTTTAGTTAAAGCTTGTTAACAGATAAAGCATAACTCCCTCCTGCCCAGCCATTGATACACTTATATAACAGGGTATGTGGAAAAGATACCTTCAGTCCTACATTTCACTCAAGCACCAGTGCCTATAGGTTTAGCCCAAGCAGCACCTAATCTGCAAATGCCACCTATCAATAGCCATTCACTGAGTCTTGATAGTAGGTTGTTTGGGATAATGTTATTCTAAGAAACTCAATGACTTACGTCAATATGAAGAGTATCTTTTAAAGCTAGCCTGCCTATAAAAATAGGTATCTTATCTGCTTGTGCATTTTGCCTAATCATATCTGTGTTCCTGTAAATACATTTTTTTAGACTATGTATCCATGGAGGATTCCAGGCGTGGCTCTATGAGCTGAGATGCCTCATTATTTGTTTAAAACAGTCCTCCAGGAGCAGTTTCCAGACCGTTTGGGTTAAAACAACACTAAATATATGGCCAGGCCCATTTAAGCCATAAAATAAAGTTACACATAAATATTATAGTTTATGTTAGCCTCTCTATAACAAAGATTCATCCAAAAATATTTTTCCTTTTCATTTGTTATACCCTTCTCTGGGCAGTTTGCTGCTCAGTTATGTTTTGAATCAGGGTTGGACAGGGCCGACCGGACACCAAGAAAAAACCCAGTAGGCCCCCGATGGCCACCTTGACATGCTGGCCCCCCACAAACACCAGAATGCACTCAAGGGCCCTTGGAGGTTTCAAATCCAGTGGGCCCCCAATGGAGTCCGACTCTGTCTTGAATCCTAGAAGCTAGATAGCTGTAACGTAGACCAGAAATTCTGCTTTGAGTGAAAGGGAAGAGACATTTTCATTTGACTACACTCTCTTAAGTAGTATTGTAAAAAAGGCTAACGCCAACTGCAAGTCCAGATCTACCCCCCTGCATTGTTTAGGGATAGGTATATCATGGTAGCAACAACTTATTCTGGATCCTATAGCTCAAGGAGTTTTACACTTCTTGCTAATAATTGTATCAAGCCATAAACTGCACACCTTTTCTTTCCTAGAAATGAAGCACTTTTACTGCAACAAGGAATTTTCCTAAATAGCCTGACTTACAGTGTGGGGTTTGTTTGTTGTATCTCAGCAACACAATAAAATACACACACCCCAAAGAAGACATTTTACCATTACACGCAAGTGAAAAAGTTGCCACCCTTATGTGAACGTCATTGGTATCCTTTGGTTCAGGTTGGAGAAGGCCCTTCTAAATAAGCAGTATGATTCCTGATGGTGGCCCCGCTGCTACGACTCTATTGGTGACATCATTCAAGCAGCTAGTCTTGGTGGATCTACTAGAATAAAAATGGTGACATTAACCAGAAGTTGTTGGACACTAATAGTACCACCAGTCATTCAGCCAGTCATGGTGGGTCTAATAATTTTTCACATCAACAGAATGGTGCTTGATCGATGTTACCAGTTATGTCCTGGCAAATTCAATCACAGTAGACCACATGGTAACACAGCAAACAGTAAAAAAGGAGACACGTCCATCAATTTCAACCTGCCTGATGCTAGTTGATGTCCATCAAACTTCATCTCAAGCTGTTTTAAGTTGTCTCCAGCAAAGGAGATTTCTTCTGGATTCCAAGAGGTCATGTCGCATTTTCTCTATTCCTTAAAGGAAAAGTAAATGTTTTTCTTCATCTTTCTGTAAATTTGCTCTAAACAGCCCCCCAGATTAATGTACCTTAGTCCCTGCTGCAAGTCTGCTCTGGTTTCTGTGTTATCAGCAGCTTGTTTCCCCTTCTTCCTGGTGCAGAGTGAAGCCCAGCCCCTTAGTTTACTGAGCAGTCCATTTGCTGCTGTTCCACAATAGAGAGGAAGAGGGAGCCAGTGTGGGCATTAGTAAGCTAGTTTCCCCCAGCAAAAGGAGCTGAACACACTGGTCTCTGCTATGTCATAGTATGCAAATGATATCCTGGACTAGTCCAAGAGATAAGGTCAGCTCAGAAAGCTAAGGGGCAGGGCTTCACTCTGCACCAGGAAGAAGGGGAAACAAGCTGCTGATAACACAGAAACCAGAGCAGACTTGCACCAGGGACTAAGGTACATTAATCTGGGGGGCTGTTTAGAGCAAATTTAGAGATAGAAAAAAAAAAGGTTTACTTGTTCTTTAATAGTCATCCAACCCTTTCTTGAAGCTGTTCAATATAAATGCTTCAGGAAGAGAATTCCACCTCTCACTGTAGCAGACCCTTTTTGCATATTAAGACGGAGCCTCATTCACATCTATTGGTTGGATCTACTGGTTAATTGAGCTTCAGATTTTATTATATGGTCCCTTTATTTATTACTACTTTTAATATTACAGTTATCATATCCCCCATTAAGCATATATTCTCCAGTGTAAACAGTTCCAATTTGTCCAGTCTTTGTCCTTTCCTTTTGCCTTTACCGGTGATCTGGTGTTCTCTGGAGAGACTATTGGTGGACAAACAAGGCCAACATACTGTAGCCACTCCACAAAACTAGAGTTATTTATTAGGCCTGTTTGAATATGACCATCAAGGCTATGGGATCTGATGGTAATGTGTGTTTATAGCAAGTGCATTTAATGTGCAATGATGGCATCCATATTTGTACTAAAAACAAGCATTATACAGTAACAGTCATGCATAGCAACATATACAGTATGTTATGTATATAACTGTAACACACAGCCACACCCTGATCTCTTTATGAGGAGCGGCCATATGATAAAGAATCTCCCAACACTGCCCAGCCAGACTATAATCACAGCTTCACTACTGAGAACAAAAAGGAAATTCTCATTCCGTAGTACAATGACTCCACCTTTGTGGCTTCACACACATTCTACTGGAACGACTCCAGGTTTGTGAGTATATCAACCCTTCACACAATATTGGGGTAGCTATATTGCTCTTCACCCTTCATTGCAAGCTCCATTCTTTTTGGGGACATGCAAAATTGGACTGTCGCACCTGTCAGAGAAAGGTTGGCTTCCCACTCCCACTTGAACCTCTAAATGATGGCATTGGCTATTGCACATTTGGTATGACTTACAGTAGGTACTTGAACACACAAGTATATGTCCATTTAGTTCGCTCTTGTAGAGCACAGATCCTATCTGATATTACTCAATAATAGAACACAATATGATGCATGATGTATTAAGGCAGAAATGTCCCATAGAGCCTGCCGTCTAAGGCTAATGCCACATGGAGCTGAAAATCAGCATTATTAGATAATATAAGAAGGAACACAATGATAGTATCTATTAATGACTGGAGTGAAGATCATTGAAGTTAACTATCAGATTGACTTTTTGGCAGACCAGTGTCAAAATGATGGGCATCTCCCTTCCATTGACTTTATTGCCTGCCTGGACCATGCCGGTATCCTTTGGGGTCAGGTTATTATAGACTGGGAACACAGCATGGAGTATTTATGTGAAATAATTGTACATCAGCATGGTCATTGAATTTGGGCTGGGCTCATGGCATGCCAAATTAATAAGACCCTTTTGGGGTAGATTAATCAAAGAGTGAAGTTCTGCCAGTAGAGGGAAATTCCACAGCTCTCGATTCATTTCTATGGAATTTTGAAAGGCGTATTCATCAATGGGTGAAGTGAAAGTTCACCCTTTGATGAATACGCCTTTAAAAATCCCATAGAAATGAATTGAGAGCTGTGGAATTTCCCTCTAGTGGCGGAACTTCACTCTTAACTTTGATGAATCTACCCCTTTGACAGAAATATATCCATGGTGATGATCAGAGTCATCCTCCATTGTATTGCAGTTGATTTTCCATTAATAATTGCTTTGATTTGGTTTAATAACTGAATTCAATGGAACATCAATCTGAGTGGCCTTTGGGCTAAATTCAATGCTCATTGCAGCCCTACCACCAATGTACCCCTTCCCTTGTGTGAAACCCCCTCTGCAGATTCCCAGTGCAAAGACTTTGGGAGATTAAAGGGCTAATAGTTTACTTATCAACACTGCAGCTCTTCTCAATTAGAAAGTATCTTGTTTTCACACCGACAAACGTTCTGCTCTATTAACTTGCTTGACTAGATATGAAGATCAGTGGGGGCCCGTCACTTATTTAGAGAATTTAGGCCAATGATTATCAGTCTGGGATGTCCTATGGGGGGTATTTAATGGAAACATATACTCAGTTTTAAAGAACATTTCTTTTTATTACTTCTTTTTTGCTTTCAGATAAAATGAAACTATTCATTAGATAGTGATCATCTTCAGTTTCGTCTTATCCTCAAACTAAAATCTGTTTTTCATAGTTTAAAATGTTCAAGGACTGCTGCAGAGCGTTCAGCCCAGTTCCCATTGCGTTTTGTACTGTGGGTGTTGGTGAGGAGACATTGATCTGATACTTAGAGGAAGACACTGTCTCCTGTTTTAATGGTTGAACGATTATGGGGTCAATGGTGATCACATCCCTTGGCTTTTGGCAAAACTGACCTGTGCAGCACATTGACTAAACTTCCTTTAATTGGCCTATCCATTTAACAGGAGCACTGGCTGCTCTGATCTTATTTCATTCAACTCGGTCACACACAGATGGGGATGGCCAAGTTGCTTTGTTAAAGGGATCCTGTCATGGGAAAAAACTTTTTTAACAAAATGCCTCAGTCAATAGGGCTGCTCCAGCAGAATTCTGCATTGAAAACAGATTTTTTTTTTTATATTTCATTTTGAAATCTGACATGGGGCTAGACATTTTGACAATTTCCCAGCTGCCCCAAGTCATATGACTTGTGCTCTCATAAACTTCAATCACTCTTAGGGCTAGGCCAGACAGGGAGATTCGGGGGCGAATGCCTGGCGAGGCATTTTTCAGCTATTTTAAAAATCGCGCCGCTCTGTGTGAACAGACGCCGGCGTTTTTAAGCCTCGCTGGTGCGCTGGGGTGTCAAGCTATTTGGGGAGATTCGGGGGCGATCCGTCGCGGCGAGAAGTCGCCAGGCGACGGATCGCCCCCGAATCTCCCCGTCTGCCCTTAGCCTTACTGCTGTACTGCAAGTTGGAGGTAATATCACCCTCTCCCTTCCCCCCCCCCCCAGCAGTCTAACAACAGAACAATGGGAAGGTAACCAGATAACAGCTCCCTAACACAAGATAACAGCTGCCTGGTAGATCTAAGAACAACACTCAATAGTAAAATCCAATGTCCCACTGTGTACTGTTCAGTTACATTGAGAAGGAAAAACAACAGCCTGCTAGAAAGCAGTTCCCTCCTTAAGTGCTGGCACAAGTCACACGACCAGGGGCAGCTGGGAAATTGACAAAATGTCTAGCCCTATGTAAGATTTCAAAACTGAATATAAAAAAATCTGTTTGCTCTTTTGAGAAATGGATTTCAGTGCAGAATTCTACTGGAGCAGCACTATTAACTGATGCTTTCTGAAAAAAACATGTTTTCCCATGACAGTATCCCTTTAAGATGGCTTTTGGGACGATTGTTTTTATCTAATTCCAAAATTCTGCCCTGGCTTCTTCTAGCTCAGGGTAATCTTTTGGAAGATCAGTTGCTGGTTGATCAGTTCCTTTTAAAACAAGCAAACTGAACAAAGCAGGTTTATTGGACCGCCTTTAAAATGTATTAAATCCAATATGGCACCAGCTAGGTTCTCAACAACATATGGATAAAGATGTTTTAAACGCAACCCAGCCCCAGTAATCTCTAGTATACATGAAAGACAGCTGGAAAAAATGCATCAGGTGGTACTTCCACTAGACATATAGGGGGTCACTTATAGAAACCCCAGATGCACCCCTTAGTGTTCATTCAAGGGTCTGGCTGTGCTCTGCAACTTGTAGTAAACGTTAGATAGCTGTGTCCTTACCATCTATTGAAATCAATGCCAGGGTGCTAAATATTGATTATTCTTTATATATATAGCGGGAGAGAGTGGTGGCAAATAACTCTAGGCATAAACTTTGACAATCAAATCTTTGCTTTCTATTTTTAAATCCCAGGTAATTGTTGAAAGATGTAGTTTTGGTTTTCAACTGGTTATTTGCTTGAAAAGTATGTTTTATGGCATGATCCCTCGCAGCTCATAAATGAAATATTTGAAGTTTTTTTCCTTATCATCATGCCTGATTTGGAATGTTTGTCAGTCAACTATGTCCTCTTCCCACAGCCCACCTGTCCTTGTATGGGAGCCAGTGAATGTTTACCCCAGTGTTGCCAGTATACACACCTGAGAACTTTACAAGCCATCTGACAATGAGTCGGTTAACCAAATCCATGCCACAACCTGATGATTTTAGCCTTATTCAAGCTCAGTGCTTTAAATGTGGCTTGGGAGATGGTAGAGAATCACTATTTGCTGGTTCTGGATGACCAGCTCCAATAGAAACCCAAGCCTTCTGCTTTATACTGGTAATAATTGGGACCCAACCAGCTCCAATAAGAACCCAAGCCTTCTGCCTTATGCAGGTAATAATTGTGACTCAACCAGCTCCAATAAGAACCCAAGCCTTCTGCTTTATACTGGTAATAATTGGGACCCATCCAACTCCTATAAGAACCCAAGCCTTCTGCCTTATACTGGTAATAATTGGGACCCATCCAACTCCTATAAGAACCCAAGCCTTCTGCCTTATACTGGTAATAATTGTGACCCAACCAGCTCCAATAAGAACCCAAGCCTTCTGCCTTATGCTGGTAATAATTGGGACCCACCCAGCTTCTTTAAGAACCCAAACCTTCTGCCTTTTGCTGGTAATAATTGGGACCCAACCAGCTCCAATAAGAACCAAAGCCTTCTGCCTTATACTGGTAATAATGGGGACCCAACCAGCTCCAATAAGAACCCAAGCCTTTTGCCTTCTGCTGGTAATAATGGGGACCCAACCAGCTCCAATAAGAACCCAAGCCTTCTGCCTTATACTGGTAATAATGGGGCCGAAGCATTCTGCCTTATACTGGTAATAATGGGGCCGAAGCATTCTGCCTTATACTGGTAATAATAGGGACACAGACATTATACAGGTATTGGATCCATTATCCAGAAACCCGTTATCCAGAAAGCTCAGAATTACGGAATGGCCATCTCCCATACACTCCATTATAATGAAATAATTCAAATTTCTCTGTACTAATAAAACATTTAAATGAAAATAAAATACTTGATCCAAACTAAGATATCATTAATCCGTATTAGAAGCAAAACTAGCCTATTGGGTTTATTTAATGTTTACATGACTTTCTAGTAGATTTAATGTATGAAGATCCAAATTACGGAAAGATACGTTATCCGGCAAACCCCAGGACCGAGCATTCTGGATAACAGGTCCCATACCTGTACTTTTGATAATGGGGTCCCAAGCAGTCTGCTGCCTTATACTGGTGACAATGGGGACTGAAGCATTGCAGCTTACAATGTACCCCATCAATAGTAAACACTACCATAATTGGAGATTATACCTTGTCCTGTAGCCAATGATGCTACTACCTATAATTCCCATAACAACCCCCCCCCCCACCCCCCCATGCTTATAGGATCTTACCCTTTACTAGAACAAATCAGCTTCTCTCTATTGTTACAGAAAAGTCCTAAAGTTTATTTTGGGCAAAAACTGGAAAACATGCCCATAAATGCAGAGAAACCTCATGCAAACATTGTAAACGTGGAAATGGCCTTTATCTTTATAAGATAGTGAGACCAGAGAAGTGAATCCTGGGACTTGCATGCCTGTACTTGCCCCATGTCCGACACTATGTGGAAGATCATCTTAGTGGCTCACTATGTTTTGAACACTCAGGACCCCCCAAACTCACCTTAGCACCCTCTATTGCTATGAGGAGAGTATTGAAGGCAAGAGTTCTCCTGGATTCTGTCAAATCCAGAACTGATTGGCATCCCTGAGACAGTACAGTATGAGGGTATGGTTTATTGTGCCCAGAACATTCCTTCTCTGTATATATTTTATTTTTAAATGTGAAGAGAGCCGCCATATTGTTTTGCTTATTGGGTCATATTGCTTGCTTACAAATTAATGCATACCTTCAAACTTCCAATAAATGGAAGACAACATGTTTTTAAAAAAATGGTTTATTTTTCCATTATTCGTCCCATAACTGTGTGTTGATTGGGTGCTGCAGTAGCTAAAGTGGGAGGTAAACCTATAAGTCAATTAAACTATAAACAGTGGTAACTAAATCAGAGAGAGTCACTATCTGGAAGGAGGAGGGAGTGAGGGATGGGTTATACATCTAGAGGTGGGTTGATTAAAAATTAACTCTGGGGACTCCACCCTAGAGCACTATAGGCCTTGGAGATAAACTCATCCCATCCCGAGTCACTCTATTGTAAGTCCAGGGACACAGAGGAATCAATGCAGCTGAGGGCTTGGGGCCAATAACCTCAAAGTAGGGGGTCTGCTGGAATCAAGTCCCGGTTTTCAGATGATAATGAGACTGTCCAAAGCTTTGATAGACATGGATATGGCTGATTATACAGAAGCATTGGATCCTGCTTACACCACCCTGGAATTTGAAAATATGCAAGTTTTGTCTATTGGAACTGGTAAGGTCAGAAGAGAAAGAGAAAGAAATGTTATAACCTGTGTTTTGGTGGTCCCAGCAGCGGCCACGGGCATATAATGGGGACTTGCAGATCAGCAGGTATAGTAGAGTGACATATAGAGTGGCCTATAGTAACAGTGGATAATAGTCTCCGGGAAGGGAGTGTGACTGTGGGATAGCAGG
>CM044448.1:7172514-7194101 GCA_024363595.1 Xenopus borealis
TATTAAACGCCAGGCGACAGAATCTCCCCGAATCTCCCTGTCTGTCCCCAGCCTAAAGGATTGCACAACAGATAAGGGTAAGGAAGCTTAGCAATGCAAAGGAAACTGCTATTTTCCCACACTCTGATTATGTGTATGTGTCCCCCACAGATAACCTCCTCAGTGGGGGCGTTGAACACAGACATAAGAGGCAAGAAGATCGCCTGCATCACAGACGTGTGTGATTCCATGAAACAGCAGCTGCTGGTGTTAGTGGAGTGGGCAAAGTATATCCCGGCTTTCTGTGAACTTCCCCTGGATGACCAGGTGGGTTACTCTCGTCACGCACAACTGGATATTCCGGGTGCGTCTGTGTCTGGCGGGGCACTGGAACTTAGGGTTTTTATACTGGACGGCCATTTTCAGCAAATAATTCCGTCTGCAATAATAAAAGAGTAAGGTCCAGGTATAGGACCTGTTATCCAGAATGCTCTGGATCTGGGGGGTTTTCAGATAAGGGATATTTCAGTACTTGAAAATCATTTAAACATTAATTAAACATTAACTAAGAATGGTTCTCCCTCCAGTATTGATTATTTATATCTTAGAATTGCTTATTTCTTTTGTTATGACCATTTTGGCAGTAGACTTTAACCGCTTTAAACCTTAAATGTAGAACAATAAAAATTCCTGTGTGTACGGTCCCCTAATCTCGATCTTTGTAGACCAGACAAGTAACAAGATTCCCTAATGCCATTGTTTGCGGGACTAATGTTTATACCTTCTGTCCTTCATGTATTTATTTATTATTTTTAGCCAAACTCAATTTGTCGAATCGTTAACCTTTGTGTCTGTCTGACCATGAGATGCTTCTCAGCGTGTTCATGTTTTGTTATTATCTTGCCCATAAATTGCCTTTTTTTTTAAATATGCACAGGCACTATAAGGAAATACTTTCTAATCAAGGTGGGGAGATAACGTGTAACTTTACCCCCTAACACGTGATAATTGTGTGCCCAGAGCATTCCTTCCCTGAAGTGAAATGTCTCTCTTATTTTAACAGGTGGCTCTGTTACGGGCGCATGCAGGCGAACACTTGCTTCTTGGGGCTACAAAGAGGTCAATGATGTATAAAGACATACTGCTTCTTGGTAAGACATTGATTTAAATGTACAGAAATGTAACATTCACACCAAGTTGATTCTAGTTGGCACAGCTACACCATCATCAGTTGGTATTGTATTGGGCATCAGCAGTTCTGATGTGCCATACTATGAACTGAAATGGAAACTGCATATATTCTAAGCAGTGATTAATCTGTATAGCAGTTGCCTTACAGCAGAGATCCCCAACCTTTTGAACCTGTGAGCAACATTCAGAAGTAAAAGGAGTTGGGGAGCAACACTAGCATGAAAAATGTTCTTGGGGAGCCGAATAAGTGCTGTGATTGCCCATTTGGTAGCCCCTATGTTGATTGTCATTCTACACTGAGGCTTTGTATGGCAATGCACCTGGTTTTTATACAACTAAAACTTTCCTCCAAGCCTGGAATTCAAAAATAAGCTCCTGCTTTGAGGCCTCTGGGAGCAACATCCAAGGGGATGGAGAGCAACATGTTGCTCACGAGCTACTGGTTGGGGATCACTGCCTTACAGAATACTTAACCAGCCCACCATAAATAAATCCAAACACCCTTTTTTTGTTCCTTCTCACTAGGAAATGACCGAGTCATTCCACGGAATTGTCCAGAACTCGAAGTGGGCCGCGTGGCAGTGAGAATACTGGATGAACTGGTTCTTCCCTTCCAAGAGCTTCAAATCGATGACAATGAATATGCGTGCCTGAAAGCTATCATATTTTTTGACCCTGGTGAGGATGACTTTGAAGTCCAAAGTTTGGTCAGGGCCTCCATGTATCTCTAAGTTTACAAACATAGTAGCAGAGCAAAGACGTTTTAATCTCCAATTTCACTCTGATGGACCTATAGGTTGGGCTTCCAGGAGCACCTGAAAGGATACTTATAAATTCTTTCTTAGTCTCCATTTAAGACATCAGAGGACATGATACATCTGCACCTTTCCCAAGGGGCATGCTTTTATATAAGTGATGTTGGCTTTGTTCCTGCACCAGAATGAGAAAAGTAGTTCTAGCATCATCCTTGTACATCTGGAGCAAGAACCTTATTTGGCTTAAACCAGCCTGCATCCAAACACCAAACAACCTCACACATCTTCAGTGACATCTTGTATTTTATGTTTCCCAATTAACCCATTCTATTGACCTATTGAGCTTTAACTAAGCTTCTAACACAATTTTCCCCTTTCTTCTCACCCCAACTAGAAGTGGTTCATATGTAGACGTCTAACATTAATTCCTTACATTCTGTATTTCAAAATGGATAAAAAGGAGTAATAGGGTATCTGTGGCCTTTCAGATGCCAAAGGTTTGAGCGATCCAAACAAGATTAAGAGAATGAGGTACCAGGTGCAGGTCGGCCTGGAGGATTACATCAATGACCGGCAGTATGACTCAAGAGGAAGGTTTGGGGAGCTCCTTCTTCTGCTCCCTACGCTGCAGAGCATCACATGGCAAATGATCGAGCAAATCCAGTTTGTTAAGCTCTTTGGTATGGCCAAGATTGACAACCTGCTGCAAGAGATGCTACTTGGGGGTGAGTATGACAAATTTGGTTTAATCTAATACACATCCATCTCAATGTGAGTCCTACTGGTGCACCATGACTGATGCCCACACCAGAACCTAGTATGGTCTTTTTCTGTTGACTTACTGCAAACAGTGGATCCTTCTTTGGACTTATATGTCCATTTCATTTTCAATAAGGTTCTGCAAATGAAGCTCCACACACCCATCACCCTTTGCACCCGCATCTGGTTCAAGATCATCTAGCAACAAATGTTATTGTAGCCAACAACACTCTGCCAGCCCAACTTCACAATGGACAGATGTGTAAGTACTTGTTGCATTTCTTTTCAATGACCATGGTCTACGTTGACTCAACAACGCCATACGATCAGCTCACACAAGTGCCTGGGCACTGTGGAAAATACATATTTCCATACAATTCCATACAAGTCTGTAGAAGCCTACAGTTGGAACTGGGTCAAATACAGTGTTTGACAGACAAGAGTGTTGAAAAGACTAGGTTCTGCTGAAGCTGATAGAGAACAGCTTAGGTGAACATATGTCCAATGGTCAACTCAAGTTCTGAAAAGGGGCAGCAGATATAGAATAATTGGTGGACCTCCTATTTAGTGGTCCTTTTCTGTAACATATTCAAGCTAAATGTTGTTATTTTAAAGGACAAGGAAAGTTAAACTAAAGAAGTAAGCTAGAAATATTGTATTTTATGTTTTGGGCTTCTGTACCCACCCAAGGCAACCACAGCCCTGCTGCTGTCACTTACTGAGCTTAGGGACCCACTCACAATATACAGTACACATAGAGTAGAAATGTAACAATATAAGGCTGATTAATCATTAATACAGATAATTACTACATGGCAGCACAGAAACCAGTGCAATTAGCATCAAAATTTAATAATCAGCCCTGTAGCCTCAGCTTGTATTACAAACAAACCTAATTTTCTGCTGCTGGATAATTAGTGACGACCCCTAAGCTTAGCTTCTCAACAGTTGCTCAGAGCCCACTGAGTATGTGAGCATCACAGACAATTTCCAAGATGGTGACCCCCTGTGACAAGTTTGAAGTCCTGGATCATTGCTGCTATTGACAAGCTGAAACTTTAGCCTCCTGCAATAAGTTCAGTATATAGATCATGGCAGTTTTAGCCATATACATTTTTGGGGTTTAATTCTCCTTTAATGCAGAGCAGAATAACTAGGCATATAAATGACTGATATAGAAAAAATAAAAACATATTTATATATTTTTCCAGCTACCCCAGAGACTCCCCAACCATCTCCACCTGCGGGCTCAGGGGCAGAGCAGTATAAAATTGTACACGGAACCATTGCATCTGTCAACAAACAACCAACCTCCATTCCACAATCGACCATCACCAAACAGGAAGTTATGTAGGAACTGGTCACTGTCCAGAAGGAAAGACTTAGTGGCTTTGGCTAATTCATCATCAGCAAAGGAAAACCAAAAACATTGTTAAAATGCCACATCCCGCAACAAACTTCTAAAAAGTACCTCTTTGGGAAAGCTTGGAAATTCCTGAATAAGGTTAAATGCAGATGAGGAATGCGAGTTCCAGTCCCAGCTGCCAAGATTTTTTTTTACAGTTTATTTGTGATATAGAATTTTTTGTACAGTCAGGTTTTTTGTTATTTTTTTTTAACATTCAGTTGTAACTGGATATATAAAGGTAAATAAAGGTAAGGTAAATACATCTCCTGTAGAAGGAAGGACATCTATGTACAGGGTGTTAAAAGTGAGGCTAAAGGAGTTGCTATTGTATTTATGTCTTATATGTTTTAATTTTCTTTTTTAAAAACTTTCATAAATTTAAATTGGACTGGTTAAAAATCATGAACGGTGGTTAGATTTCAGGCAATAATTGCAACCCACAATTTTGCTTTTTCTGTTATAACTTTGATCGTTATAACTGAAATGGAAAAAATGTCATCAATATATCGTACCTCTGCTAGAGTCAAAATATGTCATCAATATATCGTGGCTGTAATATAGTCAATATATGTTATCAATATGTAACTATACATAAAAATTGTTTTATCAATCTGTTGTAGCTCAACTACAGTCAAAAAATGTCATCAATATATCATAGCTATACTAGAGTCAAAAAATATAATCAATATATCGTAGCTATACTAAAGTCCAAAAATTCTATCAATATATTTGAGCTATACTGGAGTTCAAAAATGTCATCAATATATTGGAACTATACTAGAGTCAAAAAATGTCATCAATATGGCCTAGCTATACTAGCATAAAAAAATCATCAATAATATTGTAGCTATACTAAAGTCCAAAAATTGTATCAATATATTGGAGCTATACTGGAGTTCAAAAATGTCATCAATATATTGGAGCTATAGTAGAGTCAAATAATGTCATCAATATATCCTATCTATACTAGCATAAAAATATATTCACTATATCATAGCAATAACAGTAACAAAAATAACTTTGCCCTATTATTTGATTGTTTCCATAAAAGATTTGCTGGAGAGAGTATTTTGTAAAATATAAATATTTCTAAAAATATTTTACAGTCTAAGAAAAAATTAACACTATTCATTTCCCTAAACAATTTATTAGTTATTTATAAGTTAAATATTCATGTACTGTCCCTGTTACACAGGAAGCTGGGTTTTCACAAATGGTCAAAACTGGCCCCTGTGATTCTGTTATAACAATTTATTGAATGTTAGATGTAAATCCTGAGAGGACTTTTTACAGGCTGTATATTTCCTTAGGTAGCGGGTGAGGTAAATGTTTTCATATGATTACAGGGCCAGTTCCCCTTATTATAACCCAGAACACATGATAGGACAACTGCAGAAGCATATAAAATACCTCCATCCTCTTTGTGTAGCAGATTTATTGATGCAGGTTTCGGGTGACGTAGCCTCCCTAAGTTTTTATTAAAAACTGCCTATGATTGTTATAAAGGTAACAAATACCCCCCATGCAAGTATGAAAAGCTACAATCACTTTTTTTAAAAGTTAAGCAAATCAGGGTTTTTTGTATTTTACTAAGCACTGAATGCAGGATTCGGTTTAGAATTCAACCAAATGGTAGCACAAATGATGAGTGAAATTGTTTGCCAGGTTTTGCTGTAAAAAAAAAAAAGAATTGTTGCACGTCAAAAAAAAATTCTCACCCATTGACCTCAATGCAATTGGCAAATTTTTCACTGTTCCACGAAACAGGTTAGATTCGCCCAACACTAGCCAGCACTTTTAACAGGATTTAGCCAAATCCTTGGTTTTGGCCAGAACCAAATGCAAACCCTTAAAGTCACATGACTTAAGAGCACTGAAGAGCTGAAAGCAGCATATTTTTTGAATTATGCTCAGCTCTGAATTAGGCCTGAGATTCGATTCTGTATTCAGTTGAATAAATGGAGAATTCTGGCCAGACTTGGTGCTACTAAATACTCTTAACACAATATATTTTGGTGAAATCGTTTTGGGAATATTTGTGAATGTTCCAAAATATTCTTCCATTTGACATAGTTCATCTTGTGCTTCCCTTACGGAATTTCAAATGAGATTTCATAACTGCCCTTTAAATGATTGATTCTTCACTGCCATTAAACCCTATGTCCCCATCAGGTGGGACAATCTTGAACCTGAAAGGGGCTGGGTTTTACGGGAATATGGGTGTGGTTTAGTTGGATTACATGGGCGTGGCCTGGTGGATTGATCCAACTAGGAAATGTCAGGGGTAACTAAACAGATGCACAGAATGTACCACTGTTGGAACCTTAGTGCTGTTTACTATTCTGTAAATAGAAATGTCCTATTTTCAGTAATTTATTCTCCAATGAGTGCACTGCTTAAATTATTTTGTAAATTGTGATGATTCCTGCAAATTGACAGTTTTCTATGAAAATAATTTTTTTTTAATTATTATGGAAGTGTTTAAAGTGTTTCTTGTTGTTGCATGCCTTGCCTTTCATGGAAATATACCTCCTCTTATTAGTAGGGCTTGTGGTTTCTACCCCCCCCCCCACACACACACACACACACACACACACACACACTACACAAGTATAGTTTATTTTATACCCAGTTTTCCGCTCTGCATTTTTATATATAATGCCATATTGCTCTCGCTAGCGGCAAGACTTTCTTAAGTGCCCTAGGTGATTTTAATATGGCAAATGATAATAATAAGGCCTTGTCATGTACTGTCTGCATTAGGTACTATAATAAATACCCATGCTTACACATATTTGTCTTTATAGGAAAAAATTGTATATTTTACAAGTAGCTTTTTGGCTAATTTTTTATAGTCTTTAAATGGAAGAAAATACTCCTGCCTATAGTTTATTATGAAAATAAACTTGTTATTTTATAACTTTACGTATCTGTGGTTTTTATTCTTGACACCTATAGATTATATAGGAAGGTGGTTCCAACTGGGGTGAAGGAGCTGTTTGATGGTAGGATCTGTGACAGAATGCTCTGTTATACAGATAGCTAGAATCTCAGCTGCCATAAAGCAGGGCAGGACTGCTGCTTCCTATAATGGGGATCAGATCTGTGCAGCCACTGGGACAGAATGCTCTGTTATACAGATAGCTAGAATCTCAGCTGCCATAAAGCAGGGCAGGACTGCTGCTTCCAATGGGGATCACCTAGGATCTGATAGGAAAAAGACACTAGAGAATCATTTTGTGTTTATTTTGCCTTTGCCCTTATATGGGCAACAAAAATATTCGCTAGCCTTTTCCTCATCTTTAGGCCCCCATACACGGGCCAATAAAAGCAGCTTATTGGCCCATGTGTGGGGCCATCCCACGGGCTTGGCTAATTGATATCTGGCTGAAAGTTGGCCAGATCTCGATGGGGCAGGTTAAAAAATCCCGTCAGATTGAGACTGCATCTGTGTGTGTTTATGGGGTCCCACGATCCGACCACCCGTTTCGGATGCATTACGATCCGTTCGTTGGGCCCTAGGGCCCATGATCAGATCAGCCCGATATCTCCCTCTTCAATGTGGGCACAGTGGGGAGAGATCTGACGTCGCCAAACGATCTCCCTGTGTATGGCAGCCTTTAATCTCCATTTGCCACTTCCATTCCTTGGCGCTAGGGTGACAGTAAAACCGTAGGTTCCTGTCGCTTGTGCACAAATCCTTATCTTTACAGCCCAGGGGAAATATCAGAAATGAGCAAATATCGCAGCCATAAATTATTGGTCCCGCAGGAACGCGGCTGGAAAACTGAGCTGGTGGCGAATGAAAAGCCGGAGACGTGGCACTTTCGGAGACGTGGCACTTTGTGGTTCTGTGCCAGGGTGTTACTACCCCAAGCAGGATAATCACGGGTAAGGGGTGATGATTTCTGCCTGGTTGGCATGGATACTAATAAATTACTGGGGCAGAGGTGCCCACACCAGCACAATACTAAGGGCAGTAAATACTGTGCGTTGTGTTATATACCCAGAGAGTCTGATACTTATTACTGGATTATATTCAATGATAGCCCTCCCATATAGTGATGGGAGAATTTATTCGCCAGGCGCGAATACGCGACGAATAAATTCGCGAAACGCCAGCGAAAATTCACCTGCCGAAAATTCGCTGGCGTAAAAAAAAAATGAGACGCGTAAAAAAAATGCGACAAAATTACGTGACGCACGTCAAAAATGATGCAACCGATCAAAGATGACGCGACGCACGTCAAAAATGTGACGCAACTCGTTTCTCACATTTTTCTCCAGTTCGCGAATTTCACTTGAAATTTGCGAATTTTTCAACGAAGCGAAACAGGATAGATTCACCCATCACTACTCCTATATCTTATATTATTATAAGGTTTGTCGGAGCTGTAAGTGACCTTGAGGGGGGGACCTGGACCCGGGGACAAGTGATAGTGCTGACACACTGGCATAACAGGCAGTTTCTATTAACTTTTCCCTGAATAAACAGCCAAACTGTCAGTTTTTAGCACAAGTATTAACAGGCTGGCGGATAGATGTGTAACCAGGAGCAGTAAGGCCGGAGCGTCCCATGAATCGCAGGCTCACTAGGTAAGGGCAATTATCTCTTGCTTCCGGCATGCTGCTCTATTGTTAAAGGGGAACTATACATGCACGTATAGGCATGAGAAGGAATACTCCAAGCATGGGATAAGCTATAATTTCATCCTGAACTAAGGGAAACAATATGGCAGCTCCTGCAGATGTATAATTATAGCAAGGAAGGACAGAGTAGGTCAATATTACACTAGGCGTTTCCTCCATGCGCAGAGAAAATGCCAATACTGCCCAATTATGTCCCCCCCTTTTTTTTTAAGACCTTAAAGGGAATCTTTGCCTTTTCGTTAACTTTTAGTTTGATGTAGAGAGGGATATTCTTTTGTGGTTTTTGAGTTATTTAGATTTCTATTCAGAAGATCTCTGGTTTACAATTTCTGTAAACAGCATTTGTTTTATAGATGGGGTCAGTGACCCCCCCATTTGAAAGCTGGAAAAGCCAATGACTATTCTTCACCCTCTGCTGGTTATTTTACGCACTTCTTTTTTTTATTATTAGGCGTCTTCCTCAGATGACCAGCAGAGGGAGCTCCAGCCATAGGAGTGCTAAAGGAACATACAATACATGGAGTCACTTTAGAGCAGTGATTGCCAAACTTTTTTGCCCCAGGGACCGGTTTAAAGCCATAATTTTTTGCAAGGACTGGGGGGGCGTCAACTGCGCACACCACATCAGTTTTGGACGCACCAGCGTCAAATTCGGTGCGTCCGAGTCAAATTTGATGTATCCATGCCAAATTCAGTGTGTCCACGTCAAATGCAGACTCGGCGCAGGGTCCAGTTCTGGTATGGCCGCAGCCTGGTAGCTTTAGAGCACGGTTCCCCAAGTCCCATTGCATGCCGGGTATTGCACCTCCCAACATTTTGGAAGTAAAAAGAGGGACAAAAAATTTTTTTGCTCGTAGCACTGCAAATTTTTTGACCACGCCCATTTTTGTGACCCCCTAATTACCATGTTCATTTTACATAATTTGGCAGGTTATGAAAGTTTGAAAATATTTCTCCTTCTCTAAAATGTTACAATGACTTATTTTCTTATCTCAAAATTTTTACAAAGTATCTTAATTGCACCTGTTAGCTGTTCTGGGCTCTCTGCCAAAAGCCAATTAAGTTAGAAACTTTGTTTCTTTTTCTGGCTGTTCAATGCAGAGAAAAGAGGGACTTTCCAGTACAAAATGAGGGACTGCGGGTTGACCTGTCAAAAGAGGGACTGCCCCTCCGAAAAAAGGGACAGTTGGGAGGTATTCATTAAACTTGGCAGTTGGCAAGCTGTTAAACAAATACTACATTACCCAACATGTTGGCAGATATAGGCTTGGCATATTAAGGCAAGAAAAAACTTACAAAGTATAAACCAGCCAAAGGCCCAAAAAGTAGCCCAAATCCATGGCTAGTTTGTATTTCTAAAACCCTCCTGAGCTTTAAATTAGTAGTCCAATTTGGCTGGAAACCCACATACCTGGCAAGCCTTCTTTGCAGGTGCAGGTGCATCGTACCATGTGACGATGATGCTGTGCGTGTGTGATGCGTGAGTGACATCACTGGAGGGTGACTTGCCACTTGGAACCAGCCACAACCCTGGCAGAACAAAGGGGAGTGTTCCAGAGGTGACCCTTCCCCCCACCTCCCGCAGGTGAGTTGGTTTGGTCCTTTGGCAGCAGCACGTATAACGGGTATAGCGTACGGCTCACGTATCTTATTTATCTCACATACAGAGGCAGGTGTCTGTACTCCTTGCAGGGCAGAGATAGGGTTGCCACCTTTTCTTGAAAAAAATACCGGCCTTCCTATATATTTATCTTTTTTTCCTATTAATAACATTGGGATCAACCATCAAAAATACCGGCCAGGCCGGTAAAATACCGGCCAGGTGGCAACCCTAGGCAGAGATGAGAAGAGGCCAGTGGTGCCCCTTGTGGACAAAAGGAATGATGCTGTTGCTTTGGCTTCCTATGGGCAATGGCTCAGACAATCAGAATGGCAGCTCCAACTTCAGACTAGGGGTGTCCTGTGTAGCCTATAACCTGCTCTGTATGCAGGGCCGCCATTAGAAATCACGGGGTACCCGTTAGGGTTGCCACCTTTTCCTGAAAAAAATACCGGCCTTCCTATATTTGTATCTTTTTTTCTATTAATAACATTGGGATCAGACATCAAAAATACCGGTCAGGCCAGTAAAATACCGGCCAGGTGGCAACCTTAGTCCCCGTCCACCCCAGATCCTGCCCCCAAGCCCCACCCCAGATCCAGCCCACCCCACACCATAGTAAAAACACCAGAGGTAAAACCCTCACTCACAAGTTATAAAAAGCCATCGGTGGTCAGGGCCCCCTTATGATTTAAAAATAAAAAATATTGGCGGCCAGGGTCCCACATAAAAGTTTAAAAACTACAAGTTTAAAAAAAGTATTGGTGGCAGGGGCCTATAGAGAATTAAAATAATATATTGGTGGCCAGGGATTTAAAAAAAAAAAAAAAATTAAAAGAAAACACACATTGGTGTTCAGTATAATTGAACTCATGGCTTCAGGACTTCAGCTTTGGCTATTTTCGTGGCTTCGGGTCTTTGCTCCGCTTCAGGACTTCAACTTCGGCTGTTTTCGTGACTTTGGGTTTTTTCACAGCTTCCGACTTCAACTTTGGCTAAGCTAGTGGCTTTGGGTCTTTTTCGCCGCTTCGGGACCTCAGCTGTTTGGCTTCTGAAGAGGCAACATGGCTTCGGCACTGTCAAGTGGGGCCCAGCTCTTTCAAAAAGTGCAGCACAGCCGGTACCCCTGTGCCCCCCTGATGACGGCCCTGTCTGTATGAGAATGAAACTAGACTGTTCCGGACATGGGGCACTGTACACAGATTATATCAGAGGGGTCAGGTGACATAGCAACAGCTGTGGAGATGGTTAGCTGATTGGCTGTATATATAAATAATTAGATTGGTCAGCTGACCTGCACAGGTGAAGCATCATTGGTCGGCAGATCAGCAATTCCCCAGTGATAGTGGCAAGGCGGGAAAATCTGGGTATAAAAAAAGGGGGACTGTGTACTCATCTGTCAGTTGTGCTGGAGCCCTGTGTGAAGAGGAGCAGTTCAGGATGCCCGTTGTTGTGGGAAGAAGGGGAGACACTTCTAGCACAGACGAAGGAGCCGACAAGACTTTCTTCCCTTGTGAAGTACAGCCGTGCTCTCCTCAGCATCAGAGCACACCAGGGTTGCCCGTTTTCCAGCCAACTGGGCTACTAAGCTCAGGTTTTGAAAGTAGAAACTAGCCAAGGCACAGATTTGGGCTACTTTTTGGGCCTTTGGTTGGTTTGTAGTTTTTTCTTGCCCTAATGTGTCTCCCAATGCATGTTGGGTAACGTAGTTTTTGTTTAACAATCTGCAGACTGCTATGTTTAATGTAAGACTACAATACCCAGCATGCAATGGGACCGACGTGTAGAAGTCAGAAGTTAGCAGATTTTGGGCTCTGTACCCTGACTTTCCTCGATTTCAGACAATTTCAGGGCAAAAATCTGCTGGTCACACAGAGGTTGAGCCGTTTTACCAATATTTATTGAAATAGTATATGAATTAGGGCCTCAATTTTGCTTCATGTATTTATGTGTTTTCACACATGATGATTTATTTTTTGAGACGGTTTTTCACTGCACATATCGGGCTATTTCTGGGCTACTTTTGAAGTGTCTCTTGGCTAGTTCTGGGCTGGTTTTGTAGCTGACTTTGACTGGTTTTGAAAATTAGACCTGGCATCCCTGGAGCACAGGAAGAGTAGCAGACACAGCTTGTTCACTAGCCTGCATCATCCGGTGATTCAAGAGGCGGCGCGCCCACAAGACAGCCAATCGTTGCTGCTGCAGTGTAACAGAGCCGCCTCCCTTTCATCTTCTCCTCCCCCCCCCCCCCCCCCCCCTCTCTCTGAGCAGGCAGCCTCTCCACCCACCCTTCCTGTGATCAGGTGGAAGACGGCAGCTGCCAGGGGCCTAAAGGCAAAGAATGCAAAGCTAAAATCTGCAGCTCTGACAAGAAGACCTCCAGCTCCCAGTCAGACCACAGCCAAATAAAAAAGCAGCTTCTTCTTCTTTCTCCAGCTTTCAGCAGCAACCAATCAGGACACAGAGGGAAGGCTTTTCGTCAGATGTCTGTCCTTCCTTCTCACCTCCAGTGCATTGGCCTAATCTGATGTTGCTCCTAACACCAGTATGACAGCGGATGCCAAAAAGAGCTCTAATATTATTAACCCTTCAGCTGCAGCAAAAGGCAGTTTGGGCACCTTCGGAGCAGTAGCCACCTCCTCTCTCTCTTCCTCCGCTCCCTCCATCTCCTTGCTTTCCTCAGCCTGAGCCTCAGCGAGCTCTCCAGGATACCTTCCTGATACCAGCTGAGCCTACAACTGCGCAGGAGAGAGGTGAGTATGATTCCAATTAACAATTTGTTAAAAATATCACCCCCTGGAGCTGTGTCACGCAAACAGGTATCTGAATGTAGTTTTAAAGATTCTATTCTATGTGTGAGACTACCCCCATTGGGTCTGCATCTTCCTATTGCTATTAAAGATACACAGGGGGGAATTATGTAGATTTGTTATGCCTGCTACCTTCTACTAAGGAGCTGAGAGGGGGTGACTTTAAAAATGGCCATACGATATAAAGGTGCCTACGATATCGGTCTT
Organism: Xenopus borealis; assembly: GCA_024363595.1. Lineage (NCBI taxonomy): Eukaryota > Metazoa > Chordata > Amphibia > Anura > Pipidae > Xenopus > Xenopus borealis. The sequence goes on from CM044448.1 coordinate 7,185,874, forward strand.
ATCCAATCATAGGCCCTAGGGCCCAACGATCAGATCATGATGGAGGAAATACAGACGGTCGGGGGTTTTAACCCTGCCTGATCGACATCTGGCTGACTTTCCGCCAGATATCTATCGGGAAAGCCCATCGGATAGCCCAACACACGGAGCAGCTTTTATGGACCCATGTATGGGGACCGTAAAGGCTAGTGGCAGACGTGCAGATTCAAGGGGGGTTTAGTCACCAGGCTACAAATTTCCTTGTGAAGCAACTTCGGAAATTGAAGCGCCACAAGTGCATTACCGCAGACATTCAGGAAGGTAGACGGAAGGCAGTTCGGGAGATAGTCGCCGGGCTGAAGAGGCGCCTGGTGCCTAAATCTCCCCGAATCTGCTTGTCTGCCACTAGCCTTAGGAGGGATGTAGAAGGCCGGTAGCCAGGACTTTCACCAACTGGCTGCAGGCTTTTTTGTATTTATTCTAATATTCAAACATATTGATATATTGTTAGAGTCGTATGGCAGCTTATCCTGGTTTTATTATGATGATTGATTTTGCCAAAACAATGGCTGTCCAGATGTCGATCCCTTGGGGAGACAAGGATATCGACCTCTGTCCCAAAGATGTTGTGACTTTTAGACCATAAAGGGATTGTTCATCTTTTAGCATGATGTGTAGAGGGATATTCTGAGACAATTTGAAATTGATTTTCATTTTTTATTATTTGTGGTTTTATTCAGTAGCTCTCCAATTTTTAGTTTCAGCATTCTGGTTGCTAGGGTCCAAATTCCTCTCGCAACCATGCATTGATTTAAATAAGAGCCTGGAATATGAATAGGAGAGGCCTGAATAGAGTCTGGAAATCAGACTCCCAGCTGAAAAACTAACCCATTTCAAAATTAGTGGCGTAACTACTCCCTGGTGGGCCCCGGTACAGGATAGGCACCTGGGCCCCCATGTTGGGCCCTTACCTCTATAAATCCCATGCTGGAGTGTTGATTGCATGTGTACTGTAAAATCTCCCTCTATATAGCCACCTGCCATAACTATTTTCGTGGCTTCGATGGGCCCCAAGTGGGGCACCCTCTGCACCCCTGGTAGTTACGACACTGTTCAAAAGTCTTGTAAATTGGACACTGGCAGCAAAAAAAATGAATGCTTAAGCTTATACAGTCTCTAATTGGCCATCTCAATTTCACTACTAAGATTATTCCAATTGGCTGAGTTTTCAACAGGAGGTTGATGGCAATCACAGGTAGGGATGGCGCGAACCGCGGAAAAAATGTTCGCGAACATATTCGCGAACTTGCGACAAAACGCGCGAACGGTTCGCGAACGTCGCGAACCACATAGACTTCAATGGGAAGGCGAACTTTAAAAGCTAAAAAAGACATTTCTGGCCAGAAAAATGATTTTAAAGTTGTTTAAAGGGTGCAACGACCTGGACAGTGGCATGCCAGAGGGGGATCAAGGGCAAAAATCTATCTGAAAAATCCAATAGTCGCAGCCACTGAAGCACAGAAAAAATATGCCATATAAATGCTGAAAATAGTCGCACCCACTGAAGCACAGAAAAAATATGCCATATAAATGCTGAAAATAGTCGCAGCCACTGAAGCACAGAAAAAATACAGGTCAATGTATGGCAGTTGTTTGAAGAACAGTAGATTACTAGCCAGCAAAGCTACCTAACCTAAAATGTCCCTCAAATCCCTGCAGACTTCTGTCCCTCCAATACAGAGCAGTATCAAGTAGATTACTAGCCAGCAAACTTACTATCAACTGTCCCTGAAATCACTAACAGCTCTCTCCCTACACTAACTCTTCCAAGCAGCACACACAGACAGAATGAAAAAATGCTGCATGGCTTCAGTTCATATATGGAAGGGGAGTGGTCCAGGGGGTGTGGGGGTGGTCCAGGAGGGAGAGCTTCCTGATTGGCTGCCATGTATCTGCTGGTCTGGGGTGAGAGGGCAAAAAAAAGCGGCGACTATGCGCGAACCCAAAATGGCGAACGTCGCGCGAATATTCTGCGAGCGCGGACAGCGGATGTTCGCGCGAACAAGTTCGCGCGCGAACAGTTCGCGCCATCCCTAATCACAGGAGCCTTATCCAATCCCAACTGGTGTGTCAGAATTCCTCAAGAAGTAAAGGACAATTTAGTTATCTGGAAGCAGTTCCAAGATGACTTCAATGGTCGCACACTATGGCAGGAGCATTTTCACGAGAGTTCTACTCTCAGCCTGTTCAATGATGCTTTCTTTCGCGGTCGCTGTCATTAAGTTATTATAAGGGCTGGCTGGGTTATAAGAATTTGAAGGTTATTGTTTATGGATTGGACATTGTTATGAGACTAAAGAATTCTTGTTATGTAAACTGGTTGGTAATAAAATCAGCTGCGGCCTTTTCCCCACCAAAAGTGGGGTGTTGTGTTTGTATTGTGTGTTTTTAAGTATAGGTATTTGTGCTGCCTGTCCCATGCATGGGAGATAATCCTCATGTGGCCAAACATTATCCCAGCTGTGCCAGAGTCATATGATTAGATGCCTGTGTCACTGACGAGCCCAACGGCAACATTCTCATGTTCCCTGTTTGTTTGTCTGAATTACTGCATTTAAAAATAAATATGTTATAATAACTCACAACATACTAGGAACAAAAATGAAAGCTGAGTTGTGCCTTCAGTGACTTCTAATATCCTTATAATTTACAGTAGGGGGTACATTATCCCTTATAATACATGAGTGATACTTAGAGTTCCCTGTATAACTCAGCCTGCAGCCTTGTGCCTTTATATGGTCACAGAACCCCTCAGTGACTTCTAATATCCTTATCATTTACAGTAGGGGGTACATTATCCCTTATAATACATGAGTGATACTCAGAGTTCCCCCCTGTATAACTCAGCCTGCAGCCTTGTGCCTTTATATGGTCACACCCCTCAGTGACTTCTCATATCCTTATCATTTACAGTAGGGGGTACATAATCCATCATAATACATAAGTGATATTGAGCAGTCTGTGGCATTACTCCTTAGTGTATTGTATGAAATGACCCAACGGCAGGCATGTTTTGGCACTTGGTCTCTAGTTATGCTGTGGGCTCCTGGTGAAGATCTGACTCTTTCTGTTCATTTTGCTTGATAGTTGTCCTTTACTCAATGGCAGAAGACAATGAGACATCCTTAGGAAGTTCGTCTGTGTCCACACCCCTTGAGGACCACACTGCGCCCCAGCAGGGTTACGTCTGCAGTCTGAGCCCAGAGCTTGTCCTGAAAGCTCGGGAGGAATTACAAGAAAAGCCAGAATGGAGGCTACGTGATGTTCAGGCCTTGAGGGACATGATATGGAAGGATTACCCGCACCTAAAGACTCAAGTGGATGATTCCTTCTTGCTTCGCTTCCTCAGAGCCAGGAAGTTTGATTATGACCGGGCCCTGCAGTTGCTGGTCAACTATTACAGCTGCCGGAAGGCCTGGCCAGAGGTTTTTACTGATTTGAGACCCTCAGCTGTTAAGCCTGTCTTGGACTCTGGGTTTCTTACAGTCCTGCCTCACACGGACACAGAGGGGCGTCGCATTGTCTGTATCCGTCCTGGTAGGTAGTGACCCTGAGATTCAGTGAGTGGGTGCAGAACCAGGTGCTAATCTGCATTACTAAAAGAGAGAACTAGAAATGCTGGACCAGACCAGAGGTTCAGCAGCCTTATAACAATAATGAGCCAGGCTATCAACGTTTCCTCCAGCAGCTCCACATCTTGGATTTTGTTAGGCCATCTTTAGTGCGTCAGTGGCACTGCACCTGCTTAGTGGGCTCTGGGCTGCTCCTGAGAAGTTGAGCTTAGGGGTTGCTGTAAATCATCAAGGAGTGTGAGTCAGCCCCTGAGCTCAAGTGAGTAACAGCAACACAGAGTATGTGAAGCAGAAAAGAAGATGGGGAGCTACTGGGGCATTTTCAGAGACGCAAATCTTCCCTGATAAAGGGCTTTGGTTGCTTGGGCTGGTACTAAAGCCCAGAACAGAAGGTGTAGCATTTCTATCCTACTTCTTTGTTAAGCTTTTGTTCTCCTTTAAAAGAAAACATTAAAATAGCACTTAATGTGATGGGCGGTGGCGTTTGGAATATCCAGCCGAACAGGTTGTTTAGAAGGAAATTCTGCCAGTATTTACGTCAAGGTCACAGTGATAATGTTTTTTTTTCCAGGAAGGCTGGGTTTGTTCAATGCCGTTGTCATAATGCAAAAATGTTAACTTGTACCTGAAATGAAGGTACTCGTATGCCTAGCATGTTATGGCTTAAACTCTTTACATCGAGCTGTTGTATAAAGCAGCTCTACAGCAACAGTGAAGCACAACTGTCTTGTTCTTGTCTCTGCCACATGATCATTGTAGCAAGGGCCGTCTCAACAGAGCAGAGTTTTCTCATATAAAGGAGAAGTAAACACTTTTTTTTTTTATTCTTTGGTGCAGAGGACCCCCATTGTAACTCCCACAATGCAATGCAATCACTGCAGTGCTGCTTTTCAGCATGTCCACTCTGAAGATGGTTTGGGGGGGGGGTTACAGATGAAAATGGGAACAGGGTCCTCTGTACTAGGCCAACAATTTTAAGATAGGTGAGCCGTTTACTTCCCCCTTGATGATTGTGTGCAGACAACAACTACATGGTCCTAGAATGGTTTGTTGAACAGACAGGGTTACGTAGTGGGCAGGGAGATGGTACACACGTTGTATTGAATATTTTGGATCTAGGGTGCCGTATACAAGAATATCTGCAGTGGCATAACTAGATGTTACTGGGCCCCGCAGCAAATGAATTTTAGGGCCCTAACAAATCCAGAGGTTGCCCTGTTTTACTAATAGATGTTGAAATATTATTTGGGCCTCTTGGTGCCCCTCTGCAGCCACAGGAGCTGCTTCCTCTGTAGTTACTCCTGTATCTGTCTACTGATTTCTGTCTTCTTATTGGCTGTTTCCTGCAGGCTGCTGGATTCCCAGAGATTATCCAATTACAGAGAACATTCGTGCCATATACCTCACGCTGGAGAAGCTTGTGGAGTCCGAGGAGACCCAAGTTAATGGCATTGTCATCTTAGCCGACTACAATGGGGTGGGGTTGACACAAGCTTCTCACTTCGGGCCCTTTATTGCCAAAAAAGTCATTGGAATTCTCCAGGTAGGTAATTAATCCATGGATACAGTTTACACAGCTTCCCAGTGTTATTGAGCAGCCAAAGGGGCAAATGGCAAATCACGGACCTCTGCCTCATGCATTATATCCTTTTAAAGTGATATTGGCCTGCCTTGGTTGGAAGCTGCAACCTCCCTTTAAGACCTTTATGAAAGGCAATGTCCATGTGTATTTACAGAGTAGGAATCGCTGTATTTAGTAGGGATGCAATGAATCCAGTATTCGGCCAAGATTCAACCTTTTTCAGCAGGATATGGATTTGGCCAAATCTCGTGCGTGGCTAAACCGAATCCTTAAATCAGGTGACTTTTTTTTCCCCATTCTCGTTTGCATATGCAAATTATGGTTAGGATTCAGTTCGGTATTTGAACAAATCTTTCATGAAGAATTCGGGGCTCTGCCGAATCCAAAATAGAGGATCCGGTGCATCCCTAAGAGTTTTATTTCCACCCAAATTGATTTGATTGTGTCCCTTGCACGCAGGACGGCTTCCCCATCAGAATAAAGGCTGTCAACGTCATCAACGAGCCGAGAATATTTAAAGGCATTTTTGCGATCCTCAAACCATTCCTGAAAGAAAAAATTGTAAAAAGGGTAAGTGTTGCGATTCTGCTCTATATTTTTGTTTGTGGGGTCGGTGCCGGCTGCATTGGGAAATCCTGATAGTGATGTAACAATCCTAAAAGCTGATGAAAGAGTCGAAGGGTCAGATTCGCTGGAGGACTTTATTTCCTCATTTTTTAAGGCAGAATTTTAACATGTTTTTAAAGTGGTGAAATATTAACTAACTGACTTAAAAAGCAGGTTGTGTTCTGGCTACGTGCAATTCACATATCACTGGCTATACGCAATGCACGCATTACTGGCTACACGCAATGCTCATACTACTGGCTACTTGCAATGTGCACATTATTGGCTACATGCAATGCATGCATTATTAGCTACATGCAATGCATACATCACTGGCTACATGCAGTGTATGCATTACTGGCTACATGCAATGCTTGCATCACTGGCTACATACAATGCACGCATCACTGGCTACATGTAATGCACTCATTACTGACTTCATGAAATACACGCATCACTGGAACATGCAGTGCACCCATCACTGGCTACATGCAATACACGCATTACTGGAGGCTACATGAAATGGATGCATCCCTTGCTACATGCAATGCACACATCACTGGCTGCATGCAGTGCATGCATTATTGGCTGTATGCAATGCACCCATCACTGGCTACAAGCAACGTATGCATTACTGGCTACATGCAATGCAAGCATCACCGGCGGCATGCAATACACACATTACTGGTGGGTACATGAAATGCACGCATCGCTGGCTGCATGCAGTGCACAAATTACTGGCTACATGCAGTGCACAAATTACTGGCTACATGCAGTGCACGCATTACTGGCTACACGCAGTACACGCATTACTGGCTACCTGCAGTGCGCGCATTACTGGCTACATGCAATACACGCAATACTGGCACTTACATGCAATGCACGCATGACTGGCTACATGCAATGAATTGTCGGAACTGAAAACTAAAAGCTGGCATTGGTTTTGTTTTTGGAAGTGATATTAAAGGAGACACAATTAGTAATTATTGGAGTAGCATTTATTAAGGGACCCCTAGTGGTTGTTATTGTTCATACCCAGGGCCAGTCTTCCTCTTTGTTGAAAATTGTACCTGTTTCAGTAACAACCATCCCTCCATCTATTGATCTTTCACCAGAGTAATTTAGACCGTCTCAGCACACCCTGCCCACAACACCCCCTGCCCACCCCACCCCTGACATTACTGTGCACAAAAATGCCCTGAGGGATGTTGGTGCAACAGCTCAGGTAGGATGAGGGTCCAGTGCAGGTTGGCTTTTTGCCATCCCACATATTACTAGAAAGCAGGGTTTTTAGCTCTTTCTCAAACTGGAGCCCATTCATCTTTTAGTGGTTGTCCATGTTTGATTTACTTTTTATTGTGATGTAGAGTGTGATATTCTTAGACAATTTGCAATTGGTTTTCATTGGTTTTCTGAAAGATGAGGAATAAAAAGTAGCAATAACAATACATTTGTAGCCTTACAGAGCATTTGTTTTTTTAGATGGGGTCAGTGACCCCCATTTGAAAGCTGGAAAGAGCCAAATAATTGAAAAACTAATAAACAAATAAATAGAGACCAATTGAAAATGTGCTTAGAACTGGCATAATAAAAGTTAACTGAAAGGTGAACAACCCCCTTTAATCATGTAGGAAGGGTGGAAGCTTCTCATTGGTCAATCGGGTATTATAATAAACATGGATGAAGTAATGTTGCTATGTATAAACCTATCATACCATTTAATTATTGCATTCTTTCCCATCCCTTTCTAGTTCTTTCTTCACGGATCAGACTTGAGTTCCCTTCATGCCAACATACCAAAGTCCATCTTACCGGAGGAATATGGTGGCACTGCCGGAAAGCTGGACACCTCTGCTTGGAATCAGATATTATTGAATTCCGAGGAAGACTTTGCCAAATATTTCGGCCCGGCGCAACCCACGCGGGAAGGATCCCTGCAGGGCTTTCTCATGAACGATACGGAATCGGATTCCCTGCAGTTCGAGGAGGCTGCGCGGGGCGTGAAATCCCAGCTTTATTGTTACTGATTTGTATATGATCTCAAGAGTATATTTTGCTAGTGCTTGATGGCCAATGTCTCAGTTATAGCCACTTATCATTTATTTGCCTCTGCTTCCCCCTATGCATCCGTGTTCCTTGTGATGCTCATATGATAGAAACAGAGCCATAGCTGGCACTCAACCCTAATGCAAAAAGCAGCCATCCTTATAATTTAACAGAAATTATGGTTTATTTGTAGAGGACGACCATTGAAAGACTAGTCTCCAAAGTAATGGTCTGTACTTAATTACAGATGCAAAAGTATGCTCCAATCAGAATCCAGCCACCTTGCTGCCATCAAACTTAGGGAGATCACTGCAGCTGAGGAGGCTCCAATCAGAATCCAGCCACCTTGCTGCCATCTAACATAGGGAGATCACTCTGCAGCT
>CM044448.1:7196829-7208328 GCA_024363595.1 Xenopus borealis
ATCTAACATAGGAAGATCACTCTGCAGCTGAGGATGCTCCAATCAGAATCCAGCCACCTTACAGTGATCAAACTTAGGGAGATCACTCTGCAGCTGAGGATGCTCCAATCAGAATCCAGCCACCTTTCTGCCATCTAACATAGGAAGATCACTCTGCAGCTGAGGATGCTCCAATCAGAATTCAGCCACCTTACAGTAATCAAACTTAGGAAGATCACTCTGCAGCTGAGGATGCTCCAATCAGAATTCAGCCACCTTTCTGCCATCTAACATAGGGAGATCACTCTGTAGCTGAGGATGCTCCAATCAGAATCCAGCCACCTTTCTGCCATCTAATTTTGGGAGATCACTCTGCAGTTGAGGATGCTCCAATCAGAATTCAGCCACCTTACAGTGATCAAACTTAGGAAGATCACTCTGCAGCTGAGGATGCTCCAATCAGAATTCAGCCACCTTTCTGCCATCTAACTTTGGGAGATCACTCTTCGGCTGATATTAACCTGTTATTGAACATCAGAATTAAATATAGCTGTAGCTGTGGGGAGGTAGATAAAGCTATCTGCAATAATGGCATACGCAAGGAACAGGAAGCCAGGAGAACACAGATCAATCTGAATTCTCATTGGAGGATTATTTTGCATTATTAATAGGACTGTATCAGTATTACTACAAAGAAGGGATGCTGTTACTGAACAGGGTCTAGTTATGAATTGATCCCTGTTGTTGCGAAACTCCAACTCCTGGCATGCATGAACCCTTGGTAATATGGTTGAGGTTGCTGGGAGTTGCAGTGCATGAGTAATCCATGAATAGTTCATGCTCATGTGCCCATGTTCTTGATTATGCTCCGACAGAGTGTGGGGGACCCTGTCCATATCATTGGTTTGATTATCAGTGCTTTTTATCCCCACCCTATTATTACACAATTTAATTTTTAATGTAATGATTAATAATTAATTTCCTTGTGCATCAGCCATATCAGTGCTGTAAAGCCTACCTAACAAGCTGTCATGGCTCCCTTGGAAATGAAACAAAGTGCTCTCACATTCCTCCTATTAGAGAAACAGTAAGTGGGAGCTTTTCTGCTAACTGGCCTAACGGGACACCGGAAGTTTTATATTTTCAGGGTGACCCATGTAAGTCTGTTGGGGAGGTGTTATTACTGTGTGCACCCTGATGATTGATACTGAGTAGCTTTTACTGTAAAAAGCACAAAGAAGGGGCAGATTCCTTCTTACGCCAATATCTCAGGACATGGGGCGAATGGCGGGTTTGCTTTGTTACAATACAGACACCTGATTGGTTGTTGATTTTTGGTGACCAATTGAGGGCATAAGATGCTTTGCTTGATTATTGCTTGCATTATACATATTAAGGCCCAACAGGGCTGTTTAATTACCACTCATTGCATTAAGCCTGAACATCTCAGATTATAGTATTATGACTAGTGAGTAACATGCTGCTCTCCAACCCCTTGTAGCCTCAAAGCAGGGGCTTGTTTTGGAATTCCAGGCTTGGAGGCAAGTTGTGGCTGCATTAAATCAGGTGCACTGCCAAACAGAGACTCCTATAGGCTGCCAGTCCATATAGGGGCTACCAATAGCCAATCACATCACTTATTTGGCACCCCAGGGACATTTTGTAAGCTTGTGTTATGGGAACAGTTAGTGGCAACTATGAACATTCAGATTAATGCAGTTACCATCTCCTCATTACCTTGCTGATCATTCTATGGCATAGCCCCCCCCCCCCACCAGCCAGGGGGGCACTTTGGTACTTGAACATTTCATCAAATAAATACGATTCAGCTGTTTGTACGGTTATTAAGTATATAGGACATATACGTTTTGCCTAGGAAGGCCCAACTTAGGCCATCACCCACATATACTTGCCCCACCTCTGATGTCACTGAAGGTGGCGGGGTTGATTCAAGTATACTGTGTATGGCCAGAGAAATTTATTGGAGAGGACTGGTAGGAAGGGGTAGTGGGGAGAACCTGACCCATAAAATAAACCGTAGGTCCCCTCCTGCCCAGGCACCACTACTGTCTACAATCAAAGTCACTTGGGTGGTGCCCAACACATTGGCACCTGACTAGAGATTACTGCTTTAATGTTCTAGCATGCAATTAAGTGAGTTTTGGAAATTATTTGGAACTTCGTCTCAGAATCCATCAACTTAACATGGAGCAAGGTGAGGGGAGGGGGGGGGTACTTGCTCAGAACTGGGGAACACGCTGCACCCAAGAACTTGCCCGTCTATATAAATTCACTTGACATTGTAGGAAAGGATTGTAAAGCACAAATAAAATTTGGGGAGGGTGTATTTGGTAGAGGCTTTATATGAAAGAGCTGCTGTTGCTGAAAGAGAGAATAACTTATTCAGACCCATTTATAATGGTAGGTGGGGGGGGGGGCATTAGTAGGATAGATATAGGCCTGGCTCCATAGGAATAAAATGTAGGACCTTCATTCATATCCCCTGCCCCCAGCATTATGGTGGATGAAGCACAAAGAGTTGCCGGTTCTGTTCTTGGCACCTCCACTTAAATATATATATATTGCCGCCCGGAATGCTGGGAGAAAATACATTAATCAGGGAAGTCAAACTGTAACCATCCAGCTGTTCATCTGCAACTCCCAGCACATTTCTGGGAGTTGTACTTCAATAAAAAAAAAAACGAGAGAACTTTATAGAATGTCCCGTAACTAGAAGACTCCATACAAGTATAGGGGTTGGTGCCATATCTGTATAGTAGATGAGTTGGAATGGAATGGGGGAGTAAGGAATATGTACTGTAATGGGGTATCTGTGATTAAAGGGAAAGCAAGCTTCATTTAGTAATTGGTGTTTGTGTTATTTTTATATACTTTAAGTAATGGCGGGTTGCAGGTTGGACATAGTTCATTTTTGTTTTAATGGGGGAATAAAACTCGTACTGTATTTCTATTAAGGTTTGAGCTCTGTGTGTATAGAAAAGGAGGATGGTGACTCTTCTTCTACTACTTGTTACGTTACATTTCAAACCTTAACAAAAGAATACAGAGGGAAAACATGAACATCTTTTAAAAGGTATGGGATCCGTTATCCAGAAAGCTCTAAACTACGGCAAGGCCATCTCCCATAGACTCTATTATAATCAAATAATCCACATTTTAAAAAATGATTTCCTTTTTCTCTGCAATAATAAAACAGTCGCTTGTACTTGATCCCAACTAAGATATAATTAATCCTTATTGGAGGCAAAACCAGCCTATTGGCTTTATTTAATGATTTTATAGTAGACTTAATGTACGGAGATTAGGGTTGCCACCGGTTTTTACCCGGACAGCCCGGTATTTTGAAGGGCTGCCGGGGTCAATACTTCCTGCCCGGTTTTCCAAATAAGGAAAACCGGGCGGGATTAGCTTGATTGACGCGGCGATCGCGTCGTCATAGTTCCACCCCATGACGTCACTGGCCCGCCCACCGACGTCATGGGCCCGCCCCCCTGTCCAGGTTCAGCCACAGCAAAAGGTGGCAACCCTAACTGAGATCCATATTAAGGAAAAGATCCGTTATCCGGAAAACCACAGGTCCCGAGCATTCTGGATAACAGGTCCCATACCTGTATAATGAGATCTGCCTCCTGTAGCTCTTGAGCAATACAGCTGCTGTACAGGTTGCAAGTAGTCGTTTAACATACAACAAACAGAACATTAGACTTGTGCTCAATGAAATGTTTATTTTTCTACCCTGGTTTATCCATCGACATTTTATATACAAAAGTGGCACTTGGTCTCTTTCAAATGTCAGTTTATATGCATGGGTCAGTACAATAAAAATCTATATGTTTATTCTCAGGCTGTTTCATTGGATCTGGCTGAGCTGTGGTACAAGGACTATATCGTTCCCCTCGGTGGGTAGAAGTGGTGCTGGGAAAATGTCTCTCTAGAGTGGAGATCATATTTATATACTATTGGGCAGGGGAGCTATCAGAATTTGCGGAGCCCTCTACAAGTAAAAAAAAAAGATGATGGCATGGCCCCCCTACAAGTTAATAGCAAAACAATGGTGGTATGGTGCCCCCTACAGGTAAAATAAAAACCTATTGATGGCCAGGAACCCCCTACAAAAAGAAAAATTAGAGTCTAAAAAAGACCATCAAGGGGAAAGTACATTTCTTCCTCTTTCTGTGGCTTTCACCAGCTTTCGGAGGCAACTCCTACTTCGGTGCAACTCAGCTCCTATTTCACCGCAACTCAGCTCCTATTTCACCGCAACTCAGTTACTATTTTTCTGCAACTCAGCTTCTACTTCCCCACAACTCAGCTTCTACTTCCCCACAACTCAGCTCCTACTTCCCCGCAATTTAGCTCCTACTTCCCCACAATTTAGCTCCTACTTCTCCGCAACGCAGCTCCTACTTCCCCGCAACTCAGCTCCTACTTCCCTGCAATTTAGCTCTTCTTCACCGCAACTCAGTTCCTATTTCCCTATAATTTAGTTCTGCTTCACCTCAACTCAGCTCCTACTTCACCGCAACTCAGTTCCTATTTTTCTGCAACTCAGCTCCTACTTCACCTCAAGTCAGCTCCTACTTTGCCTCAAATCAGCTCTTACATCACCACAACTCTCCTTCTACTTCAGCAGCTCAAGGGGTCTCGGCTAATCCACAAAATGCAGTACAGCCAGGGCTGGATTTACATAGTGGGGGCCCCTAGGCCCACTGCCGTTTGTCACCCCCATACTCTGCAGTTTATTTGCAAATTTTCATCATCAGGATCGGAGCAATGGGGATTGGTGCATGGGAAATTTTAAAAACGATCGTATCTCCTGCGAATCCGCAGGGTTGCTGAACCAATGTGGGTGTGGCTGGGCAGCATGCCGCCCCCTAAAATCCTCCCAACCCAGGCCTGGGTCTAGGTAGTCTTTCCACAAATCTGGGCCTGAGCACAGGTGCCCCCCCCCCCTTAATATACAGAAGCCATCGGGCCTGGGACAATTGTCCCCCCAGTGCCCCCTTGATGGTGGCTGAGGTTCATTAACTGGAGCTGCAACCGGACCCTACTTCATAGATGAACCCTATGGGCCCAACTAAGATATAATTAATCATTATTGGAATCAAAACCAGCCTATTGGGTTTATTTCATGTTTAAATTAATTTCTAGTAGAGATCCGTTATCAAGCAGGCCCCAAGCATTCAGCCGCAGCTATCAGGGCAGAGCAAATACAGTGCAGGAAATAATTGAAAAACTATGTGATGACCAAATAACAATAAGTTGGCCCTTCTATAACATATTAAATACAATGTAAAGGTGAACTACCCCTTTAAGTGAAACTGATCATATCTTCCAAAATTAGGGGAGACCTGGAAATGTTCCCCCACACTTTCTAGTTATGTCAGTCACTTGATCATTTTTAATACACCGTTAATGTCAATGTATTCATCTAGAGTAATGTTGCAGTAATATCTTGTGCCTGTAGGTGTCGCTGTTATCCCATGTTCATTCTGTTCTAGTGTGAGATCTCTAGAAATATTCTGTTTATACACTTCTGTGTTTTGCTATTTGCCATCTGTTTGTTGGCGGAACTCTGCTTTCCTTCTCTGGGTTCAATATTTTAGGAGCGATAACGTTGGCTGAAATATTCAATATGTGCAATACAAACTTTCATCAAACATAAATAATGTGTATTTCCTTGGCTTTCATAACTAAAAAAAGAGAGCATCTGTATTAACCTGTACTAAGCACAATTCAGCAGGAACAGTCCCTAAGTTTGCTCATAGTCTGTACAGAGAGATCCCATAAAACTATGTCACATAGGTATTCCCTGTACTAAGCACAATTCAGCAGGAACAGTCCCTAAGTTTGCTCATAGTCTGTACAGAGAGATCCCATAAAACTATGTCACATAGGTATTCCCTGTACTAAGCACAATTCAGCAGGAACAGTCCCTAAGTTTGCTCATAGTCTGTACAGAGAGATCCCATAAAACTATGTCACATAGGTATTCCCTGTACTAAGCACAATTCAGCAGGAACAGTCCCTAAGTTTGCTCATAGTCTGTACAGAGAGATCCCATAAAACTATGTCACATAGGTATTCCCTGTACTAAGCACAATTCAGCAGGAACAGTCCCTAAGTTTGCTCATAGTCTGTACAGAGAGATCCCATAAAACTATGTCACATAGGTATCCCCTGTACTAAGCACAATTCAGCAGGAACAGTCCCTAAGTTTGCTCATAGTCTGTACGGAGAGATCCCATAAAACTATGTCACATAGGTATTCCCTGTACTAAGCACAATTCAGCAGGAACAACCTAGTAATCCATTGCAGCCAATTAGCACGTGGCATTTTTGAAAACAAACCTTTGGTTGGTTGCTATGAGTTACCATGCCTGGGGAAAATTCTGGGCCTTTTATGACATTACCAGTTATGCCTCTCCAAAAATATGGTACTGTGGGGGTGTCCGTCTTCTAATCCAGACTGGTATTTCATATAAATATTCCCTGTCCTCTGTAAGCTTCCATTAGAGTCTCCTAGTCCCACCCACTGCCTGAGTCACAGACTCTCCCCACTGTAAGGTTCTATTAGAGTTCTAGTCCAGTTCACTGCTTCTTTTTGTTGCGCGTGGTCCATAAGGAAATATTACAGCCCGGCTGTGCCCATAGTGATGGTGGGTTTATTAGATCACAGTATATATGAGCCGCTTCATAACCCACACTATTTACTGCTACTAACCAGGTCATACGGGCCTTGTGGCCTCTCCACTGCTCCTGTCTGAGACACAACACAGTTAAATACAGGCTGCTGGGAGTTCAGCGTGAGGCCTTGCACAGCTTCCGGCACTTTCCAGAACAGACTCTAATGTGTTGTGACTCTTCTTATCCACAATGTGACACGCACAAGTTTCACTTCTTGTACACACAAGCATTGTTGCTGCTGGAAATATAAGGAGCCACTGTCTGTGATTGAGCTGCAGACAACAATACGGCATTTGGAATGCAGTAACTCTAAACAAAGTATCTCCTATACAGGCCTATAATAACCTCCAACAAAAGGTTGCACTTGCCCTTTAAGAAGCACTCTTGATTGACAGTTCTGCAGTAGTGATGGGCGAATTTATTCGCCTAACTCGAATTCGCTGCGAATTCCTGCAATTCGCCGCTGGCGAATACATTCGCGAAATGGACGTGAAAATTCGCCAGAGGAAATTCACCGGCATCAATTTCTGATTTTCGGGAAAACGTTAGAAATTCACGAATTTTTCATAAAAACATCCGAAATTCACGAATTTATAGTGAAAACGTCCGAAATTCTCGAATTTATAGTGAAAATGTTCGAAATTCTCTCATTTATAGTGAAATTGCTTGAAATTCACGAATTTATAGTGAAGTAGTTCAAATTTCACAAATTTTTTGTGAATTTTTACATTTTCTCAAATGTTTTTGACATTTTCGCGAAAAATTCGGCGTAGCTGAACGCCCCAGATTCGCCCATCACTATTCTACAGGCAAGAGATTTAGTTGTGCCTGTTGTATTTACTCTTCTGTAGGGCAAAGCAACTATTTGGCTTGGTCTGTATTTGCTGAAGAATCCTGAAGCCATGGCAGCTGTTCACTGGGAATTTAAAAGGATATTTTAAAAGAACTGGCAGGAAAAAAAGGGGATCTTACCGGCATACCTCAAAATTTGCCAGGCTTAACACGGTGAAAAGGTTATCCATGTTCATTTTACAAAATTCGGCAGGTTATGAAAGTTTGATCATATTTCTGTGGTTTTTTTTTCAGTTATTACAGTTTTGCTAATGAAGGTGAATTGCCCTTTAAGCCTTTTCCCAAGGGACCCGTTATCTTATATTGTTACAATTACTTATTTGATTGTCTAGAAATTGTAACAAAAGTATCTTATCTGCTGCCGTGGCTGTGGCTCTCTGCCAAAAGCCAATTAAGTTAGAAATGTTGTTTCATTTTCTGAAACAAGGGGCCCCTAGATCCCTCTACAGGGGCCACTGCCACTCTCCCTAGCGGCCTGGGGGAGCTCCGGCAGGGATCGGGGCCGGGACGGGGTCCACCGGGTTTTTTCCCAAATGTCTCACCAGCCCAGTCTGACCCTGGTTCCTGCTAAATTGTGTTTAGTGCAAGGGAATATATATATATATATATATATATATATATATCTGTAAATTATAAGAATAACATATCTATATCTATCAGTCTAGCTATAATTTATATATAGATGAGCGGGAGCTGCCATGTTTCCCTGAGCATATTTGCAAATTGCACAAACAGAATATTCCTTATGTGCATGTTTGCCTTACTGGATGCACTCTATATCCCCTTTATTTGACTGTCTATTCAAAGAATAAATAAGAGACAGACCCTGAGGATCTTCTGCCTTTAACTTCCATACATTACCATGGAAACCACACTTCCAGGGGTGAAACCATTTCCATGCATATTATACTGAGCCGGAATCCGCTCATCCTTGTCTCCCACCAGACTCCGTCTCATTGAAGTCCTACAAGCGGTGAGACATTGGCTGGAGATCTGCAGCGGAGATGTGGGAATGATCACAAGCTTATCGTGCACGGAATTACTCAGGTTTAAAGGTTTAAGGCAAATATATACTTGATGATATGTTTTTTTCCATTTGTGTTTCCCATTCCTTGGGGGGGATTTGTCTTGATTATTTACGTTGGAAGGGAAAATATGCAATTCAGAATATCCCTTATGGAATGGATGTGTCTAAGAGGGATTTTTTGTGGTGGAATCAAAGCAGCCAAAGCACAGGGTTCTCCATAATGACCAGGACAAGTAATTCACTATCTCCCCAATCAGAGCGTTCACATCGCTAGAACAACTTGTAGCCAACCAACAGCATTAGAAAACCAACGGACTCAAATTTTAGCTATAAACATCAAGGGGTACCCAGGGCACAAATAAGCACTCACCCCAAATCTCCCCCTAACTGACCTTCAGACTGGGCCCCCTTAGCTCATAACAAGGTTACAGATATGTAGAAACATTGGGGTGTCACCCTGCTATAGTTCCAGGGGTGCCCAGGGTACAAATAAATCTCCCCATAACTGGCCTCCAGGCTGGGCCCCCCTCCCACTGCTTTGCCCCCCTCTTTGGGGGCCGTCCCTCAGTTTGGGGCCTGTCCCTCAGTTTGGGGCCTGTCCCACAGTTTGGGTACAGGTAGATGCAGTTCAGTCTTTGATATGCCACTGTGGTGTAGGGCAGAGTGCTGTGCAGGGGTTAAAAGAACCCAGAGACAGATCCCTTGATTTCCAAAATTTTCTGGGCAGCGAGTGAGCCAACAGTCTTATTTTATTTCCGGTCTTGTTATAACCTCTGTAATCTCTTAATCTACCTCAGTACAACAATGGAAAGAGATAAAAGAGATTAGTCATGATCTAAATTCAGAAGCTCTGCGCGCACATTTCGCTTCCTCACGCATTTCTCTAGGCCTTTTTGCTGCGGGGTTTATAAATTGCCCATTTATTGCATGGCTATGGCAAAGAAGAACCGCTGGGGTTTCGTGCAATAATCCAAAGATTTTGTAGTTTTCAAATCAATAAAAGTTGTACAATTTTTTTTCCCAGAGTATATTTCAGAAAATAAAATTAGAGATTTTTAGAATTTTGATAAATAACCCCCTTAATGTTTACATGATTTTCTAGCAGATTTAAGATATGAAGATCCAAATTACAGAAAGCTTCATTATCTGCAAAACCCCAAGTCCCAAGCATTGTGCATAACAGGTCCCATACCTGTACTTATAAGGGAAGTATTTGCATAATGACAGGCAATTAATGGCTTATGAATAACAAAGTGACATGCCACAAATCACCCCCTTTCTTTCCTGGCCCCTGAACCACTGCTTCAGCCCAATTGCAGGCACGTGTGTTGGATGTTGTTACTAAAATGCACATGTGCAAATGAGTTCACAAACATCTGCACGTGCACACTTTGACTATTATATTAAATCACCATTCCCAAGTTCTACCCAAAGGCATGGGTGCCGATGCTGAAGTGTCCCAGGTCCGGCCGAAGTTATGGTGAGATATCCCACCCCCAAAGGTGTTAAGGGCTGTTTGGACTCCCCTTCACCAAAGGTAGGGGGAGACCCATCTACCATGGGTTCTGCCGAAGCTTCTTCCAGGGCGTAAGTCATGGCAGCGCCGGGCCAGGCCAGCCGGGTTCCCGACCCTAGGCAACCCGGCCGGCAAGTCCTGCCCCCTTACAACAACAGAGGGGAGAGCAATGGGGGGAGGGAGAGAACAAGGGAGGAACAATGACGGAGGTGAGGGTGTCCATAGGGAAGGGGAGTAAGATGTGTACTAGGGGTAAGCAGAAGAGGTAGATGCCTAGCGCCCCCTATTATTGCGCCCTAGGCAGCTGCCTCTTCTGCCTACTCCTTGTTCCGGCCCTGAGTCGTGGCCTGGGGTCCATCCAGGGTGCTGAAACCAAACTCAAAAAAGGTGCTGGAGTGTGCGGTGCAATGCCATTGATTGCCTTGGTAAGCTGGCGACCGAAAAAAAGAAAAACGACGCCCCGCCCGCCGAGTGGCCAGAGTTAGGGAAGTGAAGCAAGATTAAGCAAGACGTGCATGTGCATTCTGCAAGACGCAAAAAAATGAATCAAGCACCCCTCCCAGGTGCACAGCTTCAGCCTTCCAGGTCTAGACCAGAGGACCAAGTGTGTCTCCTTCTTCACATAAGAGCATGAGAACGGATACCTAGATCAGTGGGACAACACTTGATCTTAGCCAGCCAGAGGACCAAGTGTTTTTCCTTCTTCACACAAGGTGTTCCTGGCCAAAAGGCCCAGCACTACACTTGATCTTAGCCAAAAGGCCGAGAAGTAATCACGCTTTGACTGTGGGGAGAGGAACACCCCTGGTCATTTAGGGGTCCAGTAAATCAAAATAGTAAAGGAAGGAGAACTCCAGCAGACTCTCTGCAAAACCTGGTCCACAACAAGTTTTGCAGAGAGTCTGCTGGAGCTCCATCCTTTACTATTTTGATTTGCTGACATAGTGGAGTTCAATTCAATTCAATTTCAATTCCCCATCAACTGTACAGATCACCAACAACTCTTTACTTTGGATGTAAACTTAATTTAGGGGTCCAGTCTAGAGTAGACAACAGAGAAGGTAAGTGCCCCCCAGCTTTGCACCATTGACAAAACATCCATTGTTCCTGACCACAGTGGGACATCACTGCCAATATGCTCCACGACTTGGTTATTGTGAATGAGGGGCCTGATGCTCCAGAGGAATCCCATGTACCACCCACCTCCCTTCTGCTGTACTGGAATAGGCATCTTCTATTTATGTATTCTTTAACCATTTTATTTTTATTTAGCCCAATCCCAAGATGAAAGGGGAAGCAAATCACTATCTCTTTTTCCCAGAGCCTAAACTCAAATGACATAGTTGTGGGTAATTAAACATTAGCAAATTAATCCTCTTCATTTCAGAGGCTGAAAGAGCCTGTGGGGGGGGGGGGG
>CM044448.1:7218387-7244935 GCA_024363595.1 Xenopus borealis
TTATATAAACTATAGTAGAGTTTCTGAAGCAAACACAGCAGTTTTACCAGTGCAGGGCAAGACTACATTTTATTTTAATTTCTTTAAAACACTTTAATGTGTTACTGTTCCTTTCAGAATAGAAAATAGAAAATATGTCCTAAATTGCTACGTGACATTAGCTATATGTCGTTCATACAATCATCCTCTCGTTTGAGGTCGCCAAACAAGCAGATCTAGGCCTGATTTTGCCACCCCCGAAACTGTGCCAAATCAGACTGATGGGCCAGTGATTGGTTCCTAAAGAGTGGTCTTCAGGCCTATCAGATGAGAACCACATTAATATCCCAATTTAGTCTGGTTTCAGCCAGGTATCAGTCAGGCAGGCCTATTGGTGGGCCCTGTACTCTGGAAGAACCATGTTGTCCACCTTTAGTCTTCATGATCCATAGGCAGATGTATAGTAAAATAACAGCAAAGAGCCTATTGCAGCATTATTGTAGCACGTAGTTGTAAATATTACCTTTGTGACCCTAAGATCCCAGTACAGCTCCAATTTCTCCAGAATTTCAGCATCAGCTTTGGCACCTTTATTTAGTCAGCTTACTGAAAGCAGCTATTGGTTACCAATTTTGTGTGACTTCCAATCATACCTGAAAGCTTGATATTGATAATAAAGGCTTCTTTGAATTTTTGAACTCGTGGCTTGAGGAACACTTCTTCAACCTTTTTGTTTTCAACCAAACGTTGTTTCACGACTGGCACAGATCATGTGGTATAAACACAGCGGGTTGGCCGCCCGTGTTTCGGAAATGTTATGGGCCACTGGAGAACATCCGTCATTAATTCCATACTCGTTTGACTTTTTTAAGGATTGCACTTCTCATCCATAAACAGTGTTCAGCTTCTACTTTCCTCTGCAGAATGTGCGAAGGGAACAAGACAGGATCATAGATCCCCGAGTCAGTTTTGTGTGATATACGGGATTCTCATAAATTACACTAATTCAGCTGGTGATGAATGGCTGAAAAGCCTGCTCAGATATGGAGGAACGTGTGCATTGTTTAGAATTGGGGATTTATGGCGGTGGATCTGCTTAGCCTTGGATATCATCACTGTTGCCAAGAGGCCTCGTTTGTTGGCGCATCAGGTCATCTAAAACAGTTCTTTGGTGCAACCCAAGGGACTCTTTCAACATAAGGCTCTCCCCCATTAATTCCTTACTGGTTCGGAACATCTACAAGTCGTACAATGCTACACATTTTCTTGAATGATTGTAGATTGTCGTAACTACTCCATGGTGGGCCCAGTACACCTAGGCCCCCCGTCGGGCCCTCTATAAATCGCATGCTGGATTGTTGATGGCATGTGTGCTATAAAATCTCCCCCTAGATAACCACCTGCCATCATGGCTCCGATGGGCCCCTGGTGCAACTGCACCCCCTGCACCCCTGGCAGTTACGCCACTGTAGATTCTTGTTAATGCCCCTACTGGGACTAAATCTGTCTGTTTCCTTGAGTGGGATCATGAATATCATTTGGAACACGCAGGGAGTTCATATATGAGTAGGGTTTCCACCTTTTCTTCGAAAAAAAAAAAATATATTTATCTTTTTTTCCTATTAATAACATTGGGATCAACCATCAAAAGGTGGCAACCCTATATACCACCTGTAATTCTGCACCTCTCCACCTGTAAGACCCTCTCCACCCGGAAAGGCTGCACCTCTCCAACTGTAAGACCCTCTCCACCTTTAAAGGGGACATAAAACTTAAGCTGTGTGTTGCCTGCAGTTTTCGTATGTGCTTGACCCAAGAGGGGGTTAAACGCCTTCTTTTTAGTGCCGAGTTTACCGTTTCATTTCACTGTTCTTCTTCTCCCACAGGAAAACGGATGTCTCTATCACTTTAAAGGGAAGCAATATTTTTTTCTTAGAGCAAAAACAAAAATACTAATTATTCTAATGATTAGGAGAGACGTAGACTTTATTTAACAGCTCCATTTACAGACCTGCATAATTAACATGTCAGTAATTGTGGGCTCTAATTAAAGGCATTTATAGTTCCATATTTTTGGGGAGGCCTGTAGAACTGAACGTGACCTTAATAAAAATAAACTGGCATCTTATATATCTTATATAACTGCTATTTTATTCCCAGAGCTGCGGAGTAGGCTGATTCTGCACTGAAGTGACCCTTTAAATAATACAGGAGCCACATTAAGCAGCAGTGCAGCTCCTCATATTAACCCTGCTTGATACCCTTGTATTCCCATTAGCACAGGAGGGGATCAGCCGAAACTTCATCCAAGTAAAATACAGCATTTGGGCACAGATTGGCCGGTCTGAGTCTCAGGGCTGGACTAGGGGTAGGCAGAAGTGGCATGTGGCTAGGGCACAAAGCTGAAGGGGTGCCAGGCATGTACCTGTGCCTTCTCTAGTTCACATTCTTTTGCCCCCCACCTCTGCCAGCTCTTTATTTACCCTTCACAATGGCTGGTGGTGCAGTGCACATGGGTGATCTTTCTCAAGGGAGGTGATACAGACATCCAGGTTTTGTCCAAACCTACAGCAGTTTGGTTCCATCTTGCCTTACTATACACACTGTTACTATACACACTGTTACTATACACACTGTTACTATACACTCTGTTACTACACACGCTGTTACTACACACGCTGTTACTACACACGCTGTTACTATATACTCTGTTACTATACACACTGTTACTATATACTCTGTTACTATACACTCTGTTACTACACACGCTGTTACTACACACGCTGTTACTATACACTCTGTTACTATACATGATGTTACTATACACTCTGTTACTATACACACTGTTACTATACACTCTGTTACTATACACGCTGTTACTATACACTCTGTTACTATACATGCTGTTACTATACACTCTGTTACTATACACTCTGTTACTATACATGCTGTTAGTATACACGCTGTTACTATACACTCTGTTACTATACACTCTGTTACTATACACTCTGTTACTATACACACTGTTACTATACACTCTGTTACTATACACGCTGTTATTTTACACTCTGTTACTATACACTCTGTTACTATACACTCTGTTACTATACATGCTGTTAGTATACATGCTGTTACTATACTTGCTGTTACTATACACGCTGTTACTATACACATTGTTACTATACACGCTGTTACTATTCATGCTGTTACTATACACATTGTTACTATACACATTGTTACTATACACGCTGTTACTCTACAAACTGTCCCAGTGGAGTAACTATAGAGGAAGCAGACCCCATGGTGAGGACAGGGGGGCCCGATTGCAGGATTGGCCTCCTCTGCAGCTTTAAGAATTTTACCCACTCTGTGCATGCTTGTGGGAGTCGGGGACACAGCCAGGAATGGGGAACATTAACGAGTGAGAGGTGCAGGAGGGCTGCGTGCTGGGCCCTTGTTATGCTGCTGCACGTTCCCACAGTTACATTACTGTCCTCTGACGCCATGGTTCCATAATATACACATTTTACATCTTATTGCCTTGTCCAACATCTGACCTTTATATAATCAAATATAATCAAAACCAGTGCCCCCCATGAAAAGTAAATTTGAGGGGGGGGGGCTCCCTCCAAAACTCCATATTACTCACAAGAGCTCACCCTCCATGTGTTGGTATAGGTATGGTTAGGAAGGCAAGAGGAGGGTGTGGGTCCTTACAGGGTCCTTCTCTCTCTTTTAGCAGCAAGGGGTCTGCTCTGGTACAGTTACACCCCCAGTTACAGCCACATGTTGCTTTACTATACTCATAAACCCTCAATTGAAATCCCTTTCTGTAGAGCAGTGGCCCCCAAGCTCTCCACAGGTTTTACCAATATATATTACTATTACTTAAAGGGCCCCTATACCTCCTGGCTGGGCCCCTCTGTAGTTGCACCCCTGCTATAGATCCTTGTTGTATGCAATTGGGGGTTAATGGTCTTCTCTATCTTTATTTTCCGCTCTCCCCAGAAAACCTACTTTAGCTCTGTTTTTACAAGGCGTCATGAATCAGCCTCTCTTCTCTGCAGAAAATTTCAACTCCCTTCGGCTCAGAGACCTTAAATCTTTCCAACAGAAAGCGGGGGAATTATGACAATACACTGAGCAGCCACGGACCCAACTTTGTTCTGTAACTTCTTATAAACCCTCAACTCTCCCATGTCAATGCATTATTGTCTGTCAGTGGAAATGTGAAGGGGAAGTTCACCTTTAAATGAACTTTTGGCATTACGTAGAGAGGGATATTCTGAGACAATTTGCAGTTGGTTTTCATTTTTTATTATTTGTGGTTTTCTGAGTTATTTCGCTTTTTATTCAACAGCTCTGCAGTTTGTAATTCCAGCAGTTTGGTTTCTAGGGTCCAAATGACCCCCCATGCCTTTAATTTGAATTTGAGTAATTACATATAGCAATAACAATAGATTTTTAGCCTTACAGAACATTTCGTTTTAGAAGGGGTCAGTGACCCCCATTTGAAAGCTGGAAAGGGTCAGATATTTTAAAAATGATGAAAAATAAATAATGAAGACCAATTGAACAGTTGCTTAGTATTGGCCATTTTATAACATACTAAAAGTTAATTTAAAGGTGAAGCCAACGTTTAGAAACAGAAATACTCCCTCTCTGCTTTTTCTCATACTGCTAAGTTAGTTACAGCCAATAAGTGAATAATACTAATATATAGAGAGAGGGGTTTTCAGCCGACAATAATCTAATGTGTAATGGAATTTAAATTAAAGAAACATATCCCTTATAAACAGGTCATATTTCTTCTTTCACTTAGAAGTTTGTACCCGTAATTGACTGCTCATGTAAACATGATATCTTCTATAATACGGTGTGTTTTGCTCCCATATATATATCACAGGCTAGCAGAGAGATTTACAGCTCAGATTTAATAACACCTTGCAGGATTTAAGACTGGGGAGGGCAATTGATTAGAGAAGCAGTTTTATGTGAGTTTCCACGTATCAATCACCCAGGAGAATGGCTGAGTTGCCTTACAAACTTCTGTGCACATTAATTAAAAGAAAGTAGAAGAGGCGAGAGCCTGTTTCAGGGGATGGAAGTCGGCAGAAGAAAGGGGTCAGATTGTGACGTGGGGCTCAGGGGGAATCTGAAGGAGTGCTACGTTACTGAAATATTGATGGACTGATGGAAGACGCAATAGGGGCCGACACTGTAAACATGAGGCCTTGCTGTTCAAGTATTTCATTGACATTTCGCTATGAGTCACACAGCTGAGGACGAGTAGAGCAACAGTAGGACTAGGTGGTGACAGAAGAACAAGATGTTAACAGTAGAGTAACTTGGAAACACTAGGACATGGTGGTGAGAGTAAAGGTCCCCATAGACCCAAAGATCTTTCTCTGCCGAACAACCAATCTTAGTGAAGTCTGACCAATCTGCAAATTATCGTGTGGTTAGTGGGATACCAACGATCGTACATCTTACAATTTTTCAGCTGACATCAGTCTGAATATTGATCAGCCAGGTTAGAAAATCTTTATCCCCATGCAATCTACCTATGTTTGCAGGGCCAAGAAGACGTCTTCAGTTTTGCTGGCAATATCGCCTGAAATGGTCTTTTTAGTTGATGGACACATTGGACATTCAAACGATCGTTTTGAGACAATCGTGGTCTCACGATAACTATTGGATCTTTCAAAAATCTTTAGGTCTATGGCCAGCTTAAGGCAACATGGAAACAGGAAGACAAGGTGGTGACAATAAAATAAGATGTTAATAATAGGGCAACAGCAGAACAAGATGTTAAAAATAAAGCAATTTAGACCCAGTAGGACATGGGGTGAGAGTAAGGCAACAAGGGAATAGTACGCCAAAGTGGTGACAGTAGAACAAGATGTTCAACAGTAGGGTAACCTGGAAACAGTAGAACATGGTGGTGAGAGTTGGGCAACATAGGACAAGGTGGTGACAGTAGAACAAGATGTTAACAGTAGGGTAACCTGGAAACAGTAGAACATGGTGGTGAGGGTAGGGCAACATGGAAACTGTAGGACAAGCTGCTGATAAACAAATGGCATGTTAATGGTAGGGCAACATGGAACAAATAAGACATGTAGTGAGAGTTGGGCAACATGAAAAGAGCAGGACAAACTGATAAAAGCAGTACATCATGTTAAAAGTAAGACAATCTGGAAACAGTAGGACATGGGGTGAGAGTAGGGCAACATGGAAACACTAGGACAAGGTGGGGTCAATAGCAATAAATTTTAACAATAGGCAATATGAAAACAATAGGACAAGGTAGTGGTAGTCAAATAATGTGTAGGGCATCACAGAACCAGTAGGACATGGGGTGAGAGTAAGGCAACATGGAAACAGTAGAAAAAGGTGGTGTCAGTAGGGAAGGATGATGTTAATAGGACAACATACACACAGCAGATTGAGACCACAACAGTAGGAGAAGATGGCAACACTAAGGCAGGATGGGCAATATTATCCTTCAATATGAAGCCAACGTCTAAAACCATAATACTCCCTCTCTACTTTTTCTCATACTGCTAAGTTAGTTAAAGCCAATAGGTGAATAATGAAGATGCTGAAGAACTACCAAGATTCCTCTAGTCATCAAAGGTTTGGCACAACTGCTAATTGTGAGGGCTCCCAATATTCCTCATCAGCTGAGAGATGTACGGGATGGTTGGTAGAACCCAAAATTTATCACTAAGTCAAACTTTTTAGTTAACTAACTCTCAATCAATTAATTGTCCTTGCCAAATATAGTGCTTCACGCCTTAATGCTCAAAACCAAAGTACCTGCCTATAATGACTTAATATGATTCTTCTTCTGTCAAATAATATTCTGGAAGCCGCTCCTCCCCCCACCCCCAACGGCAGAAGTTGATCCAGAAGTGATGATACCCTATCTGTGTCTGCGAGGAAATATGACATTAGGACAAGCCAGAGAAGCACATCCGAGCCTTGTTACAAAGGAACATCTTGTTCTCCTGTTCAAGAAGGAGTTGGATCATTTCCATTTTCGGCAATTCTCTAGTGTAGTCAACAAAAATATTCAGGTAAAAAAAGATTCCTCCCATTCGTTCCCCTGTGCCATTTCCCGGAATGAGGCATTATTGCTGCTTTCTATGTTAAAGGGGAACTAATCACACAGATATTACACAAGTTATTACACAAATATGGTGGAAAGCAGGGTTTGTTTCAATGTAAGAGGTCTCTTATTCAACCGGCTTTATCTACACTGTTTCAAGAGTCCAAAGAAGAGAAAAGGAATAGACAAATGCTTTATTCAGTAACAGTTACATTTAGTAGTATCTGTAAATGTTTCATGCATGGGTAATGGGATATAATGGAAAGTTGCTTAGAATGAAATTGTCCTTCATTATCCCCAGTAGCGTCAATATTCTACCTAATGAGTTTCGCTTCTCTTCCGTCCAAAATATCTTTTTATATTGTAACCAAAAGAACCCGACTCTCAGTTTGCCATGAAGTCTTTTTTTTTTTTTTAGCAAAGTTTTTATTATTTTGTTTCTATTCAGAAGCCCTGCTCTTTATTTTCCAGTCTTTTGTTCAGACAGTGGCCTTTTTGTAGGGTCAGTGACTTTAGCAACTATCTATTTTAGTGCCTATATTAATGCAGTACACAAATAAGATATTAGGATAGGGGTGACCATTGGGACACCTGAGGCCCATCCAAAACCCATCCAAAAACCTTAGACCAGGCGTCCACTCTCAGTACAGGTATGGGATCCGTTATTTGGAAACCAATTATACAGAAAGTGCCGAAATATAGAAAAACCATGACCCATAGACTCCATTTTATAGTAAATGGAGTAGTACTAAAAAAAGTACTCGTGATCCAAGCTAAGATATAATAACTCCTTATTGGAAGCAGAACCAGCCCATTGGGTTTATTTAATGTTTACATGATTTTCTAGTAGACTTAAGGTATGAAGATCCAAAATACGGAAAGATCTGTTATCCAGAAAGCCCCAAGTCCTGAGTATTCTGTACGACAGATCCCATCTATTCAGCTTCTTTGTTCTCATAGAAATAGGGAATGGCCATGAAACAGGCTTTTTCACGGGTTTTGGGTGGGTTGAGCTTTTCTCCTGCTCTTGCGAAACTACGCTGTGAAATGCTCGCACTAATGAAATGTCGCCAGCCTTCGTATGCAGAGACGCAGCTTCACATTTTAGTGAATTAGTAGCAGATTTTTCACCCTTTAGTGAATTTTCCCTTATGCCTAGTAGCCAAATGAACAGAAGACACACTAAGTTTTTTACCCACAATGCAACCCCAGCCACATCTTAGTTTAGGGTGGCAACCAGAACCAGGCGTAGACGGGGGTTAAACGACTTCCATTTTTCGAAGCGTCTGCCGCCAGCAATTACCCACACATTAAACCTTCTGCAGTTCATCATTTCAATCTATTATTAACCTTCTAATCTTTCAGGGGGAAGCGGAGGGCTGATTGTGCTCAGCAGGTACGGTGCTATTCTATTCCCTACTCCTGTGAGTCTGATAAATGACCAGGCAGAGAATGAATAAATGGCATTAGAGCTGACGCCTCACGCTGGGCAACACTCGCCACTTGATATAATATTAGAAATATAATGGCGCTAAGCGCGTGAATCAAGGCTGTGCTGCTTCATAGCTGCGACTTCTGCCGTGAAAAGGAACTGAAACACAATATATTTTTTTTTTACATTTTACATTTTTTACAGGGCAAATTTGCTATCATGGGTGATAAACTTCATCACTGCGTTTACCTATCACATCCAATCAGCAATTATATTTGATCAGTTACACGCAACATTAAATGAGCCCCATTAAGAGTCTTTCCGATGTTGAAAGGGATCCTGTCAAAATGCGTCAGTTAATAGTCCCGTTCCAGAAGAATTCTGCACTGAAATCCATTTCTCAAAAGAGCAAACAGATTTTTCTATATTTCATTTTGAAATCTGACATGGGGCTAGACATATTGTCAGTTTCCCAGCTGCCCCCAGTCATGTGACTTGTGCTCTGATAAACTTCAATCATTCTTTACTGCTGTACTGCAAGTTGGAGTGATATCACCCCCTCCCTTTCCCCCACCCAGCAGCCTAACAACAGAACAATGGGAAGGTAACCAGATAACAGCTCCCTAACACAAGATAACAGCTGCCTGGTAGATCTAAGAACAACACTCAATAGTAAAATCCAGGTCCCACTGAGACACATTCAGTTACATTGAGAAGGAAAAACAACAGCCTGCCAGAAAGCAGTTCTACGCCGTGGGTTGTCGACTGCCATGTTTGACCACATGACTTCCTGTCCCCTGTTTTCTGCCAGCAGACACAGACCAGTGTGCCTTCTGGCCGTGGTCGGAGGAGAGCTGATTACTGCTACATTCTTTCAGTGGTATATGTAGTCAGGAAAGCAGTGAAGAAAACAGATTTCATTAGCAATTAAATGAACAAATTATTGAACCTTGGAAATGAATCTATTGTGTAAAGTTGCTTAAATATATATACATACATATATCTATGTATATATATATATATCTCCCGGCTGGATCCAAGGCAGGTGAGGGAGTTCAAAGCCCGGCCCATGTATTCTCTCCTCTGCGCCAGTGACTCACTCCTTTCTATTTGAAGTCCAGTGTGTAATTTATAGGCTGCTAATAATAAGCCTCTTTCAAAAGGTTTTATTACTCCCCCCCCCCTCCCAAGCTCTTCCTTCTAAATCAGTGTCCATGCCGGCAACATGCCCCTTATTCTTATTTATTTATCCTTATTTATTCCGGTGTTATTAAACGACAGCCCTTAGCAACAGACCCAAAAAACATAAAGGCGCAGGTGGATTTTCATTTTTTTGGTCCAATCATGAGTAAACCGTAAATGTAGAACAGTGTGTAAAATATAACAATATGGAGTAGGCGAAGGTGCTTTATATGTGGAACGAAGTAGCAACATGGAACTCATGGGCAATTGTGCAAAATGCATTTCAACATGTGTCCAGTGTTAAACCGCAGCCCTTTTATTTAAATACAAATATTAGCCTTATTTTCATCTTACACTGATGCCCGCCTGGGGCTATACAGTTAGGGTTGCCACCTTTTTTTGAAAAAAATACCGGCCTTCCTATATATTTTTCTGGTTTTCCTATTAATAACATTGAGATCAAGCAACAAAAATACCGGCCAGGCCGGTAAAATACCTGCAAGGGCCGGGACCAGTATTACAAATTTACCGGTAATGTAGTTGCCGGTAATTTGTAATACCCTTACAAAAAGCCCTCGGCCCTTCACTTTAAACTTATTTGTTCCCCGACGCGGCAGTGGCTCCGCCCCCTTAAGCGTCACGGTCCACCCCTTTTGCGTGTCTTACCCCATGACTCCACCCCCTTTATGTTGCTCCCCGACCCTTTTTTCCGCCCCCCAACCCTAGTGCCACCATGTGCCTTTTACACTGGCCTCATATGAAATATACATGCTGTATTGCTGATCAGTAATTAGCAGAGATCCCTGCAGCATTCAGGAGAATAAAGTGCTAATGAGCTAACATGGAATTAGCAGAAGTTTGGAAACTATTATCAGGGCCACCACCAGTAATCATGGGGGAATACTATACTACTAAGTTAGCCCACCAGTCACCTGAGTCCCCTGGTTGGTGGACCTTTCTGTATGTATGGTCAGACTGGGCAGGTGGGACACCAGTAAAAGAAACGGGTGAGAACCAGCCCACCTGCTTCCCATGGCCGCATTGAATTAGTGCACTTACTCCCCTTCCTGACTCCAATGTCACAGAGCCTATGATTAAGTATCTTGGCGATATGAAATAAATACATTGATGTTTTGACAAAGTCTGCCTTGAAGATTGGTCTGTGCAAGTGCTTCTTCTTTTTGTACCAATGTCATAGAGCAGAGAGAAGACGTATGCTCTGGTGGGGGCAGTGGGGCAGAAGGGGTGTTGTGGCTTGGGAGGTGGGCCGTGGGGATGGTGGGCTAGACCCCCTAGGCCAGGGGTCCCCAACCTTTTTTTACCCGTGAGCCACATTCAAATGTAGAAATAAGTTGGAGAGCAACACAAACATGCAAAATGTTCCTGGGAATGCCAAATATGGGCTATGATTGGCTATTAGTAGCTTCTATTAGGACATGCACCCTACACTGGGCTCTGTTTGGCAGTACACTTGGTTTTATGCAACTAAAACTTGCATCCAAGCCAGGAATTCAAAAAATAAGCCCCAATTTTGAGGCCACTGGGAGCAACACCCAAGGGGTTGAAGAGCAACATGTTGCTGAGGAGCCACTGGTTGGGGATCACTGCCCTAGGCCAATGCTGTTTATATGCACTAGGACCAAAGGGGCTGTAGCCACTCCCAGAATTTCCAACCCCAGACAGGGATCTTGGGGAATGGGAAATTGACCTTTCCTGGCGGGTGGACTCTTCCATCAAGTAGAATAAGGTCCCAGTACAAAAGCTGTGGCACTCTTACATGGTCATGCCCCATTACACCACAATCCCACCAGTGATCTGCCCAATCACCAAACGTAAGAGTGGGTGGCTGGAGACAGGGACATGGGAAAATCATCTTCCATCAAGAAGAATGAGGCCCCAGTTAAAAACAAGTCAAATGCCAAAACCCCACCTGTGATCTGCTCAATCAACAAAAGCCCATCCTTTATGCGACACATCTTTGGGGCCCCCCTGTGTTCCAAAAAGGTGGCACTTTCAGCATAACAGGAATATCTCAAAGCATGTCTCCCCATGGAAAATATTTCCTCTCCAGACCTGTGCCCCTCATTTGAGCCCCTTCTATCCCCCCCTCCTGTCCTGCTACTGGCTGCTCAATGCCCAGGGGGGCACAATGGGTGCAAAGTGATGGTGTCGCAGCCAAGTTATCTCCTGGCTGAATATTATTTGCAGGAGCTGTCATACTGATTGACGTGTACAACTTACATGTTTACCCACAGAATGAAATGGGATATTGGTCATTTAAAACGTAGGACAATGTCAGCAAATGCAAGTGAAAGAGAATCCGGGCAGAGACCAGGCTATTGGATTCCAGCTGGAGAAACGGAACACCCTGGGCATGAATGGGACCCAACTGGCACTGGGATCCAGCTCCTGATTGAGGTCTATTGACTGTGCCTTGATTATTTCCTCTGCTTTCACATTACATTGGTGTATGTCAGTACGACTCGACTAGGAAACAAATTAGGGGTTTGTGAGCCTTTCTCAGGGCTTTGGCTTACAGATATACGAGTAGCCCACATTTATTGACCCATTGTCTCTTCTCCATCCGCTGAAGCATTGACAGCCAATGAATGGAGCCGCTGTACAGGCAGCCATTGATTTTCTGCACTGTGAATGAAGTGGGGGGAAATAAATGCACATGTATAAGAGTATAGATTGATAGACACGGACAGATAGAAGGAGAGGAATAAATTACCAAAAGTGGTCATTTGTATCTGCCTTGCTTGGCAGCAAACGTCTCAATTTTTAAATGCAGATAAAACTTTTTCATTTATTTGGTTTTACTTTTCCTTTAAATCGGTGGTGTCTTACAACAGGCAAGTGATACGGCTGGATGCTCTGTTACTATTGTGCCATTTGGCTGGTGATAGTGCAGCTTTATAGTCCTCTGAGAGGAGCACACTCAGTAAATAGACTGCAGCACATGGCAGACTTGCAGGTTCTTGTTTCCATGTAGAAGTACTGAAAGGTCTCAAGATCGGTAGACTTTTTTTTCCATGAAATTTAATATTCATAGATGTTGTTTCCAAGTCAGGCAGTTGCTTTCCCCCACCACTGAACTGACTTTTTGTTTTCAATTAGATTTGACATGACTTCAGAAAACCTTGAAGCAGCAGCACAGGTTTCTATAGAAGTTGCATCTTCTTTTTACACAAATCTCCCAAATGGAAGTGAGTTATGAAGCATGGTAGTTTGAGGAATAGTGGATAGTGTTGGGAATAGGGATAGCACTGGGAATAGGGATAGCACTGGGAATGGGGGATATCACTGGGAATGGGGGATATCACTGGGAATGGGGGATAGCTCTGGGAATGAGGTTAGTGCTAGTAAAGGGGAAAGTGTCAGCAATAGGGGATAGTGGTGATAATGGGGGGCTGTGGTGATAGGGAATGAGGTTAGTGCCGGTAATATTGTTGGAAATGAGGATAGCGCTGGGAATGAGGGATATTGCTGGGAATGAGGATAGTGTTAGGAATGGGTGATACTTTTGAGAATGTGAAATAGTAATGATAATAGGCGATTGTCTTGTGAATGTAGAACAGTGTAAGCAATGCAGGGTATTGAGACAATGAGGAATAGTGTTGGGAATCGAGGATAAGGCTGGGAATCAGAAAGTGGGGAGTAGTGCTGGGAATGGGGAAAGTGTTGGGAATGAGGAATAGTGTTAGGAATGGGGAAAGTTTTGGGAATGGTTGGATAGTATTTGGAATGAGGAACAGTGTTGGGAATGAGAAATGGGGTAGGTAATGGGGAAAGTGTTGGGAATGAGGAATAGTGTTAGGAATGGGGAAAGGGTTTGGAAAGGGGTATAGTGCTGGCAATACGGAAAGTGTTGGGAATGAGGGATAGTGTTAGGAATGGGGAAAGTGTTGGGAATGGTTGGATAGTTTTGGGAATGAGGAACAGTGTTGGGAATGAGAAATGGTGTTGGTAATGGGGAAAGTTTTGGGAATGAGGAATAGTGTTAGGAATGGGGGAAGTGTTGGGAATGATTGGATAGTATTGGGAATGAGGAACAGTGTTGGGAATGAGAAATGGTGTTGGTAATGGAGAAAGTGTTGGAAATGAGGAAAAGTGTTGGGAACAGGGAATAGTGTTTGTAAAGAGGAATAGTGCTGGCAATACGGAAAGTGTTGGGAATGAGGGATAGTGATGGGAGTGTAGAATAGTATTGGGAATGTTGGGTAGTATTGGAAATGAGGGATAGTACTTCCTAATAAGATTTATCAGGCTGCTCCTGCACTGATGGATACAGCAGAAACTATCAATATCACTTATTAGGCTGAACTTCCATTGATCTCAGCCTCAATGCCATTGATCCAGAGCAGCCATACTGTTGATTTTACTAATTTGCATCTGTGGACAATCCCTCAGGGATTACAGTGCTCACAAATTGTCTATGAAAAGTCTTACAGCACCAGACCATGGGGGCCAGCAGGGAAGAAGAGAACTATCCTACTTTTTTATTTTAAAGTTTCTAGTTGGACCAGTGTCTGCATTGATCATAAATTATATCCTATGCACAAGACTGGGCCCTTCCATAGCAACTACTCATAATTGTTTCTTTCAGGTGTAGTTTCCCTTTAATCAATGCACATCATTCTCCATTAGCCGCCCTGCCAGTGCTGACCCTGAATGTGCGTCCATATACTGATTATCACGTCTCCCATGCAGAATTAAAGGGCTAGGCCTCGCTTTACAGTTGGCGCTGTTATATTATTATTATTATTATTATTAATAATATATTATATATATTATTGTTATTATTAGAGGGACAACATATTGTGCAGCACTGGAATGTGCCACAATGCAATCCAAACAGGGGGATCATGGTTAGAATGAACAGATTTAACTTTCCATTATACAGATACAAGCTATTGTTTTATTATTACACAGAAAAGGAAATAATTTTTCAAAAAAATTTGGATTATTTGGATAAAATGGAGTCTATGAGAGACGGCCTTTCCATACTTCAGAGCTTTCTGGATAACAGGTTTCTAGATAATGGATCCCCATACCTGTACTTGATCCCAACTAAGATAAAACGAGACCTTATTGGAGGCAACACCAGCCTATTGGGTTTATTTAATGTGTAAATTATTTTCTAGTAGACTAAAGGTAGGAAGATCCAAATTACAGAAAGATCTGTTATCTGGAAGTCCCATACCTGTATATAAAAGTGCTTTCTTCTTACAAAGACGCCAACAGTTCATTTCAGAACAGAACTTTTCCATCAAATGGGGAATATCCACTCAAGCTCGGTCCCCTCCCCTTTGTAGAAAACTATTTTTCGCTAAATTGTCCCCAGATTCCATCTTCCAAACAGACTTTAAATCATGCTGACAAATGGTAGCAGCCGGCTCTTTCTCATTGCCGCCCGGAGTTTAAGGAATGACGCTCGCTTCCAGCTCCCAGCCTCTGGAAATTGATTGGTGGCAGACAGATTATTTATATGTCAAGATGACAAACATTTTCACGTTCAGGGTGAGATTAACTGTGATACGGGGTGTCCCAGACCTTCATCCATAGGAACTGCTATTTAAAAGGGTTGAAATTTTGGGGAAATAAAACACCCGTCATAAAGTAAGTTTGCCTTCCTTCAGGATATATATGAGGACATACTGTACAAAGAAGGAATGTTCTGGGCACACAATGAGCTATACCCTCATACTGTACTGTCTAAGGGAATCAATATGGCATCTCCTTCCCATATGTATAAATACAAATATACAAAGAAGGAATGCTCTGGGCACACAATGAGCTATACCCTCATACTGTACTGTCTAAGGGAATCAATATGGCACCTCCTTCCCATATGTATAAATACAAATATACAGAGATGGAATGCTCTGGGCACATAATAAGTTATACTCTCATACTGTACTGTCTAAGGGAAACAATATGGCACCTCCTTCCCATATGTATTAATACAAATATACAGAGAAGGAATGTTCTGGGCACACAATAAGCTATACCCTCATACTGTACTGTCTAAGGGAATCAATATGGCACCTCCTTCCCATATGTATAAATACAAATATACAGAGAAGGAATGTTCTGGGCACACAATAAGCTATACCCTCATACTGTACTGTCTAAGGGAAACAATATGGCACCTCCTTTCCATATGTATAAATACAAATATACAGAGAAGGAATGTTCTGGGCACACAATAAGCTATACCCTCATACTGTACCGTCTAAGGGAAACAATATTGCACCTCCTTCCCATATGTATAAATACAAATATACAGAGAAGGAATGTTCTGGGCACACAATAAGCTATACCCTCATACTGTACTGTCTAAGGGAAACAATATGACACCTCCTTCCCATATGTATAAATACAAATATACAGAGAAGGAATGTTCTGGGCACACAATAAGCTATACCCTCATACTGAACTGTATGAATACAATATGACAGCTCCTATGTAACATAGTAACATAGTAAGTGAGGTTGAAAAAAGACACACGTCCATCAAGTTCAACTGCCACTTACTTCTATAGACTTATGGAAGGGCAACAGTTGGGCAGCACCTGAGGGTCCCCTGGAACAACGCTAGCTTCGGCATCATTTAGAATGCTTAAATAACTCTGCTTAATCTTTAATGGAGCACAATATGCAGAGTGCAGCTTACACCAGTCAATGGTAAGTGTAGGGGCCCTAAGAGCCCCTCGGGGCCTGTAACATTGGTAAACAAGGCCCCTTGATGTTCTGCAATAACTGGAGTCTCAGTGACTCATTCTCAAGCCATAGCCTTATTGTGAGGGAGGCAAATAAAGATACAGCTGCATCTCCATGATGATGATGATGGTGATTATTGGGGTGGTCGGTGTGGGCCAAGGATCCACAAACCCCCATGTGCCATGAGAAGCCTTGATTGGAGCAGTTTCTTTTCTCTTCCTTTCCTTTCCTGTAATTAGTAGCTGCAGCCTGCAGGGTTGTAATGAGCAGCACAGCCCCATAAATCTTGCCTGCGTTTTATTACTCACTCTGGATGCCACACGGTTATTATTATTATTATTAACAGCCAGGATTGGTCACTTCTAGGCCAGTATTAGATTAAATGCAAAGCATCAGCCCAGGGTGGAAACATATAAACAGGGTTTAAGGTGAGGGTGTATTAGGGTCGAGTAGGCCATCGGGACACTGGGTAAAAACATGGTGGACCCTGACTCTCGTGGTCCCTGTCAACCAAGATTCAAACCCTTCAACCTACCACTGCCCCTGATCTCCTCCAGCCCTAATTGCACCACAGCTACATAGGGGGTCTTCGACCTGAAGAGTGTCCCTGTGGCAGAAGCCTAGTGGACCTCAGACCCTCCAGTCCAACTCTTCCCTTAGGTCATAAAAGAAAAGTTGGCAGCACAAACATTACATAATGCCAGGAAACTCTATATTACAATCATTGTCTTCATCAGCCATACTGGACTTAACATAGGGAGACTGCTGAGTTTGTGATGTGAAATTAATAGCGATTCAATGCCTGATATTGCTAGGCTACAACTTCCACCATGTTTAAACCCTTGATAATATCCTGGAGCATGCTGGGAGTTGAAGTCAAAATTTGGGTGGAGCAGCATTGCAAGATTTATTTCCCCTTTAAAATGGAAGGTTAATTCCCCTTTAAAGCATTTTTGAAGGATTATAGAAGCTATAATGTAGCAGATATAAATATTCTGAAAACAACACTGCTCCATAGAACTATTTTCCAGTTGTCAGGGCCTCATTAAAATGCAAAAGAATCCACCAATCAGAATCTCGTTTGACCTGTGCTGTTCTAACTCCATGTTCTCTGTTGCTGTACCTTTAGTTGAAACAAAGAACAACTAAACAGCAGTATGTCCTACCAGGTGATGTATAATTAGAGTCTAATATCAAGAAGCCAAAAATCTCATAATACTCTCCCTATGTTGGATAACAGCGACACGGCTGATGTAGTGCTAATAGGAGGATTCCAGTATTTTCTTGCCCCTGTCATTGGGAATAGTAGTGTAAAATAGAGAGGTATGATGGGAACATTTTATGTGACCTTTAACAACCCTTTCTGAAGGCAGAGAACCCCCCCCCCAGCAACTGTATATAGACTTAATTTTCCATTAGCTGTATTCACTTAATAAAGAGCACTGACATGGAGCTGATTTTTTTTTTATTTTTCCCACGAGGCAGCAGGGGGTGGGTTGTCCTTTCCCTGTATAATTGGCTGGGATAATACTTTTTTGCACGATATCATAAGCCGCATTTAATTTGCAGCAATTTCATGGTGTTTCATTATATGTTAGAAATAAATATACTACGCTTCGCCCTGAGTGCTAAGTGTTCTCTGAATCGAGCCGTGGCGGTGGGCCTGTTGCTCTACAAACAGAAAAAATATTACATGTATTTCTTCAGGAGATCTATCCCCTGCCTACCCAAGGCAGTAAAATAAAATGTAGGCTTTACATTTTACTCGGCACTTTTGCATTGCTACACACTGAGCAGAAAACCGGCATTGAATCGTAAAACATATTCCAGTTATCCTGATGATTGTACTAAGGCAGTGGAAACAGGAGACAGGACTATATCAACCTCTGGTGCTTAATTATAATACAATATTAAGTGAAATTGCACAAATTCTCCCTGTGTTAGATCTAACATAGGGCGATAACTTTACAACTTCACTTACAATTACATTGAAATCAAACACAGATTGCACAGTCAGAATAAAATCTCCTTTTTGCATGTTATACTCTCTCTCTCTTTCTCTCTCTCTATATATATATATATATATGGGTGTCAAAAGGGCACTATAATCGGTGTATTTCACCAACATTTAGCTGGTGAAGTTGGTACTCCAGGGAAAAGGGTGTTGCTGCAGCTAGTAAAGCTAGTCTTAAATTGTGAACCGGCTCAGTAAAAGGTGGATTAAGAGTCCTTGGAGTTGATGGAAGAGAGCAGGATGGGCTTCCATTCCTTGCTCTATTATGTGTTTTGCAGCTGCCGAACTAAAGGCAGTTAGAGGTACTTAACTACAGGTATGTGGTAGTTAAAAGGAGGTGTGGAGCAACACCCCAGTGCTGCTGCTGCTGCTGCTACTTTCCCTTAGAGTGGAGAAGGGTGAGGGCCACAGAAGGAGTGCTGGTGAGCACCAGGGAACAAGAGAGGAGTTCCCCTGAGTTGGAGAGAGCTCCAAAGGTCTGGGAGAGGACCAGAGAAAATGCTCCCAGGAGACAAGAGTGTCTCAAGTTTGTCCAGAGAGGATTCTGTGGTCCAAGTGAAAGCCAGTGAGGGCTGCACTCAGATGTGAGTAAAGAGAACACCAGTGAGGGTGTAAAGTGGGACTGTTTATGTGATGTGATTTCCCCC
Organism: Xenopus borealis; assembly: GCA_024363595.1. Taxonomy (NCBI): domain Eukaryota; kingdom Metazoa; phylum Chordata; class Amphibia; order Anura; family Pipidae; genus Xenopus; species Xenopus borealis. The sequence goes on from CM044448.1 coordinate 7,237,481, forward strand.
ATGTGAAGCCAGTGGGCTGAAGAATTATGTACTATTGCAAATAAACGCCAGCGAAGCTGCAATTTAACCGTAGAAGGTTGTGTCAGTGTCCATTACTCTGCTGAAATCTGTGCCGGAGCCTTGGGTTTCGCTACCGGAAGCTCACAATATATAAATATAAAGAGTTTTCATTGGTTAAGCTTCTTGCATATGTAATTAAGTTGGGGAGTTGCAGGTCTTCTCCACTTCCTCATCAGCTGAAGTCAACCTATATTCATTCCTAGACATCATTTGGGAATATCATGGCAGCAGATACCATAAACCATATTCGCGTGGTATTATTGGTGTGTGGTCAGCTTTGGGGTGGAAGTAAACTATGTCTGCCCTTCTTATGTTAATAAACACCTCTGCTGTCTGAAGGCTTCCGGACCACCCAGTCTCAGGTTTTCGAGTGACATCATGGCACCTCTATCAGACAGTAATTGGTTGATTATTAAGAAAGGAATTCCTGAAGGTGAATGTAGAGGGTGTAGAGGTGTGTTTGGTGGGCATATTTGGAGAAAGAGCGACTTGTTTGGTCACCTCGCCAAATGAGCAGATCGTATAGTCTACGACCACAGTCAACATTTCTCTTTATTTTTTGTGAGTTTGTTTGTTTGTACAACTCACATACCATTATTCTTATGGTTTCATGTAAGACCAGGGGTGCAGCCTAGGAAAAATGGACCCATATTTGTGTGAAAATCATGAATGATATTGTGGTTCAGTTACCCATCCTCTTGCTCCAAACAAAAGCTTACTGGAGAGCTGCCTTAGCATAAGGGCTAGGGCAGACGGGGAGATTCGGGGGCATTTTGTCGCCTGGCGACTTCTCGCCGCGACTTGTAGCCCCCGAACCTCCCCGAATAGCCAAGTCCTGGGGCGCACCGGCGTTACTTGAAAACGCCGGCGCTTATTCACACGGAGCGGCACGCTTTTTGAAATTGCTCCAAATTGCCTCAAGCTTCAAGTCGCGGTGAGAAGTCGCCAGGCGACAAAATGCCCCCGAATCTCCCCCGTCTGGCCTTAGCCTTAAGCACTTGGTTTCATGGTTTCTCCCAATACTGACCCCCTGTGGGGATCAAGACAAAGCACTAAAACATTGGGAAATAATGCTGCATGTAATTACTGCCAGGCTTATTAGGCATTCACATGTAGACAAGGGGTGTCCCTGGTGTCTGGCAGAAATCAGATTTACTGTATAGAAAAAACAACATAAAGAAGCTTGTTTGGCTCTCGGTCAGCAGGAGAGATTACATGGAGGGGGAATGGGAAAGACTGTCCTTGAAGAGAGAGAGAGCATCACGTGGAACTCAAATCTATATCTTGCTCTTATCAGCTGTAAGATCCTATTATCCTGCCTTTGAATTGCCTGCATACAAATTTGTGCACAGTTTGATCTATACAGCCATGGAAGGAGCAGATTTCAGAGAGGGTGGGAGATGACCATGTCATCCTATATTTATGCACATGTGACCCCCCCATTCTGTGCCCACCGCCCACCTATTGACTGTACCACCGCCGTTAACCATAGGAAAATATCCCCTTCGGTCGCTCATGTTGCTGCCAGGAATGAGGTTGAAGGAGAGGTCATGGTACCTAATGTTCTGTACTCTCTATGCTTCTATTTTTTACAACCAGGTATAAAGGGGAACTAAAATGAATCTGGTTCAGGGCTGCCCTAAAAAAATATAATCATGTTGTATATCATTTTAAATATATTTATCATTTTAATCAAGCATGGCTGTCCTGCTCCTGTCTTTGAGACCTCTTGGGGCTTCTTCAACTAGGATAGAAGACCTAAGCATTGCAGGCTTTGCCTCATTGCTAGGTGTGTACTTTGTCATGTTTCCACCATCACTTGTGGGGGCTATTGGATGGAATCCCTGAAGAACAATAGCAATCTTATATTACTACAACAATTTTGTAATATATCTCTTCACCTTTTACTGAGCACCTTAGGGGATTGTGACCATAGGGATTCTGCGATCATGAGATTTGTTCAGAACATGGCTCTCTTGGGTTCTTGCACTTCTGATGAAGAATTTATTGGTTCCTTTTCCTTTCTTATAAGACTTTCATCACCCTGTAGATTGGGAAAAAAAACCTCTACTCTCCCCTCTGTTTAATGGTAGCGGTGAAATATTAAGAAACCAAAGAGCACTAATGCACTAATGAGAGGTACATATTTTTCGGGTCACTTCCTATCCTATCAGGGATGTTTTACAGTCAACATCTTGGAGAAAAGTGCATTCATGTAAAGGGAATGTGTAATGAGTCAATCAGCACAAAATACACAAATTACTTTTCGGCAAAACTGTGTGGAGCAGAGGGTTCCAGTTTTTTTTTTTTTTTTAGCTCACCGCCCAATTTGAGGTCCGATATTTGTTCAAGCTCCAGGGTTACAGATATCTGAAAACACTTTTCTATCAGCCGTACTAGTTCAAAGAATACCTAGGTCAGCAAATAACCCTACGGACAGTATCTTCCAGTAGTGGGAGACCATAGAGTTCTCACCAAATCTTTGCTTTTTAATAAAAGGTGTACCCTTTATCACAAATGTGTGGTGTGTAAAGAAAGAAGAAGACTGAAAAACAAGGGTTCTATGCAATCTTCCTTATATCATTATAACAATAGCTTTTGTTTTATAAAGAGGGAATCCTTCTCATCATCGATATCTTGAAGGGGTTCAAGGGATTTTCAGTGGTAATCCTCTTGTGCATCAAGTTCGTCTAAATGTTGTTTTCTAAAGCTCTATCACAACAGTGAAGTTTGTTTACTAACACCTATGAATTTGGTGTCCATTGTGAAGTTCCACCACGGACTGTTACACTCGAGTCATTCATGTCTTGATCTCCCCGTGAAAAGAGAAGTCACATTTGATTCCAAAAGCTAGTTTTGGGTATTTTCCAAACTTATCTCTGGGGAGAACTTTTTAACTGATTCTTTATTAGAGAAGTGCAATATCTCATTGGTTTCAGTTTATATTCATCAAGGCATTGTTTTGTTCAGGAAGGTCATACCCCATAGACTCCATTGCTATTGGGTTTATTTAATGTCTAAACCTTAAGGCAGGGATCCCCAACCTTTTTTACTCGTGAGCCACATTCAAATGTAAAAAGGGTTGGGGAGCAACACAAGCATGAAAAAGTCTCTTGGGGTGCCAAATAAGTGCTGTAATTGACTATTCGGTAGCCCCTATGTGGACTGGCAGCCTACAGGAGTCTCTGCTTGGCATTATACTTAGTTTTTATGCAATTAAAACTTCCTTCCAAAGCTGAAATTCAAAAATAAGCACCTGCTTTGAGGACAGGTCCCATACCTGTACCAAAAAATGTCAAGGTGTTTAGTCTATCTCTGGATCAGAGATCCCCAACCAGTAGCTTGTGAGCAACATGTTGCTCTCCAACCCCTTGGATGTTGCTCCCAGTGGCCTCAAAGCAGGTGCTTATTTTTGAACTCCAAGCTAGGAAGCAAGTTTTAATTGTATAAAAGCGAAGTATAGTAGCAAGCAGAGCCTCTTGTAGGCTGCCAGTCCACATAGGGGCTACCAAATATCCAATCACAGTCCTTATTTGGCACCACAAGGGACCTTTTCATGCTTGTGTTGCTACCCAACTCTTTTTACATTTGAATGTGGCTCACGGGTAGAAAAGGTTGGGGATCCCTGCTCTAGATGCATGAAGGTGCATTTCTTTGACACTTCCCTAATGCCTGTTCAACTCTTTTTGTGTAGTCATGGATGATCCATATACAGCTCTGGACACATTCTTAAGATCTTATCTTTACAGCTATAGCAAATACTCTTAAGTTGTGTATATGTTTTAAGAATAGACCCTTTGCCCCTGTCATGAGGGTGTTTAACAATATAAAGCTTCTGAAGGAACCCCCTTCTGCTCTTGTGACCCATTAGAAACAGTTTCCTTGCTCCAAAACTTTTGAAATCATCTGTTATTTTCTTGTTTAATGGTCTCTTTTATATCTAAGGTGAGCAGAATCTGTGCGATGTTGTATTAGTGCATCTTCCTTGGATCATCTAGGCCAGTGGTCCCCAACCAGTAGCTTGTGAGTAACATGTTGCTCTCCAACCCCTTGGATGTTGCTCCCAGTGGCCTCAAAGCAGGTTATTTTTAAATTCCAGGCTTGGAGGCAAGTTTAGGTTGTATAAAAACCAGGTGCCTCAATGTAGGTTGACAATCCACATAGGGGCTACCAAATGGGTAATCACAGCACTTATTTGGCACCCCAAGAACATTTTTCATGCTAGTGTTGCTCCCCAACTCCTTTTACTTCTGAATGTTGCTCACGGGTTCAAAAGGTTGGGGATCCCTGATCTAGGCATTGGTATTTAGTTGGTAAAAAGGTTAAATTTGGCAGATTTTCTATTTTTCATCTCAAGTAATACATATAATAAGTAACTGATGTGGTTATTTAATAAATGGTTATTTAATAAAAGGCACTGAGTTTTCCCAGGAGCAGCAGATAGAATGCACTGGTCACCATCTTTTTGGTTGATATGAGTTGCTGCTCCTGGGCAAACTTACTCGAGTATATAAAAAGGTGCGTTCAGAGGCAGAAGTGAGGCAGAAGAAGGCTGCGGGGGGAAAATGGAGGCTAAAGTTCAGCCAAAACCCACCCAAGGATCTGCGGAAGTCCCGCAGGATTTGGTCCGGCCCGTCCACCCTGTTATAGACACATTGGGCAAGTCCTGGATGAGATGGAGCCATAGCCAAGCTATAAATTTCTAATACTCTCTGTGCAAAAGGGTATATAGACCAGAGGACTGAGTGTACTGTGTATTTTCAGAATTTAGACTTTGTTTGGGAAGCCCTGGAGTGTTTGTGTAATGTTATTATGGTGACCAGATTGTGTTTAAGATGGTACCATAACAGATGCCACCTGGTCCCACTTTATACATTTCTATCACTGCTTAGTGCATATTTTATGTTCAAGAGAACCCATGACCTTCCTTATGATTTACATCTTTTTATATCTATCCCCTGCCAGGCGATGAGATTGTCAACAAAAGGAACTTGGTATCATGCTTTTATTCAGGCAAGTTTACAGCACATCATCAGCACACAGCTCCATTCTATAATTACTGGATGGAACAAATTACATTACAAAGATTAGTTAGGCATGTCTACAGTAATCATTCAGCTTTAATTGCCTGCTACTCCCTATTTTCTCTTGCAGAATTGTGCTTGGGGGAATACCTACGCTGTTAGGGTTATATAGTTTCTTCCAGTTAGGATTAAGCAAATTTATAGGGTTGTAGCTGCTAGATTGTACTTAGTGTAGGGGAATACCTATCAGCGATGCTACCATAGTTTTATGGGATCTCTCTGTACAGACTATGAGCAAACTTAGGGACTGTTCCTGCTGAATTGTGCTTAGTACAAGGAATACCTATATCACATAGTTTTATGGGATCTCTCTGTACAGACTATGAGCAAACTTAGGGACTGTTCCTGCTGAATTGTGCTTAGTACAGGGAATACCTATGTGACATAGTTTTATGGGATCTCTCTGTACAGACTATGAGCAAACTTAGGGACTGTTCCTGCTGAATTGTGCTTAGTACAGGGAATACCAATGCCATGAACTAAACTAGGGGCTACAACTGGAGAGGCTTATATGGATATATATTATAAAGGAATGTGACTGAGAGATTGTATTGAATGAGCACATTTCAAACTTTTAGCCCAACACTTTAATTGCCAGGCCAATTTCTGTTGTGTTTAAATTCTCTATGAAGAGCTCTGGGGCCAGTATTGTCCTTTCCCCTCTCTGTGATGCTGGGGAGCTGCAGTGCTGCTGTCTGTCTATTTCAGCTGCGTCCCCTTGACCATGTTCTAAAAAGGAATTATTTATGTTTCGTGCATATTTCTGCCCTTCGCTGCCAAAAATGGCAAGTGGGACGGGAGGGGGGTTTGCTGATAGCTGGGCGGCTGAGAGGCTTATGGGCTCTGATGTGGAAATGATGTTCCGTCTGAAATTCCAAGTAGCAAAAATCTTTGTATTCCGACGAAAAAAATATCCCTAGGACAAAAAAGAGGTGCTCCAGAGGCAGTTGAATTTGTCACAGCTTCCCAATGAACAGCCTACAGGATCCTGCTGAACTATTCACTCCCAGCACCACTTCAAAGCTAGAGGTGTAGGCATTCTGTGCATCTGGGAAAGGATTCTCATTGCAGCACCTTTTTCTACTCAGGGAAATGGGCCCAGGTGAACTAGGAACAGTGTTGCTTTAAGAGATGCTGCAACTCCAACTCCCAGCAGGCATTAACCCTTGATAATATATTGGAGTGGCTGGGAGTTGTAGTTTGCAGCAATGGGGTTGAGCAACCAACACCATTCCCTGTAAAGGAGTGGATCACCTTGAAAGGAATACTTTCATGGGAAAACATGTTTTATTTCCAAACACATCAGTTAATAGTGCTGCTCCAGGAGAGAAATCTGACATGGGGCTAGACATATTGTCAGTTTCCCAGCTGCCCCTGGTCATGTGACTTGTGCTATCTGGTTACCTTCCGATTGTTCTGTTTTTAGGCTGCTGGGGGGGGTGATATCACTCCAACTTGCAGTACAACAGTAAAGAGTGACTGAAGTTTATCAGAGCGCAAGTCACATGACTTGGGGCAGCTTTTAAATTGACAATATGACTAGCCCCATGTCAGATTTCAAAATGAAATATAAAAAAATCTGTTTGCTCTTTTGAGAAATGGATTTCAGTGCAGAATTCTTCTAGAGCAGCGCTATTAACTGATGTGTTTTGAAAAAAAATGTCTTCCCCTTCCCACCCCTAATTTTCATATGCAGATTAGGGTTCGGTATACGGACGAATCTTTTGTGAAGGATTCCTGGGTTCGGCTGAATCCAAAATAGCAGATTTGGTTCTGTAGAATCTAGGGATGCACCGAATCCAGGATTTGGTTCGGGATTCGGCCTTTTTCAGCAGGATTCGGATTCGGCCGATTCCTTCTGCCTGGCCTAATTGTCATATCAAATGAGGGCCAGGGAGGGAAAACACATGACTTTTTGGCAATAACCCAAAAAACACAAATAATAAACAATGAAAACCAACTGCAAATTGTCTATATTGTCTTCATTTAAACTCATGTGCATCCCGGATCCCTGTGATTATTCCTCCCCCCGACAAATGCTACTGAATGACCTGAATATTAATGTCCTCTCTGTAAGAAAAGATGTGAAACGATCAGAACTTTCCTGATTTAGATATCTATTTATATTCTGGGTCTGTCAGTGAAAATACATCCGACTTTTTATTGATCAGGGGTAAAAAATATAAAATGTGATCTTATCTGTGAACCACAGCTTGAAGGGATGGTTTGTGCAGTATTCTAAGGTACCCAGCATGGAAGCAGCAGTCCTGCCCTGCTTTATGGCAGCTGAGATTCTAGCTATCTGTATAAC
>CM044448.1:7251267-7267671 GCA_024363595.1 Xenopus borealis
GAGACTATTATCCACTGTTACTATAGGCACCATCTCTCCCTACTATACCTACTATCCCAATACAACTGAAGATACTAAACATTTCCTGCACAATGAAGAGGTGTATGTAATTAAGGAATTAAGGAGTTAGTCACACTCTACATTCTAGAGTAACTAAGACTGAGGGCAGTCACCCCATACACAAAGAACCCAAACTCTCAGTACAACATCTCTTTCATTGTGTTCTTGCTATTCTGGTAGATATATTTGCTGTCAAGGTCAGAAAGTGTCTGCAGACAGAGCCGGAACATTGGCAGCTACACACTGCAGATTTCTGTGAAATTCTAACCGAGTGTATAAATTATACGAGGGTTTTTTCATTACACTAATGGTCGAGGGTAAAAAGCTGCTCAGTTTTGCTACCGTTTGCTAAAAATATAGCAGGAATCACAGGTCTCCGCGTAGTGTTACAGTTTCATGTTCATCCACTTGTTTGCCTACAAACCGCCCATGGTGTAAGAATGGCAGGTGCTCTAAGGAACTTACACATTAGTTAATGAGCCCTAGATCTGTAGTATTGTAATATCTGCAAGAATTCATTGTCCCCAGGAAAACTTCCCTTCCTCTAATCGCACTACTTTCCCCGCGTCTCATTTCATTGAACTATGATGTTAATTGTTCCATAAAAAAGCTGTTTCTACACCAATTTCCCACCACTTACACCTTGTACATGGTTCCCGTTTTTATGCTAAGGCAATCAATAAAGTATTATATTACATCTCATTATTTCCAGGCATCACTGAATTCTTGCTAATAATTACTTGTGTGATCCAAGTCCCATATCTACTTATTATCACCTCTTTTATGGATCCAGTCCTCTCAGTACAGGCCCCTCGGTGATCAGATCCTTGGCCTGGGGTCCAGACAGCTTCTCTTTACATGTATGACTAGAGCAATAAGCTATAACATATCTTGCCTGTTTATTTGTATATTTACATTTATACAGCACTAATGGAGGCCAAGCACTCTACAGCACAGCCATAAATTAACTGAACAAACAAGGGGTCATTACAATAATTACAGATTAAGATCTTAGTGTCAGTGAGAGAATAGGATGGTGGTCCCAGCTCCAAAAAGCTTACAATCTAAATGGAAGAGTAACTTACAGACACAAAGAGAAGAGTATTAAGTGCGGTATGTTACAGTGGGTAATCAATGAAGACAAACCTTCCATATCATTTTTCAATTTCACCCACCAGCTCGATAGAGTATGTTGCCAATGAGAAGTAGTGATGTGCAAGTCGAGAAAAACTCGTAAGCACAATAGCACACCGTTTTGAAATCTGACATGGGGCTAGACATATTGTCAGTTTCCCAGCTGCCCCCAGTCATGTCACTTGTGCTCTGATAAGCTGATAAACTTCCATCACTCTTTACTGCTTTACTGCAAGTTGGAGTGATATCACCTTCTCCCTCCCCCCCCCCCCCCCCCCCCCCAGCAGCCTAACAACAGTACAATGGGAAGGTAACCAGATAACAGCTCCCTAACACAAGATAACAGCTGCCTGGTAGATCTAAGAACAACACTCAATAGTAAAAGCCAAATCCCACTGAGAATGATTCAGACGGTTTTGGACTGACCCAGCAGGACATTGGGGAAAAACCTGGTGGTCCCCAGCCCTCGTGGGCACCACCATAGAGTACAGCCTCATGGTTGGACTGGCCTGCTACACTCCCAGGACATCTTCTGGTGGTCCCATTCTACAACCTTTTTCATCAGCCCATCCTTGGATTGGCCTACTAGACTTCCAGGAGATCTCCTGGTGGCCCCATTCTACAACATTTCCCATCAGCTCATCCTTGGTCTGGCCTACTAGACTTCCAGGAGATCTCCTGGTGGTCCCATTCAACAACATTTCCCATCAGCTCATCCTTGGTCTGGCCTACTAGACTTCCAGGAGATCTCCTGGTGGCCCCATTCTACAACATTTCCCATCGGCTCATCCTTGGACTGGCCTACTAGACTTCCAGGAGATCTCCTGGTGGTCCCATACTACAACATTTCCCCTCAGCTCATACTTGGACTGGCCTACTAGACTTCCAGGAGATCTCCTTGTGGCCCTATTATACAAGAGTTCCCATCAGCTGATCCTCGTTTTCACTGTGGCCCTTGTATCTAATTGCTTTTAGAATCTACCCAAGCTCCTCCTAAAGACCCCATCTGACTTGCATGAACCCAAGTCAGCAGCCCCTTCCATGAATCTATGGTATTCAGTGGGTTTTGGGTGCACCTATGCATCACAGTATGTTGCTTCAACTGAATAGGATTATGAGAAAGCCCAAAGCAAAATCCAGGTCCATTTTGGCACAGGTGACAGTTGCTTGCCTTCCATGATAAACGTCAGGCTTGTGTTGTGCCTCTGCCGCTCTTATTGACGTTCTGTCATCATTAAAATGCGGCTGGTTTAATTCCATTCACTCTGCGCTCTTCCTCTGTTCCTCTCGGGGAGCAATGGGCTCACTTCTAATATTCCTTTGGGAGGAAATTAAAATGAAAGCATCATCATCTGTGTTTGCGATACGCTTCCAAATCAATACAGCCATAACTGGCTTTGGCGGAATTAATCCGCAAATTGATGCATCAATCTGTTAAACTAGCCTTTTATTCACATTAATTCCCCCCTATGACTGGGTTAGTTAAAAAGATTTAAAGGGCACTGTGATTTTGATCTGTTTCCCTATCAATGTAGCATTATTAGCTTGCAGTTTCAGCCTTGCCTTAGCTGCTTTTGTTTCTCAGGCTGGCTAGCAATAGGCTTCCTTGTTTTCCATAGCCCCTTATTAAGACCTCAACATCGTTATTAGGTCTTTATGGGGGTCAGGCTCCCCTTGGGATCTAATATCTGGACAGGACCCCCATAAATGATTGTATTTATGTCACTTCTGTCAGACTGGGTTGGTGGGACACACTGGGAAGAAAACCCGGTGGGCCAATTCCCTTGTGGCCCCTGCTTGGAACTGTGGGTGCTCCCCTTGCCTCAGCACATAAGTTAAAAGGTGTGAGGGGGTGGAGGTGTTCCCAACCAGAACTGTATTTAGGTCTGATGCTGCCCTAGGCATCTAAATACAGACCTAAATACGCCCCTATGCACGGCGTGTGACGTCAGCAGGCCGGAAGTGACGTCACATGCCACATGGAAGTGAGGTCACTTCTGCAAAAAGCCGGCCCCCTGCCCCTCACCCCCACTCCCCACCCCAGCACTTCCACCGGTTTTCCTAAGGAAATCAGTGGAAGTCACTAGGCAATTAAAAAATGTTTTTTAAATTATAAAAAACATCTATAGGCACCCGAGGGCTGTCCCCCAACCCTGCCACCCTAGGCACAGGCCTTCATATAAATACGGCCCTACTCCCAACTGGGTTTGGGGGGGCACAACCGGGAGGAGAAGTGCTGTGACTGGGGTGGGGCCCATGACTGTGGTGGTAGCGCTAGTGGGCCCAGACACCCCACACTGCCTTTGTCCCCCCCATCTGGATTACCCCACAGTGTGGCATTTGGGGGTGGAGTTATCATGCGTTATGCAGGGAATGGCTGAATTTTTACTAAGTAAGGCAGCAGTTATTTTGGGAATGGGAACAGAGAAAAAATGCTGTTGTTCCTATGTATGCAGCAAGTTATTTCCTATTAATAACATTGGCTGCAAGTATAATTTTTGCTGGTCAGACTGGTAAAATTCCAGCAGGGTGGCAATCCCTTTTGAGAACCAGTGCCTTGCAAGCGAGAAATTTTACTCCTAACCTTGGTTTTGCACCTCTAATTAGGTGTCAGACTGGGCCCCTAGGGCGCAACACAGAACCTGACATCAAGGTCCCACTTTTACAATAGCTAATTAAAGACAGTGAATCTAATAGGTGTAATATACAGAGGAATAACAGGCAGGGACCACGCTGAGGGGGTCTGAGACCTAACCCCGTGCACCCTATAATCCCCAATTCCCTCTCCTGCAATGCCCATTCCACCTCCCCGATCATGACTTTTATCAATGGTCGAAATGGTCCCCTAAACTCCCATAAATTTGACCAATCGAAATGTATTGAATCGTATTTTTTTTTTTTAAACTCGGCTGAATTGAATCGACCGGAAACCTCTAATCAAATTCTGTTTGAATCTGTTTCGAATTTAAAAACTCGATTTGGAGAAAAAAGCTTGACTATCAGGATGGCTGCAAATGACTCCAAATTCACCCCTGGACTTGAATTGACTAAAAAACAGCAATTCGTCGGGTTTTCGGTGGCGAATAGTCAAATTCAAGTTTTGAAAGAGCCAGAGTATGATAAATGTGTGTAGGAATGTGTCCCTTCATGCACCTTGTCACTGTCACACTGGCCTAATGAATAAAGCCTGACCCGCTGTTTGATGTGAGTCCTGGCACAGTGTTCAGCACAGTATATATTTGCTTTCCCAGGAGCTGCTAAATAATAATGATACCCAGCTCCCTCTCATTCCCTGTATATTCCCTTTGTATTCACTGTATATTCCCTGTGTATTCCTTGTATATTCCCTATGTATTCCCTGTATATTCCCTGTGTATTCCTTGTATATTCCCTGTATATTCCCTTTGTATTAACTATATATTCCCTGTATATTCCCTGTGTATTCCTTGTATATTGCCTGTATATTCCCTATGTATTCCCTTTGTATTCACTATATATTCCCTGTATATTCCCTGTGTATTCCTTGTATATTCCCTGTATATTCCCTTTGTATTCACTGTATATTCCCTGTACATTCCCTGTTCATTCCCTGTATATTCCCTGTTCATTCCTTGTATATTCCTTGTATATTCCCTTTGTATTCCCTGTGTATTCCTTGTATATTCCCTTTGTATTCACTGTGTATTCCTTGTATATTCCTTGTATATTCCCTATGTATTCCCTGTATATTCCCTGTGTATTCCTAGGGAATATACAGAGAATACACAGGGAATATACAGTGAATACTTGAATACTTGTATATTCTTGTATACTTGTATATTCCCTATGTATTACAAGGAATACACAGGGAATAAACAGGGAATACATAGGGAATATACAGTGAATACACAGGGAATATACAAGGAATACACGGGGAATATACAGGTAATACAAAGGGAATATACAGGGAATATACAAGGAATACACAGGGAATATACAGGGAATGCACAGGTAATATACAGGTAATACATAGGGAATATACAGTGAATACAATGGTAATATACAGGGAATATACAAGGAATACACATGGAATATACAGGTAATACATAGGGAATATACAGTGAATACAGAGGGAATATACAGGGAATATACAAGGAATACACAGGGAATATACAAGGAATACACATGGAACATAAAGGTAATACATAGGGAATATACAAGGAATCCACAGGGAAAGTATAGTGAATACAAAGGGAATATACAGGGAATACAAAGGGAATATACAGTGAATACAAAGGGAATATACAGTGAATACAAAGGGAATATACAGGATTCACTGTATATTCCCTATGTATTCCCTGTATATTCTCTTTGTATTCACTAAATATTCCCTGTATATTCCCGTTGTATTCACTATATATTCCCTGTGTATTCACTGTATTCCCTGTATATTCCCTGTTAATTCCTTGTATATTCCCTGTATATTCCCTTTGTATTCACTATATTTTCCCTGTGGATTCCCTGTATATTCCCTATGTATTCCCTGTATATTCCCTGTTTATTCCTCTTATATTCCCTATGTATTACCTGTATATTCCATGTGTATTCCTTGTATATTCCCTGTATATTCCCTATGTATTCCCTGTATATTCCCTGTGTATCCCCTGTATATTCCCTGTGTATTCGTTGTATATTCCCTATGTATTCCATGTATATTCCCTTTGTATTCGTTGTATATACCCTGTATATTCCCTTTATATTCACTGTATATTCCCTATGTATTCCATGTATATTCCCTTTGTATTCGTTGTATATTCCCTGTATATTCCCTTAGTATTCACTGTATATTCCCTATGTATTCCATGTATATTGCCTGTGTATTCCTTGTATATTCCCTATGTATTCCCTGTATGTTCCCTATGTATTCCCTGTATATTCCTTATGTATTCCTTGTATATTCCCTATGTATTCCCTGTATATTCCCTTTGTATTCACTGTAGATTCCCTATGTATTCCCTGTATATTCCCTATGTATTCCCTGTATATTCCCTGTGTATTCCGTGTATATTCCCTGTATATTCCCTGTGTATTCCTTGTATATTCCCTATGTATTACCTGTATATTCCATGTGTATGGGATAAAATATTATTAAGGGTAGAAATGTGCAAGTTTTGGAACGGGAATAGGAAGCTGTAGAAGGACGGGATTCTCCAGAAGCGTTGCTTATAATCTGTACAGAGAAATGCAGTACAACTATGGCAGCATCGATATTTCCCTGTACTTAGTACAATTCAGCAGGAACTGTCCTCTAAGTTTGCTCATAATCTGTACAGAGAGATCCCATAAAATTATGTCACATAGGTATTCCCTGTACTAAGCACAATTCAGCAGGAACAGTCCCTAAGTTTGCTCATAGTCTGTACAGAGAGATCCCATAAAACTGTCACATAGGTATTCCCTGTACTAAGCACAATTCAGCAGGAACAGTCCCTAAGTTTGCTCATAGTCTGTACAGAGAGATCCCATAAAACTATGTCACATAGGTATTCCCTGTACTAAGCACAATTCAGCAGGAACAGCCCCTAAGTTTGTTTATTGTCTGTACAGAGAGATATTAGTACCCGGTAAAACCAATTTCAGAAGGAACAGCTTCATAAATACATTCCAGCATTGGTACTACTTAAAATTCTAGAGGACAGTATATGTTTATTTGCAGAGTAACCTTATCAACCCCCGGCAAACAAGTAATTAAACCACAGAGTGAACGCTGTAATTCTGATCCTCAGGGAGCTCATCATAAAACATACATCTCCAGTGTGGGATTTACTGTGAATGTTACATCCGGCTCCGACTCCTCTCACAGGAAACCACAGAGTCTTCAGAGAATAATTCCTGTTGATCAGCAGAACCGCACAGAGAACTTATTTGTCTCATCTGGAGGCTCCGTCCTTCCTTCATGTGCCGTTCCTGCAGAGAGGCTTAGGTGGCCTTTGATCAAGAGTATGGGGGGGCGGCAATGAAATGCTGTTCTATGCAAAGGGAACAGAGCAATCCTATGATCAAGTTAATCCTCATACAGAGACCTTTTCAAAATCCTAATTTCAGGGTCCTCCTGCAGCCGCAGGGTCTGGTCCACCTGTAGTTACGTCCCTGACCACAACTGATTGCTGCCGGCCCCTGAATCTTGGCCCCAACCCTTCCTTAACCCTTGGGCTATCACAAATTGGACTTGGTACCAAGTGCTTCCTCCTTGATCAGGATTTCTCCACTAATTGGGCCGAGAGGTCCCGACAGTAGCCATCTGCCAATCTGCCCACCTTCCACCTAATCTCCGCCCCTGGCATCATTATTAGAGATGGGCAAATATATTCACGTAGCTCGAATTCGCGACGATTTCCTGCGAATCGCCGGCATCAATTTCCGATTTTTCTGAATTTTTTGTGAAATCGTTTGAAATTCACAAATTTATAGTGAAATTGTTCAGTCTTCAGAATTCACAAATTCGTAGAGAAATCGTTCGAAATTCACAAATTTATAATGAAATCGTTTGAAATTCACAAATTTATAGAGAATTCGTTCTAAATCCACGAATTTATAGTGAAATAGTTTGAAATTCACAAATTTGCTGTGAAATTGTTCGAAATTCACAAATTCATAGTGAAAACGTTTGCATTTCACGAATTTAGTGAAATAGTTTGAAATTCACAAATTTATAGTGGAAAAGTTTGAAATTCATGAGTTTATAGTGAAATCGTTCGAAATTCACGAATTTTGAGTGAAATAATTAGAATTTCACCAATTTGTCGTGAAAACGTTTGAATTTCACAATGCAAAGCATTGGGGTAGGGAAGAGCATCTTCCTCTGGCAGAGCAGAGCGTTCATGTATCATGCAAGTAGCACCGCTGCTCTTTAATCATTCAGGGCAAAGCCGGAGTCCAATAAGGTCTTTGTAAAATGCACTGCTGGCCATGACTCCACACTATCCTTCTACAGTAAAACACCAGGGGCTTACTTTTAGGATTCTTGATCTTAAAAAAAACAAGGCTGCTTAATTGGAAGGAGTCTGTACGGTAATTATTATTCAGGTCTGTTACTATTGCGGACAGAGAGAGCATTTTAATTTAAAGAAAAAGAGCCTTAAGCAGTTTATTTTCTCACCAGCCAAAAATAAATATGATTTGAAGGCCACATTTTCCAGCCTTAAATCTAAATTTTTGGATGTTCCCCTAGGGTATCTGCAGTCTATTTGTTTTGGGTTTTTTTCCCCATCGCAAGGTTTTTGGTTAAAAACGCAGAAATAGTAGGTCATTTCTCACAGAATGAGCCTCGAGCTTCCATTACTGAACAGAGGAGGAATGAGCACAGAAGGAAAGGCCGTCATTGGGGTCCTTTCATGGGCTGCACTGATTCGTTTGTACAGACTGGTAAGAATCGGGCAGGGCTTCATGAAAACAGATTGTGGTCATGGCCAAACAGCAGGGTCCCTTAATTCATTTTGGCAACCCTGGGTGCTGAGTAAATGAGACTACCAGCAGCGATACGACTGTTGTGGCTACATTCTGAGTATGACTAAAAACATGTGAAAACTTAAAGGCAGGTGCACACAAAGAATGGGGGAAAACATTTTTTTTTGCATAATGAAAGGCAAATTTACAAAATTCACGTGAATAGATCATGGTTCGATCGAATATGATCGAATTACGATCGTAGGATTTAATAAGACATTCGAATATTCAAATTTGGCCTCTTCGATCATCAAATACCGAATTATCGAATAGATCGAATGATCGGATATTCGATAATTCGATGATTGAAGGAATCAAAATTTTAAAATCCTTCAAATGCCTACTTCGCCAGATTGAACCTGCCGAATTGCAATAGAAGCCTATGGGAAACCCCCCCCCCCCACATAGGCTTCTGAGGTGAAGTCCTGCTCGAATACGGTTCGTACGATCAAAGCCTTCGATCGTTCGAATCGTACAAATTTTTCGGAGGCTCGAAGGAAATTTCACGATTTTTTTTCGTGAAATCGAAAGATCGGTATCCCATCTTACGAATTCATCGAGAAATCAAATATGGAGCAAAATGATAGCCTAAAACAATTCGATAAGCATTCGATATTCCGATACTTATCGAATTTCGAATAAATTCAAGAGCGGGTCCAGAAGGGGCCGCATCGCTTGTGCACTAGAAGAGCAGAATTTCAGGTTTAATAATTGGAAATTCGTCTATTATATTACTGGGGGCAGCTTTTCGGTAACTTAGAACTGCTGCTCCCTCCGGAGTTGAGTTTCTCATGCATCCCTCCCTTATGTGGGAGTGACTATATATATAGAGAGAGAGAGAGAGAGAGAGAGAGAGAGAGAGAGTCAGGGTAATACTTTATACCTGATGGGTGCAAGAGTCAAACAGTGGCACAGCAGATGGACTGCCTGGCACAAATGTTGCCAATTCCACTCTCCTGCCCGGCACAAATTTTCTAGCGCTGAGAAATTACCCAATAAAATAGCAAGTCAGCTATAAAACATATTTTATTATTATCATAATAAACAACGTCTTTCATTATTATTACTCCTTGACTGTTTAACCTGCACTATCCGGCACTTTTACAGTGAAGAATGAGGCCCTGGTTTTAGATGGGGAACCCCAAAAAGCTATACCTTCATACTAACTATCCAAAGGAAACACTTTAGCAGCTTCCTCTGATATTATATAAAGTATTTTCTGTGCTAATAATATACCATACCTTTAGTCACTACCATCAAAGGTCTAGTTCACTTTTAAAGGAACGCTACATTTCCCATCTGCCCTCAGGCAGAGATTTATTGTTGGAATGAGCTCATTTGCAGGCTCCTAAGCAGATCTATATGTGAGCGTTGTACCTAATTAAAAGTAGGAACGTGCCTGTTCATCCTTTCTAGTGCACTGACAAACTTCATTTAGTCGGATGCCTTTGCACTGAGCTCTCTTGACACAGAGATAACAAGCACCAGAAGAGTCAATGATATCTGATACTTTAGGACTAAAAGTGCATTAAAGCATGTTACAAATGTGCAACACCTTCAAGCCGGTCAGAAGGAACATGGAAGAGAAAAGTTGAGTGAGACGAGGCTCTTTGATTTTATTTTTGCATAAATTTGGTTTATTACATGAGTTAATCTTTCTTAGCGATGGAATCTGCAATGAATGAAGTAGACATATTTACTGGGTTGTGATCTCCTTTTGAAGAGAGCTGGGTTATGACAAGGCCATAGGAAACATGAGTATGAGAATGTTCCCACTGCTGGACCTGTAAGCCCATGCCTTATTGTTTAGCCATCTGCTCCTTCATTAATGCTAATGGTCTGGACCCTGCTAGTTCACTCAATGGGTGAGGCCGTAACCATTAGAGTCAAGTGAGGAGCAATTCCTAGCATTTGTAAATTGCACAATAGGTCTAGAGTAGATTAATGGGTAGCCAACCATTGTATTTGAACCTTAACTGGTCTATGTCAGCCAAGGAAGCAAGAGCTTAAAGGGCAAGGAAAGGCAAAGAGATAAAATCCCATTTTACTTTCTTTAATGAAAAAGAAATCTATCTCCAATATACTTTAATTAAAAAATGTGTACCGTTTTTATAAGAAACCTGACTGTATGCAGTGAAATTCTCCCTTCATTTGCTGCTGTGGATAGGAATTGTCAGACGATCCCTAACTTCTGGCAGGGAAACAATCATACTTATGAACAGCAGGGGGAGCCCCTGCCTTACTTACCAGCCATGCAGAACTCAAGCAGCTTTGTTTTTTGATCATTTATGACGATCCCTAAGAAGCCCAGACCACACTGAGCATGTGTATGTAGTCTAGTCTTGCAAAGATGTATAACAAAGTTACAAGATGACAGCCCCCTGTGGCCAACTTTGAAAGCATAAATCATTTGTTTGATTAGGCTTGTGGTGCAGTAAGTTCATGTTTATGTTTAGTATACAAAATACACCATTTCTACCATTATTCTATTTTACACTTTCCTTGCCCTTTAAGAACATTTCCATTTTTTTGGACCAGCCTGTGGATTCCAATTTGATGTACAACAAAATGCCATGAACTGCGCCTCCTTTTATTGCAATAGTAATCGGCTTGACCCTCCAAGTGCTCTCACTAGGTAATGCCTTAACCATTAAAGTCAATTGAGGGGCAATTTCCAGCAGCTTATAGTAATGGCTTTAGAACCTTAGCATAGGTTTACAGTAGATCATTGGGTAAGTAATTAGACTAGCAGAATTAATTGAACTTTACCAGTCAGACTATTAGAGCGTCTAGATCAACCTGTAACTAGGTAATTAGAATGTTCCATCAAATTGTTCTCCCTAAAGTTGGTGTTCTCATATTAACTGTGAACTGTGCAGTTCTTGAAGCTTCAATGCAACCTTCAACCACTCCATATGTCATTGCTGAGCCAAGCTCCTTTGGTTCTATAACATTTTCTCCAGATGTTGACTAATCTTATGAAAAAAGTTACATTTGATCTTCTTTGAATTAAGAGCTTTATTTGTGAGATCAGTTAGGGGGTCCTTTGCTCTTGTTGGGATGCTGAGAGTTGTAGTGTAAGAAGTTTGGATGTGTTTCATAGTTGCCCATTTTGAGCTACACCATATATGTGCACAGAAGAGGTGCCCACATAAGCCCATTTTTGATGGACTTCTAGAAATTGAAAGTCAACATGAAGTCTGATGGGGGTTTCTCAACTGAGAACTGTGCAGTCCTTTAAGTTTCAAAGCAGCCTCAAGAGATGAAGCTCCTTTTACTGTTTGTCTATTTTGCCAAATTGTCCCTGTTTGGGCGAAAAAGTTCATATTTTATCTTCTTTTTCTTCTGAACTTCTTTGAAATAGTCAGATCATTTGGACAACCTTTAAATGCCGGGGTCCAGAAATTAGTAATCCAAGAATAATTTCATTAGTTGACCATGGTTGAGCTATGCTAGACCTATCCATATGGACAAAAGAGGTGCCCACACATGATGGATCCCATTGTTTAGTATAGATTACCAGATTATGAGCAATTTTACGGCAAACAAGCCTGATCATTCAACCATTGCAAATGATTTGACCGTTCATATGAGGTGCCACCATTTTTTTTTCCTGAATAGTCAACTTTTGTTGGATGTTGATTACCCTGAATAGAGCCGTGTTGGTCAGGCAAGGATTAATGTGTGCCATACATTTTGTTGAATGATAGTTTATTTAAAGCTTATTCCCTGCAGAAAGAACACTCGTCATTAATTTCTGATAAACCATGGCTAAATATGCTTCAACCATTGGGACTTGAACATTGGAGCAATGGGTATATTCTACCTATATAATCACAGGGCTAAAGCAGATGTCCTTCCCATCAAGCTTTTGGCACCCATCAAACCAAACCTAAAAAGTGTCCTTATGTTATTTATTTCCGTCTCTAAATTGCCTTTGTAATGATGCCTACTGGAAATTGGCCTGGAGTTCAAAAACAACCTCTCAGAATCATTTATCTTGTTCAGTGGGGTAGCTACTATGTATATATAATATATATTTTTTCCAAGTCACAGTGGATGCCGTGTTATTTTCTGGATCACCCGGTGAAACGGCTGCTAGGTCGAGAGTTGCCATGGCTACCCATGTACTGATTCATGTTGATGCATCATTCGGTTACCCCTACAGTAGTGAAAGGCTTGAGTGACTCAGCGTTAAATAGATCCCCAATACTAGTTCAGTGTTTAGGTGCAACATAGAAATCACATGAGTTTATGTTTTTGTTTTCCCAAGTTATGTGTTTAGGCTACTACTCCCAGCACCTGAACCAACAGGATGCTGGGAGTTGGGAAGCTCTTGGTTGGTGCTCCAGGAACAATATGAAATTGGAAACATGCAGAATACATTTTCCTTATGGTTGATTGGGTTGTACTGGATGCATCTTGCAGTCCATGGTGGTTTCTGTGATGAGAGGAACTACAACTCCCAAAATTCTCTAATGTTCTACAACAGGTAGCTGTAGCCCAACAATATTAGGGAAGGATTCTTAAAGCAACTCTTCCCCAACTTTCCAAGGCCAGGTGCCAACTTTACAGCCAACGTATCCTCCAATATGAATCCTCCCTGCTTCTTGTTTGCTTATCTTATGGGCACAGTGGGATATTAAACATATATTTCTAGTACAGAACACCACTCTATCCTCTGGTAAAACCAGCAGAACCAGAAAGCCACCATTCTCTCCCTATATTAAATAAGAGCAATATGATTGATTTAGGGCTGATGAATCTTCTAGGACTGGAGATAGTTAGGGACTATTATAGGGGCAGCTATTCATTTTTCTTTAAACAGAAGAAAGTCTTCCAAAGGATGCTAGTGATGTCTCCAAGGCCACTGGTTAGACATTTCTTCTCCACCAGGAGAGAAACCAGGTCCACCTCAGCTTGGCCAGAGTCCAGAACCTGTTGCCTATACTCAAGAATCTCTAACACCGTTTGGCTCTATTCTAGAATGCATTTGCCTTTATGGAAAAACATTGATGTGATAATAAAGCAAGATAAATTGCTGAGTAAAATCTGATTTATGACATCATTTTTTTTTGTGGTTGCGCAGCAAGGCTTGAAGACAAGTTTATTTCACTGTTTCTTGTTAAGAAAGATTAGGGTTATTAATTACAATGAAACAGCAGTGTTTGCAGCATTGTACCGGCAATGAGAAGGAAGCATCAGATCGACACCTCTTTACTTGTTTGGAGGACCTTGAGAGTCTCTATGACGCAGAACTGTCCAACCTTAGATTGTTCAGCCCATAGGTGTTGGAGCCAGAGGGATCCTTATGTAAGTCTATGTAGATTGTAAGCTGATTGCACAAGATAATGCACTCCTCCTCCCAATGTTTTGTAGACATCACAGTGGACACATTTCAGGGGTCACTGACCCTGGAGAGCTAAGGAAATATTATCCAATAATATGGGTTACTCTGCCCCCTATAGCAGATAACTTAGTTACCTATGCAAGACAATTCACCAATGAAAATGCTTCTCACCCCTCATCAGTTATATTTCTGTTATTTAATATAGGGAGATCCTTGTTTCATTTTAAATTTGGCTCCTTGGTATCACACTGTCACCCAACATCAGGAGGAAGGACCTTCTGCTGTTTAGTTGTGCTGTGTTTTAAACTTTTCTAACCAGTAGTATGAGCAATAAACGTGGAGCCAGATCAGGTGTAGGCTTCTCATTGGTTCGTATTTTAGTGAGGTCTCTAGCCCTAGAGAGCTGGGGCATAACATTGAAGGGCGTTTCTTATAGCAACAGTATTTATTTCCCTTTTAAGAATACAAATGGCGCTACTTAAGGTTCTTCTTTCCATATTAGTTACTGTACGTGTGACTGACACCTGCCACTGGGATTGCTTTCCATGAGGCCTTCTCCAGTCACTTAATGGAACAGTAGCCCTTGTGGCACTGTTCTTTGTTAGGGGCAAGCAATAGGACCGTTTCAGTAGCCGTTGCTACGTGGGTGAACCTGGAATTAATAAACAAAGGAGTTTTGCCGTTTACATTGCAGCAATTCTGTATGAGGGCCAGGTGGACTTTTCCGTCTATTAGCCTGAGATTTATTGGAGATCTACCAGTTTCCTAATACTGTTTAAACTTTCATTAGCTTTTTGCAAAGTAGGTCAGATTTCAGCTCTCGGTAGGCACAGCGGAATAGATGAGACAACGTTGGCCCGGGCTCTCTCCGTGTAATTACACAGAGTACTTGGCTATGCAAAATATCCGTCCCAGCTAAAGCGGAATATTCCAGTTAGAGTTTCAGTCATTTTTTAAGGGCAACTAAAGCCACAAACAATGTAAAGCTTCCCTTAAACTCTCTAACACCTTCCTGCTCTCCAAATGAGCGACAGAGGCAGCAACTAACTCCATGTCATTAGGATGATAATTATCCAGTCTTAGATGTTTCAAAACAGAATTCCTCTTCACATGAAATAGGGTTAAAATGCCCTAATGACAGAGACATAACACTTCTGTATGTTTATTGTTCCACCCAACTCTACCCAGTGAATTCAAGCATCCAGTCAAGGTTTATAGCGTTGAGAGCTGAAATCCAGAAGCATGGTACTCTTATAGAAACACTGCTT
The DNA here is from genome assembly GCA_024363595.1 of Xenopus borealis. Lineage (NCBI taxonomy): Eukaryota > Metazoa > Chordata > Amphibia > Anura > Pipidae > Xenopus > Xenopus borealis. The sequence continues at coordinate 7,266,565 of CM044448.1, forward strand.
AAAGGGCAAGGAAAGGAAAAGACATAAAATCCCATTTATACTTTCTTTAATGAAAAAGAAATCTTTCTCCAATATACTTTAATTAAAAAATATGTACCGTTTTTATAAGAAACCCGACTGTATGCAGTGAAATTCTCCCTTCATTTAGTGCTGTGGATAGGAATTGTCAGTCGGTCCCTAACTTCTGGCAGGGAAACAATCAGCGATCCCTAAGAAGCCCAGACCACACTGAGCATGTGTATGTAGAGTCTTGCAAAGATGTATAACAAAGTTACAAGATGACAGCCCCCTGTGGCCAAGTTTGAAAGCATAAATCATTTGTTTGATTAGGCTTGTGGTGCAGTAAGTTCATGTTTATGTTTAGTATACAAAATACACCATTTCTAGCCTTATTCTAGTTTACACTTTCCTTGCCCTTTAAAGCGTAGGTGAATCAGTTCAAGTGATAGAAGGGCAAGGGGGAATTTACCACAGTGTTTGCTAAGCAAAATTGGAATGAGGTCTTGGCATTAATGAAGAAAACGGTTTTGTAGTCTTTAAAGGTCACTTTTATGAATTTGGAATATTCATGGAGAATCCCAGTTAAATCTGTTTCCATGTGTTTTGGAGATTGTCATTCAAAGTTTTCCTGGCGTAAAGCAACACATTAGTCAAATTGAAAGTCATTTTGGCTTAAAACCACTGATTTCACTGCTTCTGACACAAATCAGTTCAGGTGCTACATAACATGACAAAGTTCAGTTCAAGTGCTGCAGAACTGGACAGCAATCAGTTGAAGTGCTTCAGAACCGAGAAGCAATAAGTTCAGGTACGACAGAACTAGACAGCTATCAGTTTAGGAGGTGCAGAACTGGGCAGCAATTGATTTTGTTTCTGCAAGCATGGGCAGCAGTTAGTTGAGGTGCTGCAGGACTGGACAGCAGTTAGTTCGTTTGCTGCAGGGACAGACGGCAATCAGTTCAGGTGATGCATGAATGGTCTGCAATCAGTTCAGGCTGCAGATACAGACAGACATTAGTTCAGGTGCTGCAGAGATGAACAGTAATGAGTTCAGGTGTGGATGGGCCAGACAGGAATCAGTTCAGGTGTGGATGGGCCAGACAGGAA
>CM044448.1:7269695-7285404 GCA_024363595.1 Xenopus borealis
ATCAGTTCAGGTGTGGACGTGCCAGACAGAAATCAGTTCAGGTGTGGACGGGCCAGACAGGAATCAGTTCAGGTGTGGACGGGCCAGACAGGAATCAGTTCAGGTGTGGATGGGAAAGTCAGTTACTATTAACTAGGAGCTGTAGGGTTGAGGAGCAGTGTTGCCTCTATGCTTGTAGACTCACTACTGGGTTAGAGCCACTCTAAAAAGCAGTCCCTGAGGATAATTTGAGGCTGCCGGCATCAGTTAATTAGCTGGCAGGGAGAATTAATTTCCGGTGCTCCAGGGCCAGTCAGTGATCAGTTCAGACACCACCAGCCGTGTCTTTATATTACAAAACATCCCAATAAGCAACAAGTGCATCTGGGAAACAGAGTGTATGCAAATTGTGTTGGAATACCCTGGATTGTGTGTTGTTATACCAAGTGACCTTTAGATCTGCCTTCTAAGCTCCTTACACAATAAAAATACAGATGTAAAAATTAATCTTCTTACTCGCTGAGTTACAGACACGAGTAAGGTTCTTTAAGGGTCATTTCCAAGACTTTAAAGTCAGATCCCCCGCAGTAGAGTCCTGCAGCAGGACGGGTACCCACGGTTTCCCACAAAAACCTGCGCTACCCTACGGGTTGCGGGTAGAAGTTCTGGGTGTGGGTATAGACACATGTCGGCGGTTCTGCTGGTTTGTGGGTCTTCTCAATAGTGATTTTTACTCCTTTTTTCTGATCATGCCTACTTCTGATGACATCACTTCGGGTTTACAATGACAGCGTTTCCTGATTCTTGATTGTCAGCGGCTCACGGATTGGGTTGCGGATAAGGTACTTGTTGGTCGGGTCAGGTAGCGGGTCCAAGCGGTAAGAATTCGGGCTGCGGGTCCGGGTTGCGGATTGCAGGTTGCGGGTACGGGTTCTGGAAAATGGACCAGTGCAGGACTCTACCCCACAGTACCCTCTTTCGGCCTCAAAAACATCATGGATTTACCAGTGCAGTTGTTCCCTTGCCTTGATGAGCTTTCTTAGCTCAGTCTCTCTGATAATGAATCCTGTTAAGGGCTCATTATTGAGGGCATTGCACAAATTGCATTTTTCATCATGAATTTTACCCACAATGCAGGATTTCCCCTAAAAATCGAGCAGGATTGACAGATTTTGCGGGCAAGTGTATGACAGCAAGCTGGAGGGCTAAAATATCAAACTAGGAATTCTTTTTTAATTTATGCCACCAGTGGGTGCCCACCTGAAGCAGTCACTCTGGGGATGAACCCTAGGATGCCTATATAGAACATGGCGACCCCTATTTATAGCATTAACTGGGTTCCACTCTATTTTGAAAACCCACCTAGTCATAAACATATAATTACTTTTTCACCGTATTGTTAATTATGCAAGAGGAGAAATCTGCAAGGACCCTGAAGTTCAAAGTTGTTTATTGCATCCCAAATTAGCATTCGAAGAGCAATATTCCCAGGCGGAATCCATATTGTATCAAGGCCAGGGACCCAACACTTGGGTGGAGGGCATACCTCCCAACATTTTGGAAGTAAAAAGAGGGACAAAAATTTATTTTGCCCACAGCACGGCAAAATTGTTGTGTCCACGCCCATTTTTGTGGCCACACCCCCTAATTACCATGTTTATTTTACTAAATTTGAAGGTTATGAAAGTTTGAAAATATTTCTCCTTATCTAAACTGTTACAATCACTTATTTTCTTATCTCAAAAGTGTTACAAAAGAGGGACTGTCCCTCCAAAAAAGGACAGTTGGAAGGTATGGGAGGGGGCACTATGGTGGGGTATACAGGCAACTGGACTTATTTAGTTCTTAAAGGGGGTGAGCATTTTGAAAGTGGGCAGGCTTTTGTGTGAGCCATAAAATCCCAAAATATGCCCAAAATGTACCAGTGACTGCAGGGCAATACTGCCTCCTTGACCAGGGCATTATACCCATTATCTACCCATTATTATTTTGGATCCAGATTATATGGGCAGGCCCGGATTAGTGGAAAGGCCACAAAGGCCTGGGCCTAAGCGACAGGATTGTAGGGGGTGACTTGCTGCCCAACCACAGGTGCATTGGTTCAGAAGCACTGGGGATGAGCACTATACAATAGTGTTAAACATTTCCAATGTTCCGATCTCCAACACTCCGGGTGCCCACAACGTAAACCCAGCTCTGTATATGGATAAAGGTGTTGGCCCTCGAATTAGAGCTGTCCACTGGCTGGTATTTTAACGGCCTGGTCGGTAAAAAATTATGGTTGATCCCAATGTTATTAATAGGGAAAAAAAGATAAATATATAGGAAGGCTGGTATTTGTTTCCAAAAAGGTGGCAACCCTACCACCAATGCCAATCCTACATGGAACAGTCGTGGCTAAATCTGGCGGCGTAGCTGGGAAGGGGGATATGCCCATAGGCAATATATAATGGCTGTATTGTACATGCAAATAAATTCACTGGTGCACAAGGCAAGTGCAAGTAGGGACAAGCCCTAGTGTGTTTATTGCAGATGTGCAATAAAAATGTATTGCAGAACTACAACAAACATGCAAGGGCTTGTCCCTGTTTGCTCTTGCCTTGTGTGCCAGTGAATTTATTTATACTTTGGTATTAGGAGGGTGCCGATCTCTCCATCATTGTGCACCAGGCATTCAATCACTGGAAGGCCAGGGTGTGTGTGACAGACTCGGGCAGCAGCACCCGGGTCACAAGCGGGTAAGCCAACAATTTTAAATTACCAGTATATATTTAGGAAGCCGGATGCCGATTGGACCAACATAAAGTGTTTAAGTGCAGGGACTGGGGCTATGAGCACCTGGGCCACGTGAATTAAACGGTGAGGTTTGGAGGTTGCTATAAGTCTTAATTTGTATTGGAGAAACCCGCTGGTTAGGAAAGTTAATACCCATGAATAGTACTGAGTGTGCAAATGTCCAAATCGTGTAGCTTCAGCATCAGCCTGATTGTATGCACCAAAACAAGGAGTCTAATGTTACAGACAGTTGCTCCTTCCACCTGCAGCCAACAAGCAGTACATTTAAAGCCCCCACTTATACATAATGAGCTCTCTCTTACTTCTGTCACTTTGCATTGAATATATGAGCCCCTGTCTCCAAAGGCATTTTACTTACATCATTGATGGAAAGAACAGAAAGTGTCTGCATCTTTCAACTGGGCGACACAGCTCAGCCATAAAGCACTGCCAAGCTTCTGACCCTTTGATTGCGGCCACAAAAGTAATCAGCCCGTGTAATGACAGAGTGCGCTTGGGCACAATAGAGGAGAAAAAAAGACATATATATAAAGTAGATTCAATGGGGAAGACAGCGTGCACCTTCCCAATGTTTGATTTCAGCATGAGCTCAGCAAGACAAAAGTATCCAGTTTTCTCTCTGTGTTTAATAATGATAGGATTTTTACTGGAGCTTCATCTTGCATTAGGGTAATGCAGTAAATGCTAAATCTTTAAAATGCTACTTAAACTATGTATATTTCACTAACGCAGATGGCACACAGTCTCTATTCTTACCCTGCCGGAGGTTAACCTGTCACCTCTATTTGCCTTTAGTGTGAACTGCCAGTAGTTGTACTTTTTGGGCCTCAAAAATAGGTCATTAGATTTGGGGGTTTTCATGGACAACACACTGTACAACACTAGGCAGTATCTGCTAAAGCTTTACAATCTTCTATTTAAAGGGGCATTGATGCAATTGGTTTCTATAAATGTTCTATATACCGTATTTGTAATTGTGTGGCAGCATAAGACACATTTTATTTAGGACCAATCACCTAAATGGCTTTAGATCTTCCCTCCAGATGACAGTTCAATAGCATCAGTCTCCCTATGCTGGATAGAGTAAGAGTAAGGGCTGGTAGGAAGGGTTTTCACTGGACGATCCTCATTTGTAATCAAGTTGAGTTTGCCTACGTTGAGTTGAGTTGCCATGTTGGAGGATTGGAGGGTCCCTTATTTTAAAGTCTATTTTTTTTAAAGCACGTTTAGAAGAGCGTAGGTCTCTGTGTCCTTCACCTACCCTCTGCTTGGTGCCTCATCCCAGGGGTTGCTTAGTGACAGTGGAGAGTTTATGGCCGTGTTTGTGAATCCGAGAGGACATAAGGAAAAACCCTTGTAAGGTCTTAAAGTCAATATTAGAGCAAATAAAATCACTGGAACATACCGGCTGAATCAATAAATCAGATGGCAATGTAGAGCCGGCCTTCCGTAGAGCAGCGTGCAATATACCGCTGTTTCTAAGGAACAGGACAGATTTAAAGGCCCATTAACCCATTATGCTCTGTGTGCAAGGTGGGGAGTACATGGCTCTCTAACCTATGGATTGCTTATTGGCAGTGACATTATACACTATAGTTGTGTCTATTTTAAAGGCTGATGTGGGATTCTGGGAGTTTTTACAGCTGGAGGGCCACAGTTGACTTTTTGGAATTGTGTATGCCCATCAGATGAGGACAGAGTCCTGCGCTGTTCCATTTTTTTTAAACCTGTACCCAACCTGTACAACTCGCAATTTTACCCGCATCTTCCCGCTACCCGACCCGCAATAGGCCAAATAAGCTTCCGACCCGGGGGACACATGTAACTGGAAATGATGGGAAGTGACGTCACTCCAGAGCTGAATCTGTGCAAAAAAATTTATAAAAACTGAGGGTGGGAGGGATCAAGCCTGCACCTTTGTTGGGTACCCAGCTGGGTTACCCACTGACTGCCTGTATGACCAAGGAATCAGGGACTTTTTGCCTGAAACCCAACCAGTTTGTGGGTATTCCGCAGGTAGCCAACCCTTTGCATGACTCTAAATGCTAGCCCAAGCGTTCCTGCATTGCCAGGGGTTATCCACCTGGAAAAACTTTCATTTGCTACATCAAGAGTGTTGCTGGAGAGAATAAAGCGCTGATTCTTGGATTCTGGGATTTTTTTTATGGAGACGCAGCTGAATTGGATCTGATTTACATTTTGTAATTAGTCAATACAGTGCAGCTATCACTGTGAGCATAGAGCTGAATATGCTGATGCCTCCAGAACTTAATTACTCCTCTTTTATTCCAGTAGGAACAATGGCATTCTTAGAAATCCCACTTAGATCAGATCAGTTGTTCAACAAACCACATAATATTAGGTTACCTTGTGTTCCAATCAATACAGTCTATACCAGTGGTCCCCAGCCACAAACCAACCCCAACATGTCACTCACCAACCCCTTATTATGAATTCCCAACTTGAAGGCAAGTTTTGGTTGTATAGAAACCAGATGTACCGCCAAACAGAGTCTCCTGTAGTCTACCAGTCTACATAGGGGCTACCTATAGCCAATTACAGCCCATAGTTGGCACCCCTAGGTGCTTGTGTTGCTGTCCAACATTTTACACACCTGATTGTGGCTCATGTGGGAAAATGTTTGGGGATTCCTGGTCTATAGAATGGGTTGCTGTGAAGAATACTGGAGCCCCACACACCTGCCCAAACTCCTGCTCTGACCTGCCAAGTGACAAATCTGTTCTGAAGCTCCTACCACTACCTATTGTCCAATGACCTTTCAGAGATAAGAGGCATCAGCTGGAAGCCCAGGACAAACTGACCATCAATTTAGACAGAAATAACTCATAACTTATATATAGAGAGATGTCACACAACTTTTGCTGTCTGCACAAACATGTGATGTCAACATTTGTTGTGACATCACTATGCTAATTCTCAGCACAAGATTTCTGCTGGGTTATGGACTGGTGCTGGTAAAGAAGCATTTGTTTCAACACTATACTTAGCTGGGGATTACTTGCTCTTTAAAACCCTTAGAGTGATTTTGAACAATCTTGACAGCCAATCTGAATCCACCAGGTACTAACGCCTGTGGTCATCAATACTTCTATCCCAGATCTTTTGATAAGTCTGCCATGTGACCGATTGTGCGTAAGAGCTGACTGCTTTAATTATATTGCCGGAACATTCCTTGTTAAACCAAACTACTCCAGTTAATTATAGGCACTGATACATTATTTATCTTCATTGTAAAGACTCGCCTAGAACCTGCCCTTATTCATATTGTACGGCGCGGCCACACTTGCATTTCCTGAGCTCGTTTTTCACTCGCCATCCAGCTAATATGGAAACGTCGGCGTTATCATATTACATTTTCAAATTTAAATTCATAATTTTAAATTTTTACATTTAATTTCTACTTAAAGGGCAAGGAACCCCTTTACCAAATGTCATGATACAACTGACGGGGTCCTATATTCTTTCCAATCAATTCCAATCCCAGAAACACATAGAGTTTCCAAATACCTGGATTTTTTAAACTAGTTTTGCTTTAAAAACTTGTATTCAAGACATTTTAATTTCAATAAATTTTTTTTTATTTGTTTTCACATTTCTTATGTTTCTTGTACAATGTCCATGATCATGAGTGGATAGTCAGACAGGTTATTTAACATTGGTTACATGACTGTATCAAGTATTCAAGACATTTTTTTACAAAATTTGTAAAGCTCAAAACTTCATCATGTAGCTCAAGTCAATGGGAGTTGTCACTGGCATTTTTTTTTTTTCAATGCAAGTTTTTTTTTTTTTTTTTCGTCTTTAAAAATGATCAGTAGAGCAAAGATTTGAGCAGAATTTTTTTTCTATCAAATGTTTTAAGCAGATTTTAAGTTTGAAGTAGGAAAAACGTTTTTAAAAAGTAGATAAGGTAGACAAAACCTCTAATACAAAAACACACATTTTTATAAATGTATTTGTGTGAGTATGTGCTTGGTTGGTTGTGCTTTTCAGTAGAGCGGGTCATGGTTCCTGAGGGGGCGTCTGTGCTAGTCGGAAAGTTCTACGTCCCATCTCGAACACCCCATACAAGGCTCTGGATCATATTCCAACATTTCCTACTTTTATATTATCCAAAAAGAAGTAATTTCATTCTTTCTGTGGTGTATTCCCTTATTAAGATCCCTTTCCCCAAGGTTCCAGGGCTGTACAGAAAACTTTGATTGGAAGTTGCTGCTGACATTTCTGCTGCACAAAGACAGAATGAAAAAAGGGGAGTTTTAGTGTCAAACTGGACTATTTTGCCTGATTAGGGTAGGGTTAAGTATGATTTGACCTCTACATTCAAATGAAAACATGGCCTTGCCTCTATTTGTTTACTAGGAACAGTGATATTATATTGTCTTAGTCCAGCTTCTGTCCTACATTAGTATAAATAGATACTCACTCATACTCACTCCTAGAGTTGTATTACCCAAACTGGGCAGAGCACACAATATATCCTCTCCTCTACCTTCTTCACTAATGTCTGTGTCCTCTCTGTCACCTCCCCACTCTTTCCCCTACTTATGTTTCTTCTCTTTCTCACTCCTTCCTGATTTCTGCTCCTTCTCTGCCTCCTTCCCCACTTTTGTGCAATTTTGTGCCTCCATTCCACTCCTCGCCTGTGCTCTCTCCACCTCCTTTTTGCTCAGTGTCGGACTGAGGCATTGGGGGCTATCAGGGATATAAAATCCAGAGCCCACATCGGAACCAATATGGCTGTCCTCCTGACATCCACTTCCCCCACAGCGGTACAATATGCCTCATACTGCTTATTGCCATCCTCAGGAAAATCAGGAAAGCATCAGGGCTTGAGCCAGCGGGGTCCATAGGGGCTGTGGCCCACTGTATTGTTTTCCAGTATCCCACTGGCCCAGTCTGGCCCTGTTTCTGCTCCTACCCTTTCTACCTCCAAACTGAAGCTGCCACCATCCCATTGCCATCCCTTAAAGTAAAATTCAACCCATAGCTTAAAAAAGCCCTACCCCCTTACCCTACATACACCAACCTCCCTCCAGCTCCAGCCTAGCTGCCCCCGTGGACATGCCCCTAACTTTGTACTTACCCCTCTGTGCAGATTCAGGGATCGGCAGCCATTTTCTGGGTCTTCGGTAAGGGCATCTATAGCATCTGCTAAAGTCAAGAGCCAGAACTCCCAATTCCAAGAGCAAGCTTCTTTACTGTGGCAACACATGGCAACAATAACTCAGCTGAGACATAGGCGCAAAATGGCCTTTCTGAATCAACTATTGTTCCTAAACATGACATTTTCTTCATTGCAAACAATTGCTCTGCACAAAAAGAACCACTGTTCTAAGAAAATTGCAGTTCAGCAACTGATTTCAGCTGTTTGTTGGACCACCCTGAAATAATACATTTGGCAGGAAAGGAAGCTCCCTTGGGGCAACATATGTACATATTTTTTGAACATATGTACAAAATATGTACAAAAACAACAATTTATCTATTAAGAGATAATAACCCCCCTACTGAAACATATACATAAACTTACCTTAAAAGTCACCAGGACAGTATAGACCTCAATGACTTTGTGTCTTAATAGGGTCATGCAACTCCATAGTGACCCCAAATGTCCTGATACCTTTATATATTAAGAGTTACCATGTTTAGGCACTTCCCATTGACATTATTGTGGATTGGATGTTTTTGTATTTTACAGAGAATTTTAATGACTCTTTTTAACATTTCTAGGCTTTTACTTATTGACATAAAAAACTAACTATATGGGGAACCACAGCCCCACACCTAATGGAAACAATCATTAAAGTGTAATGGAACTGGTCAAGTAAAACAGCTCCTCTTTTATGCTGTGACTAATGACCAAAGAGGGGTATTTTTAAATATATGTTGAATTATTGAAATGTCACTGCCACCACTTAGCAAATGTGGGTCTCTCGTGTGACTGCCTTCTCCAGTTCCTTTACATTGTTTCAATTATCCTTTCCCGGTAAGTGACATACAAAAATAACGTGTAAATGGTTTCTACCAAGGCAGATTGTATTTCTAAGAGTCAGTTATCCCATTCAAAAGAATAGCATCACAAATTAAGTCTTTACAGTTCAATTTATGAGCGATGGTCTAAGGTGGGTTTGGGAATATCATCGACGTAACTTCAGGTTTTCTCATATAATGTCAGTAGATTTCTAGTTCGATTGCTGATGGCCCAAGTTATTGACATTGTTTGAACAGTTTGAATTTCTTCAGTAAACTGAAATCAGATCAGGCCTGTTAATTGACTCCTCCTACAGGTGTTGTGACCAATAACCGTAGGAAATATTTTCAAGCTGGTGTTAAATTATTTAAGGGTCACTGCTGCCTCTTAGTATATGAGTGTCATTGTAGAATACCTTCTTTCATTTCCACACTGTACTCGAATAATGAGTACTTTAATCAGCAAATGACAGTAAAGGATGGGTCCTCCATGTTCAAGGCCATTATCATCAAAACAGCCCAGTATTTGGAGATTACTTTACCTTTCTAAATGGAATTTATTTGGTCCATGTGATAAAGATACCATATACATCTGCATTCAACATGAGACCTATATATTCAGTGGTGGAACTACCGGGTTGCAGGAGTGCTACTGCACCGGGGACTGCACCCCCTTGGGCCCTCTGGGGTTCGCGGCTTGTGAATCCGCCATGATATTCGATCCCGGAAGGGAGTACGGAGTCTATGGGAGATGGCATTTCCATGATTTGGTGCTTTCTGGATAACCGATTTACAGATAACAGATGCCATAACTGTAATACTTTAGGCCATACATAAGATTTAAAGGATTGGTTGACCTTTGAGATTACTTTTAGTATGATGTAGAGAGGGATATTCTGAGACAGTTGGTGTTCATTTTTTATTATTTGTAAGTTTTGAGTTATTTAGCGTTTTTGTTAAGAAGCTCTCCAGTTTGCAAATCTAGTTTCTAGGGTTCAAATTCCCCTAGCAACCATGCATTAATTTGAATAAGATACTGGAATATGAACAGGAGAGGGGTTTAATAGAAAGATGAGTAATTAAAAGTAGCAATCACAATAAATGTGCAGGCTTACAGAGCATTGATTTTTTATAAGGGGTCAGTGACCCCTATTTGATAGCTGGAAAGAGCCAGAAAAAGACAAATCATTCAAAAACTATAAAAAAGAAAAAGTTGCTTAGAATTAGCCATTCTATAACATACGCAAAATTAGCTTAAAGGTGAACCGCCCCTTTATTTGTATTGTGAACTACCCCCGATACAACCTGGTCGGTGGGAGGGGCATAGAAGCAAGGGGGGTTGTCTACAGCTCTTTTCTTATAAGTGGATCCCAGGAAGCAGCAATAAGATGGGAAAACAAAACCACATTACACACGTCTACACTAATGTACCAGATAATGGCTGGACCGCAGCATTGTCTCTTTAATAAGACGCTCTGCCACAAACGTATTTATCCGTGACCAATAACCTCAGCAAATTGTTTCCATATCTCCATCGGATCTGAAATTACAGGTAAGTGGCTGTCGCTTGGAGCTGGTTGGTCACATGGTGTCCCATTAGAGAGCCGCCGTGTAGCACTTTATAGCAATTATTGTAACTGCAACGTGGATTTTGGCACCAAATTCACTGCTCTGTGCATAAAAAAAAAGAGAAAAGGGGAGAGAAAAAATCAATACTCTCCATTAGAGGCTATTGTATGGAGTGGTAATAAAAGCAGAATAATAAATGGTACGGCAGTGCTGCGCAAGGGGCCCGACGCGTTTTGAACGTGGCCCTGATTTGTAATTGTTCTTGTGCAGGAAGAGGATAGAGTGTTTGCAGAAGATTCTCCAAAATATATCTGGCCCTATTTCTTAATATATATATATATATAGGCATGGGAGCTGCTGTACACAGTATAGAGCTATATGCACAATAAACAATCTCCTTCATTCTTCTCTGTTTATCAACAAAGAAAATGAGATAATAACAGTCACTGAGAAAAAATGATGGCAGCACTGTTGTAGAGAGCGATATAGTAATAAATCACCTCCTACATATCACTCTGTGCTGCACTCACATTGGCACTTACACCCGCTTGTTATGAAAATAAATCTGTGCTGCGAGGATACACAGACACCCACATTGTGTTTAACAGGGATACGGAGAATCAAATTGCTGATGTGTTGCCCTGTTGTGTTGTTCGGGAGATATAACAGCGACACCCCAATGTTTCTATATATCTGTAACCTTGTTATGAGCTAAGGGGGCCCAGTCTGAAGGTCAGTTAGGGGGAGATTTGGGGTGAGTGCTTATTTGTACCCTGGGTACCCCTGGAACTATAGTGACACCCCAATGTTTCTATATATCTGTAACCTTGTTATGAGCTAAGGGGGCCCAGTCTGAAGGCCAGTTAGGGGGAGATTTGGGGTGAGTGTTTATTTGTACCCTGGGTACCCCTGGAACTATAGTGACACCCCAATGTTTCTATATATCTGTAACCTTGTTATGAGCTAAGGGGGCCCAGTCTGAAGGTCAGTTAGGGGGAGATTTGGGGTGAGTGTTTATTTGTGCCCTGGGTACCCTAGAATTATACAGGGTGACTGTTACCCCAATGTTTGAGGCAGCAACAGTCTAGTTATCAGTATAAGGGCCTTGCCATCCTAGGTATGGGCCTTTATAAGACCTGAAATCAGCATAAAACCTGTCCATTTTGGGGTGCACTATGAATTCTGTACTGTCCCTTTGTAATCAGAACTACTGAGAATTCAGTAAGCTTCACTAAGTCTTGATCAGTGTAGGACTTAAAAGAGTTTCATGAAACAGTCTCTCTATGGTCTGAAGTAACATAGAATCTTTCTGCAAAGTGTTGGCAATTATATGGGCATTAATCCACATCAGTTCTCTACTTACTTTATGAGGCTGAGAGCTTTGCCCAGTAAGTCCCATCCCTACTGTACTCGCAGGTCCGTATTTCCAGGAAAGAATTTACAATGATATTTTTCCTCCTAAGAGATTTACCCTTTGAACCAGACAGATCCGGCCTGTATCAAAGTCGAGTGTAAAACAAACCAGATCCATAAAGCGCCTCTCGCATTTTTAATGTGTCACCTGACTTGGCAGCGGCGCTTCGTTATGGTAATTGTCATCTGCTAACATCTCCCTCCGTCCCCTGGCGGCTCCACACATTCCCGGATTATTTGCTGCAATAAATGCACCAAAAGTGCTGTTTCACCAGACTCCCTTCTTTGTCTCCACTGCAAACTGAATAAAGTGTCAGCAATGCACAGACTTAAAGGAACAGTAACACCAAAGTGTAAAGTGTTTTAAAGTAATAAAAATGTAATGCAGTGTTGCCCCTGAACTGGTGAAACTGGTGTGTTTGCTTCAGAAACGCTACTAATGTTTATAAAAACAAGCTGCTGTGTAGCAACGTCGGAAATTGAAAAAAAAGTCCATAGTGGATAACAGATAACACCATTATGTATTATCTGCTATCTGCTGTGTGACCTGAGCCTTTGAATGGCTGCTCCCATTTCACAACAGTAAAAGGGCATCTAGAAATAAAGTAAAGATAAATGTCACCAATGAGGGGAAAGATACCAAAAACGATGTTCTATTGCCTTGTAAAAGGTCTATTTAATTCATTAAGACAGGAAGCCTGACGCATTTCATGCCTGTGTGATATGAGGTTCCTAAACTGGGTGGCCTGAAGCAGTGACAGATTGGGGCTCAGTCTCCCTGAATGCCCCCCATAAATTATTGCCACTCTTGTTAAAGGGGTTCTCCACTGGTTTTCACTCTTAAAGGAAAATTAAACTCCTACCCTGATATTTTAACTGATGACACCCCACCCCAAGGCCACCCTGCCCCACCCAAAGTGGGTCACACCAGGCTGGCCTCCACTGTGCATGCTCCTAGCTGAGTCACATGTAGGGTTGCCACCTTTTCTTGAAAAAAATACCGGCCTTCTTATATATTTACCGTTTTTTCCTATTTAATAACATTGGGATCAGCCATCAAAAATACCGGCCAGGCCAGTAAAATACCGGCCAGGTGGCAACCCTAGTCACATGCCACATATCAGAAGTTGCAATTGGTTTTCATTTTCTATTATTTGTGTTTTTTGAGTTATTTAGTTATTTACTCTGCAGCTGTCCAGTTGGAAATGTCCATAATCTGGTTCCTAGTTCGTCGGGGGGGGGAGGTGGGACCATGATGTAGTGGGGGCGGGGACATGATGTGTTGGGGTGGGACTGTGATGTGTGGGGGAAGTACTGTGACTTCAGGGGCAGGGCTATGCCATGGCAATCGGTGATTGGCTGATTGCCACGTCAATCTCAGGGAATTCAGCTTGGTTTTCCTAATTTGGAAAACTGGGCAGCCAGTTTTTATCTGAACAGCCCTTCAAAAAATTGGGCTGACCGGGTCAAAACCGGACAGGTGGCAACCCTATTGCTAGGGTCCAAATTATCCTAGCAACCCTAGATTAGTATGAGTAGGAAAGTCCTGAATACATACACAAGAAATAAAAAGTAGCAAAATTTATAGCCTTACAGAGCATTTGGGGTTTTTTAGATGGGGGTCAGTGACCCCCATTTGAAAGCTGGAAAGAGTCAGACGAAGAAGGCAAATGCAAAAACTTGAAAAAAAAGAAACAGTGAGGGCCAATTGAAAGGTTGCTTGAATTAGCCATTCTATAACATATTACAAATTAACAAATGAACAATCCCTTAATTGACTCTGGAATTATGGAGTAAAATAGTGCATTGTGGGTAAAAAAAATGGCGACCACTCACAATTGCACTTTGCTCATTGACCTTTCCTGTTGTAAATAACCCTTAATATTTTTTGGCTCGGCTGAACTGTAACTTTGCTCTGTAACTCTGTACAGCGAGCTTGTCAAGGGAAGGGGGTAAAAATGAAATTCCCTGCTTTTCTGACAAACTTTAAATATTTGTTATTAATAATTCCAGTGTTTTCAGATCTCTTTGAAATGAGTCATTGTTGGGGTTTGCTGAGTTATGTAAAAGCCCATGAAAATGCAGAGGAGCTCGGCATTATTTGTCTGGCAGAGATAGGGATAAAATAATAAAATAACGCAGCGGGTACAGGAATATGATCGATTCACTGGAGCAGGAAGAATAACCTTTTATCTGTGATTTACACAGTAGGGAATGTGTTTCTTTTGTTCCTGCAGAACATTCCTTCACTGCATTTGTGATTTTTTTATGTATGGTGGGGGCTGCCATATTGTTTCCTTTTTACAGTACCTTTGGATTAAAGGGGAAGTAAACTAGAATAAGGGTAGAAATGGTGTATTTTGTATACTAAACATAAACATGAACTTACTGCACCACAAGCCTAATCAAACAAATGATTTATGCTTTCAAAGTTGGCCACAGGGGGCTGTCATCTTGTAACTTTGTTATACATCTTTGCAAGACCAAGACTGTGCACATGCTCAGTGTGATCTGGGCTAAGCTTAGGGATCGTCATAAATGATCAAAACAGCACAAGTCAAATAATATCTGCCAGAAGCCGATACAGCAAGACTGATTAATAATCAGAATATACAGACTGCACTGGGTCCTGTGTTGTCATGTAATCTAATGTGGATTTTATAGTTTTTCTATTGTTTAATACAAACTTTCTCCAACTCTGCAGAATCAGTGGCTGCAGCAAAATAATCCTCCAAATAGAATCCCAGTTTATCTGTTTAAATCTGGCTCCATGATCTTTGTCCCTGCAGCTGGAGTTGGAAACAGTAAAGGGGATGTAAAGGCAAAAATAAAATCCAATACAAATCTCTACACAGTCGCTGACTGCTCTACAGGGAAACAAACAAAGCTGCTTGAGTTCTGCATGGCTGGGAAGTAAGGCGGGGGCTCCCCTGCTGTTCATAAGTATGATTGTTTCCCTGCACAGCAGTTAGGGACCGTTTGACAATTCCTATCCACAGAAGTAAATGAAGGGAGAATTTCACTGCATAGAGTCAGGATTCTTATAAAAATTGTACACATTTTTTAATTGGAGTATACAGACAATAGATTTCTTTTTTCATTAAAGAAAGGAAAAAGTGGGATTTAGTTTTTTTGCCTTTACATGCCTTTTAAGGGCCAGTGCACCTTTAAATGAACTGTTAGTATGATGTAGAGAAGGATATTCAGAGACTATTTACAATTGGTTTTCATTTTTTTATTATTTGGGGTTCTTGAGTTATTTACCCTTTTATTCAACAGCTCTCCAGTTTGCCGTTTCGGCAATCGGGTTGCTAGGGTCCCAATTCCCCTAGTTACCCTGTACCGATTTGAGACTGGAATATGAATAGGATAGACCTGAATAGAAAGACGAGTATTAATAAGAAGCAACAATACATTTGTAGCCTTACAGAGCATTTGTTTTTAGATGGAGTCAGCGACCCCTGTTTGAAAGCTGGAAAGAAGCAGAAGTCAATCATTCAAAAAAATATAAAAAAAAGAAAAAATGAAGGCCAGTGTAAAAGTTGCTTAGAATTAGCCATTCTATAACATACTAAAAGTTAATGTAAAGGTGAACCACGCTTACAAGTTTTACTTTTAACACTCATCATACTTTCTGGCCTAATGGAAACAATTTGCCAGCTTCCTTTACATATATATAATTATATAGTTATACACACACACACAAATATATATATATATATATATACTGAAAAAAGTCAAGTTCAACCCTTTAATATATAACCTGCCTGCTAGTTGATCCTGAGGAAGGTGAAAAACCCCATTTGAAGCCTCTCTAATTTGGGGGGAAAATTCCTTCCTGACTCCAAGATGCAATGGTATCAGTCCCTGGATCAACTTGTACTATGAGTTATCTCCCATATCCCTGTATTCCCTCACTTGCTAAACACCAGCCAACCCCTTCTTATACCTATCTAAT
>CM044448.1:7301455-7319525 GCA_024363595.1 Xenopus borealis
TCCCTTCCCAGAGACTATTATCCACTGTTACTATAGGCACCATCTCTCCCTACTATACAAACCCACAGAGAGAAGTCTGTTTTATTTACATATATATATAATTTTTTGATTGTCTGACTTCTGAAATGTCTGTACTGAGTAAGGTCTGTGACATGAGAGATTAATGAGTAACAAGGTGTTTATTGTCCTATAATTGTGTAACATCCCCAGGACAGATTGTACCTGCGTTTGCTGCTTGTCAGGCTCTGCAGTTAAAATCCGAAGGAACGACAGACTATTGAGTCTCATACATGTGTCAGTCTCTGGGGATGGGAACCACTTGCAAATTTATGATCTTTGTTCTGCATTGCGGTGCTACTACAGAGAAAGACGGGGGGGGGGCAATTTATCCCTAAGCAGCAAAATGAATCGCTCATTAGCCTTTGCTCTACTCGTGAGAATAGAAATCATAATTAAAACAGAGAAGCTAAAGGATCTAGAGAAGTGGAGATGAACAATATGATTAAAACAGACACATAACACCATTCAAGTGTAAATGGGTTTATTGGTCGTATTGGTCTGATTTTACTTAAAGTAACGGTTCTTCTCTGATTCTGAGGCCTCCCTTCACTCCAGGCCCTCCAGCACTTTTTGTTTTTAAAGAGGGAGAACTATGGGTTCCCTTCCTTTTTTATTCACTGGAGAACCAACAAATGCTTATTAGACACTTGAGCCAATTCATCTTAATTTAAAGTTACTCAATGTCCGCTGCCCAGGAATCCCAGGTTATGCTAATAATATGCAAATTATATCCAATTCCATTTATTCAGAAGTCAGAATCAGCAGGCTGGATAGATTCAGGGGTCGGGTTGTGTCTGGTTCAGGGGTGACCAGTGCAAATGTTAAAAGGTAAATAAGGCCCTGGCTCACACTGGGGATTAAAGTGCTTGGCAACCTAGTAACACAAGCAATCACAGGCAAACTGCAACTGTCATTTATAGCAGGGTTCCCCAACTTTTTTTTGGCCTAGGGACCGGTTTAGCTCCAAATTTTTTTGCAACAACCAGGGGGTGCGCCGGCATCTTATTTGGCACTAAGGCCTGGCAGTTAGTCACCCAGCTAGAGATTCATTTCCATGTTCTGACATTTGGAAGAGGTTTAGCTCCAAATTTCACTGCTCTTGTATCCTTCCTTAAAGGTCAAGGAAAGGCAAAGAAATAAAATCCCATTTTTACTTTCTTTAATGAAAAAGAAATCTATCTCCAATATACTTTAATTAAAAAATGTGTACTGTTTTTATAAGAAACCTGACTGTATGCAGTGAAATTCTCCCTTCATTTAGTGCTGTGGATAGGAATTGTCAGACGTTCCCTAACTTCTGGCAGGGAAACAATAATACTTATGAACAGCAGAGGGAGCCCCTGCCTTACTTACCAGCCATGCAGAACTCAAGCAGCTTTGTTTTTTGATCATTTATGACGATCCTTAAGAAGCCCAGACCACACTGAGCATGTGTATGTAGTCTAGTCTTGCAAAGATGTATAACAAAGTTACAAGATGACAGCCCCCTGTGGCCAACTTTGAAAGCATAAATCATTTGTTTGATTAGGCTTGTGGTGCAGTAAGTTCATGTTTATGTTTAGTATACAAAATACACCATTTCTACCCTTATTCTATTTTACACTTTCCTTGCCCTTTAACATCATGAACATCTAATTCTTGCAAGTGGGCCCTTGATCTCAGATGTTCTAGTGGGACCAAGGAGGCCCAGTCTGAAGCTTGATTTAATTGTAATATCACTTTGCTTATTTCATGCTGTCTCTTACATGGGTAATTAAGTTGCCCGAACTTCAGATGAGATGACCATGGGTGTAGATTTCTTCTCAGCCTTCTGGCTCAGAACAGTAAGCGGTTTGGGTTTTTGGTCATCATCTTAGCTCCATGCAACTATTGGGGGATTTCAGACAACAATCAGTGATAACCCTATTCTGATGGTAAAGGTCGGAGTGTTTTTCGTTTTGCTGTGGAAGATGGAGCCATGAAGATATTTTTTTCCAGCCTACACTCAAGTGAAGAACTTGGTTGGGCTGGTTGATGAGGATTTGCGGCAAGAGAAGAGATTGCATTATGTTGTGACTACGAGGAGGATTTTGGGAGACTGAGGAGAGATGGACTTGTTGCCATCCAACATTGTCCCAGAAGAGTGACGTGGGCTTAGCAACCAGCAGGGTGCCGGGACAATCACAAGGGTAGCTTGTAGTGAATAAGTAAGGCTCAATGTACTTTATGGTTCAGTTGCACAGATCCCTGTGTTTTTTGCTTGGGAAGGTGCAGTGGACCCATTAGGGCCCCATAGACTAGGCATGGACTGTGTGTCCATCAGGCTACTGAAACCCTGTGAGAAGCTTTCACTAAACACGAGGTACAGGGACCCTTCCTAGCCATGAAGTGAAGGAGGGTCTGAAGACCATTGTCTTTTGGCCTGGGATAGAGGGTCCTCCCTAGCTTCAGCTGAGAAGAACCTTCAGGACATGGGATTCAGGACTGATATAATAACGGAGGGGGTTTTTTTGTTTGTGCACATGCAATTTATTTGCACCCTTGAGAGTAGAAGGCACTGCCCTTGTGCTTTCAGTAGTAAAAAGAAAACGAGCGCTGTAAGAGTTATAAGAGAGAGTTGTAGAGAGTGAAAAGATACATTTTCAACATCGATTCCTAAATAGTATCCCAGGTTCCAATTCCATCTATATAAAACCCCAGAAAACACAGCAGCAGAAATTCAGTGCCGGATTCATTATAATTCCATAAAGGGATTCGGTCATGATTTTTATGATGTTGTTTTTATTAATAAATTACACTGTTTCACTGCAAATAATTCCCTCTACAATATAAAATTTAATTCCTGAACCAGCAAGTGTATTTTGTATAGTTGTAATATTGGTGTGTAGGTGCATCTCAGGTCATTTTGCCTGGTCATGTGATTTCAGAAAGAGCCAGCACTTTAGGATGGAACTGCTTTCTGGCAGGCTGTTGTTTGTCCTACTCAATGTAACTGAATGTGTCTCAGTGGGACCTGGATTTTACTATTGAGTGTTGTTCTTAGATCTACCAGGCAGCTGTTATCTTGTGTTAGGGAGCTGTTACCTTCCTATTGTTCTGTTGTTAGGCTGCTGGGGGGGGGGAGGGGGTGATATCACTCCAACTTGCTTTAAAGAGTGATTGAAGTTTATCAGAGCACAAGTCACATGACTTGGGGCAGCTGGGAAACTGACAATATGTCTAGCCCCATGTCTGATCTTAAAATTAAATTTAAAAAAAATCTGTTTGCTCTTTTGAGAAATGGATTTCAGTGCAGAATTCTGCTGGAGCAGCACTATTAACTGATACATTTTGGGAAAATTTTTTTTCCCTTAAAGGGCAAGGAAAGTCTAAAATAGAATAGGGCTATAAATGGTGTATTTTGTATACTAAACATAAACATGAACTTACTGCACCACAAGCCTAATCAAACAAATGATTTATGCTTTCAAGGTTGGCCGCAGGGGGCTGTCATCTTGTAACTTTGTTATACATCTTTGCAAGACTAGACTACATACACATGCTCAGTGTGGTCTGGGCTTCTTAGGGATCGTCATAAATTATCAAAAAACAAAGCTGCTGGAGTTCTGCATGGCTGGTAAGTAAGGCAGGGGCTCCCCCTGCTGTTCATAAGTGTGATTGTTTCCCTGCCAGAAGTTAGGGACCGTCTAACAATTCCTATACATAGCAGTAAATGAAGGGAGAATTTCACTGCATACAGTCAGGTTTCTTATAAAAACAGTACACATTTTTTAATTAAAGTATATTGGAGATAGATTTCTTTTTCATTAAAGAAAGTATAAATGGGATTTTATTTCTTTCTTTTCTTGCCCTTTAAGGTAAAAATCTTCCCCTTCAAAGGTGGTAGGGCATTAACGCTCAGCAGCGCAAGCAACAAGGCAGCACCCACGCCAACATAAATATACTGACTCACATAAACTGTCTGCAGAATAATTTATGCCCTTATGTTTTGCAGAGCATTTATAGGCAAATAATTAGCGACGGGCAAATCTGGGGCATTTTGCTTCTCTGAATTTTTTGCAAATTTCCTGAGAAATTCACAAAAACAGGGAAAATCGCTGCTGGCGTCTTGCTTTGGACGCGGGCATTTAGTTTTGGACGCCGGCGCACATTCGCGCTGGCTTCCAAAAAAACAAGCACCGGCGTCGAAAAAACGGCGTTATATAGTCTATATTCCAGTTTCTACTTCTGCCCCCCCCCCCAAGTGATTTTCAGTAGTGATGGGCGAATTTATTCGCCTCGGGTGAATTCCCGTGATTCACAAAACGTCATCAAAAATTCACCGGCCTCTCGTTTTGGACGTGGGCGTCTCTACCCAGGCTGAATTATACCGCCCTCATACAACATTTATCTTAAATCATATCCATTCACACATTTATATTTGTTGTAAATGTTTCTGCCTCCTAGTTGCTAGGCCCAGCGTCCCTGGCAACGAAACTGCACTTTTATCCAAAGGCAAAACAAGAGATTATTTAACAAGCTTTCCCTTTAAAACCAATGTATTTTATTCTCCGGCCGTTTCACGTAAATACATTTATAAAGACATCACGGTTACTAATCATATTCCTGTAATAAACGTGACTGCAGCCTTTATCACTGACTTGTAGGCAGTAATTAATGGCTCTGATTCATTAGCGGAACATCTCCGGGAAAGTTTGGCTAATGAAGTATGTGAAGCCCAGCGAGGAAAGACTCGTGGAAATCAGAACGAAATGGAAAAACATCTCGGTTACAAAATGAGTTGGGGAATATGAGGGTGAAAAGATCGACATCATTTCATGTATGAGGGGTTAATGAGTTATAAATGTCTTTATTATTTAGTAATAGCAGGGATGGAATGGGAACACTTTTTTTTTACTTATAAGGGAGCTTTGGGGGGGTTACATTTTTTTAGTGCTGATGTCTGTGTGGTCTTTTAACTTTGATGTGGAGTGGGCGGGGATTAGGGGCGGGGCTTGGGTGCTAGGTTGGGTGGGGCTTGGGTGATAGGGTGGGTGGGGCTAGGGTGGGTGGGCGGTGCTAGAGTGGGTGGGCGGGCCCCAGAAAATGTTAATGTGCTGGGCCCTGTGATTTCTAATGGCGGCCCTGTCTGTTATTAGGGTTGCCACCCGGCCGGTATTTTACCGGTCTAGCCGGTAAAACACCAGCCAAGGCCGGGGCCGGTATTACAAATTTACCGGCAATGTAGCTGCCGCTAAATTTGTAATACTTCTTAAAAAAGGCCCTTGCCTTGCCTTAAATCCCCTGAAAACTTCCCTTTCTCGTGTCTTCTGCGGATCATCACATCCCGCCCCGCCCCCTGCCGGCCGGTAAAAATTTTGGAAAAAGGTGGCAACCCTATCTGTTATTCAGATATAGGGTTGACATACTGCAGACTGTAGTGGTACACAAGCAGCCATACAATGTGTATATTTTTTTAAAGCGACAAGGTGACGATAAATACAAATCCTGTATTATGGTGAAGTTCATGCAGTGCCATGTGTTTAAGTGACAGATGGGGAGTAACTGTCGTCTCGTGCCCCAACCTACTGGGCAGCTGTGCTGTCGTTTCATTTCAACAGCCCCATCTGTTTAATTACATTTCTTAAAGGCGCCCGTCACATCCCGGCTAAAAATAGGCAGATAAAAAAAAGGGTGTGGGGGGGGGCAGATGGGTAAATAGGGGTTTCAGAAGCCGGGCCCTTCTATGATACGTTTACTTATGACGAGATTAATTTCGTTCACATATGGCTTTTAGTAAAGCCTCTTAGTGCAGATTAAAGGAGCAGCGCGTTAGGGAGGCCACTAAGCACCCGGCCAATCCACTCAACCCTTTCCCTCTGCTGTAAAAAATTTTATTTTTTATTCCCAAAAAAGCTTGTTTAATGCATTGGACACTGCAACTGCCAGCTCACTAACTGTCAATAAGTGTTGCCAGGCAACAGAGCAGTCGCATCTAAGCGTATCTTGCTTATAGAGTGATAAGATCTTCCAAAAAAATGGATAGTGCCCTTCCAGGTATTAATTTCCCAGACTGGGAGACTTCTCTGGGGTCCAGGTCAAAGCAGGAGGGGGGGGGGGGGGGGGGCATTTCTGAAAATTTCCCGAACTTGTGGCAACAAGGATTCAAATGTTTGCGTGACTAGTCGAGAATAGTCTCAGTTCAATCGTACGACTATTGGAATATGCAAATTAAGTATTTTCGACCATCGAATATAGAATATTCGGGCGCATCGAATAGATCGAATAAATATATATTCCAGCACTCGACTATTCGCCAGTCGAAGAACTTGCCCTTTAAATTTTTATTCGATGCCTACTTCACCAGATTGAACCTAACGAATTGCAATAGAAACCCCCATAGTCTTTTGCCGAATTTCAATCGTACGATCGCACACTTAGAACGTTCCATGCATACGATTTTGCCGAATAATCGAGCGTTTTTTTCTGCAACTTTTTAGTAGAATCGTTCGATAGTACTATTCTGGCGAATAGTCGAAAATGCGCTCGGCAAAAAATTTTTTTTTGAATTTGGTGAATATTTATTCGCAAAATATTTCGCCGGTCGAATTCGAGGGCTAAAAACCCTATATATTTCCTATATATTTATCTTTTTTCCCTATTAATAACATTGGGATCAACCATCATTTATTGGGCTGGATGGGGGGCTGTTTGGGCCTCTGTGTACTTGGAATGCCAGGGCCTATTGTGAATTCCAGTCCAGACCTGCTATTATCACCCTACAGCCCTCTAGCTCTTGTCCTACAGATCCCAGCAACCCCTGGCAGCCAGACTAGAACATCAGATGAGGTAGAGCCTTTCAGAGACAAATGTGCACATAGAATCCTATATATCTCTCTCTATATTTATATATCGGCCCTATATACAATAAAAGATCACAGCAATAATGCGATAGCTGCACTTTTATACAGTGACCACTAGATGGTGCTGCAATGACCAAGATGCTGGTCCTGGACCTGGCTGGTACCTGAAATGCCAGGGCCTATTTTGATTCTCAGTCCAGACCTGTCTCACGCTCATTCCCCGGGTGTCGCTTAGGGTTGCCACCCGGTCGGGATATTATTTGCCTAGCTACTAAAACACCTGCCAAGGCCAGGGCCGGTATTATTAGTTTACTGGCAATGTAGTTGCACATTTGTAATACAAGCCCTCAGCCTGACCCCCAATCTGCTGGGAAACCCACCAGGGCTGCTGCTGCAGTGCCCCCCTCTGGGTAGGGTTCCTATATATTTATCTTTTTTCTCTATTAATAACATTGGGATCAACCATCATTTTTACCAGCCAGGCCAGTAAAATACCAGCCAAGTCCCCCACGAGGGTTGTCACTAGGGTTGCCACCTGGCTGGTATTTTACCAGCCTGGCCTGTAAAAATGTGGGTTGTTCCCAATGTTATTAATAGGGGAAAAAGCTAAATATATAGGAAGGCTGGTATTTTTTTCCAGAAAAGGTGCCACCTTTAAAAAAAAATAAATACTGGCCAGTGGTGGGGGCGGGAACAAAGGGGCAGAGCCACGATGCTAAGGGGGGCTGATCCATGGAGCTAAAGGGGGCCACTGGGAGCAACATCCAAGGGGTTGGAGAGCAACATGTTGCTCGCGAGCTACTGGTTGGGGATCACTGCTCTACATCATTGGTCGTCAAAGATTTTTAAGTTCACTGAAGGTTTATTGACTTTTGGCCAAGGCCCATCCTTGTAGATATAACCTTTGGCCAAGGTCCCCTTGAAGGTCCACCCTTTGGTCAGAGTCCACTTTAGCTTATACAAATACAGAAAATATTGATCTATCGTGGTTTCAACAAACACATATCTACCCCCAAATCTTAGCCCAACTTCAAACTAAGCGTTTGTGAAGATTCTCATTCATCCAGGTCATGGTATATCTGTAGAAATAAATTAAATCAACTGGACTTGCTGTGGTTTTTCTTGAAGACGTTTCTCCAGTCATCCAGCTGGCTTTCTCAATTCAGAATGACTTTTATATTAGATGACTGGTGAAACGTCTTCAAGAAAAACACAGCAAGTCCAGTTGATTTATTTCTACATATACTTCAAGCTAAGCATTCAGGTGTATCAAGTATCAAATGGCCATTCTCCTCTGTTTTCCCTTTATTGGCCCTCAGGCTGAGTCCCTTTGCAGCTTCTCCAAGTCCTCCCTCCAAGGTAGCCAGCCACACAGTTTGGGAGCCAATGTTCTAGAGAAACTGGAAACAAAACAGAACCACAGCCAATTCTTCCCCTTTATAGTAGGAAACTCTAACTATCTTTCTATAGGAGACTATAAGAGATTATATTGGGAGGTACATAAAATACAGACGAGTAGTTTTGTTAGTTATATTTGCCTGATAATCAGCAGAAACCCCCCACAACAATAGTTTTATCCAACAATAACACAACTATGACAGATATTGCATATATTTATTAACAATCAAGGAAATTCAAGTCAATTATTCTAAAATAATTTTGTGAGACGCACATCTCCACTTTATTGGCTATTAGAATCTTACTACAAATGATCATTATTTTACAAGAGAGAGAGAGTGACAGCACAGAGGGAAAAAAAAAGAAGAAAACAACATCCAACACTGTTCTGCCCTAGAATCCCTAGGAATGAGGTACAGTAACATGGGGACATATACATGGCAGCTGTGGAGAATGAGAAGTCTTTGATTTGATCAAGGAAATTCATACAAGACATTGTATGGTCTCATAGGACTTTGCTAATGCAGCACCTTCCATTTATGATCACTAGATGTTGCTGTTGCGTCTCTCCCAAAGCAGGCAATATGGCATCTCCCACTTCTAGATATAAATGTAAATATGGAGAGAATGAATATTTGTGCTCAAAGCAATACGTTCCTTATAGTGATGTGAGGGCCGGACTAAAGTGTCTGCACGGTGTCCTCAGCCTTCTTTCGCCCCACTTCTGCCTCTGTGCTCGACTTTTTATATACTCACCCATCCCTTTCGTGACATCCCACCAGGGCAAGCGTGGGTATATAAAGAGGGGAGCCTCCATGGTTAGAGTTGGGTGTAGGTTGAAGAGCAGCGGGTTAAGGTTGGGTGCAGGACAAGTCTTTCTCAACCAGCCCATCACTAGTACCTTATGCTTTACTGTCTGTACAAGGCAGAGGCTTTCGAACTGTGGGGTCAATCCTTGATAGTGGTGCCCACAAAAATGGATAGGGGAAGACAAGTTAGGGTAGAATTTAGTGGGAGATGCTTCTTTGTATGTATAACTAAACCATGGTGGCAATGTTCTTATATATCTATGACCTTTTAGGTGCTTCTTGGTCCTCAGTGGTTGAATG
The DNA here is from genome assembly GCA_024363595.1 of Xenopus borealis. Classification (NCBI taxonomy): domain Eukaryota; kingdom Metazoa; phylum Chordata; class Amphibia; order Anura; family Pipidae; genus Xenopus; species Xenopus borealis. Next base: position 7,310,844 of record CM044448.1, read on the forward strand.
AAGAAGTCAACCACTGAGGTTGACTCAAGAAGTTTTAAAACCTATTTTTTAGAGGAAAATAAATGGACCCTGATTACAAGTTATCATCAGTTAAAGAGTTGAAATATACTGATGCCTGTAAGTGGAGTCATAATCACAGTATGGGAGATGATTAGGAACAATTTAACAGAGACCCTTGGAGGGTTCCTCCTAATATTCAAACATCAACTTGCCCTATCATATATATTATTACAAGAAGCAACCGCAACCCTCACATGGGTACACCTATACCAACTGCCACGTGCACCACTCTGCATCAGAGCTGCGATTCATAGTTGAGGAGGTCATAAAATGATGACATCAAAGCCTGTGTGACATCATAGTTTTACTTTAAAACGCTATCATTTAAAAAGAGGCGTTTTGCTTGTTGCACCAATAAAAAAAAGTCAATACCGTTGCCAACTATTAAATTAAAATTTCAATGAAAAAGCAGTTTCACAAGTTTTTATTGGTGGTACTTTTTGTAGAGGAAGCAAATTTGGTGACAGGAATCAGGCAACAACCCCCTACGTTTCTACACTTGTACGTTTTATGAAAACTGCATTATAAATCCAAAATGTAGTCTACACAGAAAGGACTTTATTTATAGATTAGCTTAGCAAATAGGAGAACCTACAGTCTGATGCAGGGTGTATATCTTAAAGCATTCTGTGCCCCATTTATAAGCTTTTCCTTCGAAGAAAGGTCTAGAACCCCCAACAACAAGCAGTTTATTGTGTCTTCCAAAAGAAGACATGGGGATCCAATTCACAGCTTGATGCTGCTTTAAAAAGCATTACACTAAACAAAATACATACAGTGATGTCATATTGACTTGCTGTGACATCATCATGCTTCCAACATTTTGATGAGACAAACAGGCCATCTGCCAACACAGAGACATTTATTTTTCCCAAAACAGACACATGAAATAGTTTAGATGATCTATAATGTACAAGGAGAGTTGCACCAGTCGAATTTACCCATATGAAATGGTCTTTATTTGTGTGAACCCCAAGATGTTTTTCCTAGATACATTATATATTTTACTTTTTTCTCTTTCCAAATATAGGGAATATTTTAAACAGAAAATGAATGAATAACTTCAACAGTAGACAAACAGAGGATCACAAAACATTCAAAACACAAACTCCGGCAATATATATATAGAGAGCATATAGGGACTATGTATATTTGGGTTTCCAAATCTGTAAAAAAATAATCTCCATGCTGTAAATGTCATTCTAGATCCCATTTTTTATATATATTAATATACAGATAGACTATATATTAAAATATATATTGTGTAAAATATTATATATATATATAGACCTATCTTAAAAAATAAACTAGTAACTATATTTTCTGTCCCCGAGTTAAAGGAGTGTTATATGGCTTTAATGTAGAGTCAGGACTTGAATGTTATGACTCATGAAAACAATTTTTAGAATGTCTTATTTTCCTATTTGTTCAACCCCATTTTTGGTTCAGCCCCTCTTGGCAAATCAGAACCATGTTCTGGAGGTACAAGAAGTGAAATTATGCACCTTTTTTTGCTGACTTTGGTATCCTAATAGAGTCCATTATATATCTATGATTATTATTCTTTTTATACTTTTGGATGGTTAAGAAGAGAAGAAGACAAATATGTTTTAGCCCAGACTTAAACCTTTCCTAACATCTGTGGTTTGCCTATATGTTTATGGGCTACAACTGTCAGACATACTTTCAAGGGTACAAGTATTGTGGGAGTTGTAGTCCAGAAACATCATAGTTGGATTCTCTAAGATGCTCTTCAAAGGCCTGTGACCCAGTTAATTAGCTCCCTCCAATAAAAATCCTTCCTGCTCTGTGTTCTGATGTTTGGTTTGGTTGCTGGAGACTTTGTAAGGCCTTAAACTCAACAGAAGGAAATTTAAGAGTTATGTCTAGTAGCAATAAATCTAAAATAACTTGACTTGTGTATTTTTTTTAAAGATTTGCTCTTCTTCAGATAAAGAAGACAATTGGATGAGTAGTGACACATTTCGATATCAATGAAAAACTCTAGTTTAACAGCTGACCAGTCAAATGAGTGGCACAATGTTTTGATAATCCTCAACATAGGTCAGTTCAACAGTTGATCTATACTCTGATAAGTATTAGATTATTCAACAAGTCCAACTTAACAGTTGAAGTGAAGTAGTGACTTGAATGAGTAGCAAAATGTCTTCAAGTTTGCTCAACAAAAGGTCAATTTAACAGTTGGAACCACCTTGGTGAGTGGTGAAATATTTTTGAGATTACTCAAGAAGACCAGCTCAAGACCAAAACTGAATAAGCCACTGGGATGATTGACAAAAAGCTCAGGTCAATGGTTGAACTGTACTGGGGCCATCTATTCAAGATGATTCACCATCAGTCGAGCTCAACAGTTGAACTAATAAGCCACTCGGATCTTTTCAAGATTTCTCAGCAAAAGGTCGGTTTCACAGTTGAAGCCACTTGAGTGAGTGGTGAAGAGTTTTCAATATTACTCAAGAAGACCAGCTCAACAGTTGTACTGAAGAAGCCACTTGGATGAGTGACAAAATGTTATCAAGATTCGCAACCAATGGACAGGTCAACAGTTGAACTGCACCAGTGCCACTTGGATGGGTGGTGAAATGGTGTAAAGATTACCCTAGCTGAATTAGATTTATCACTACTAAATACTGTATATTTTGACCTGATTGATTGAAGAACTTCATAGACTTAAAGAGCAATGGCAACCTAACTATGGATTGATCACAGTGCGTATTTCATATGGATGCAGCTAGAAGTTCCCTGTTTTCCCACTACAGTAGTTTCCTAGTCATTGGTTGTCATTGAAATTGCATCTCAGTGTATAGTATAATTAATTGTATGGGTAGGTTGTGGATAAACAAAACATAGCTACTCAGTTGGGTACTGGAATGCATTCTGGTAGACTGTATATGAATAATTTACGGCCACTGATTTTTTTTTAAGACTGTTTTAGCTTGAATAATATGCCCACAAGCTGTTACCATGTGCTCTTTTACCAGGCAAAGGCTCAAGAGTAAACTTTTCTCATCCATTAGTAACTTTGTACAGGGCGTTCTAAATGCTTCACAGATCTGCAGAGATGGAGCAATTACTCAGTAATGCATTCTTGCAGAAGGGGAGAAAATAGACAGTAAATTGCAATTAGAGGCACAAATTAAGGTAGTGCTTTCTTTAAAGTGCTATGCTTTTGTAGCTGCTTAAGCTTGGTTGTGCAAAAGAAAAAGTGTTTGTTAAATGGTAATAGATGACTGTGTAAAGAGTCTTTTTGGGAGAAGAGTATTAGTATAGGTGACAGCCATAGGGCATCGCATAGTGGTAGACATTTTGCACTAAAGCCATGCATCAGCCTATATACCTGTGAAGTAGAAGGTACAGTAGATTCAGAAGGTACCTAGCAGCAGGGGTAATCATTTTTGGGAATGGACTGTGGCTGTGGGATAGCAGGTATAGTAGGGAGAGATGGTGCCTATAGTAACAGTGGATAATAGTCTTTGAGAAGGGAGTGTGACTGTGGGATAGCAGGTATAGTAGGGAGAGATGGTGTCTATAGTAACAGTGGATAATAGTCTCTGGGAAGGGAGTGTGACTGTGGGATAGCAGGTATAGTAGGGAGAGATAGTGCCTATAGTAACAGTGGATAATAGTCTCTGGGAAGGGAGTGTGACTGGGGGATAGCAGGTATAGTAGGGAGAGATGGTGTCTATAGTAACAGTGGATAATAGTCTCTGGGAAGGGAGTGTGACTGTGGGATAGCAGGTATAGTAGGGAGAGATGGTGCCTATAGTAACAGTGGATAATAGTCTCTGGGAAGGGAGTGTAACTGTGGGATAGCAGGTATAGTAGGGAGAAATTGTATCTATAAAAGCAGTGATGATATTAGCCTATGAGTAGAGTTGCCTCTCCCTACTTAAATATCAGTGCCCCGTCACACCAAAAGACAGCCCTCTCTGTGATATATGCAATTATATATTATTAACAGCATTTATAATTAATGTAAGAAAAAGATAAGGGCTAGATTTACAAACAGGTGGATAACCTCCCAAGCCAACTCTTCCACCTTTTTTTGGATGAGCTTTCATGTCTGATTGGGAGAATGCTCCCATGGCTAATATTTCTCAATGCAATTTCTCTTTTTTTTATTCTTTAAGCCATTGAGATTTTTCTTGGCCTAAAAATTTGCTTTGTTAATTAGGCATTGTTTACATCATCTCAAGCAACGTGCCCAAGAATAACATTCCTGGTAAATATCATGTCCTGCATGAAAATGTTATAAAAAAAAACAGGCAGGAACACTTGAATATTCCATCTGTTGGAATGATCTAGCACTGAGTGTTAATGTCCCAACCTCCCCCAATAATATTCTTTACAAACACAGCAGGATCACTTCCTATAATTTGTTTCCGTAATACCGATCAACTGGTGCAACTCACCTTGAAGTTTCAGTAAATTGCAAATAAATACAAAAAGATAAACAAAAAATGGAACATAGTTCTATTCTGTCCCTGTTTTTTTACTTGTTCATCACCATCATCATCATCATGATCTTCTTCTTTAGTATTGAGTAACCAGGGATGAAAACAAAACGTCATTAAAAGTATTTCTGATCCCAGCTATCCACCATGACCTCAATATTCCTGTTTTTTTTTTCCTCTTACTTTCATAAAATTAAATAGTTATATACATAAAAAGAGCAGGTTCCTCTTACATAAGGGGGACATTTGGTCACAATGGCTTTTAAGAGAGAGAGACTTCAGTAAAGGAGATCAAATAATAGCAATTTTCTTTCTACCAAAGTGGTGGCTGACATCTCTAGCATGGTTTAGAAAACGTCCGAGAAGCATTGTTCATTGTTCTCCTCTTAACACCTTCCCTCTGAGTAAAGGGAGAGAATGCTAGTTCCGGTTCATGTTTATGCCATGCAGAAGCTCTGTGTGCATGAGTGAACAGTTTTCACAATGTTTATTGTCTTTTAGATCAGATGCTGGGATCATGTTTATTTGAATGTCCACCACCACCGGGTAGCACACGGACTTGTGGTGAAATGTGGTTTTCCGTCTTGACTGTCTCCAGATTTCCCCGACTTCTTCCAATTATACCTTCTGTAGAGTAAATGCAGTTTTGGCCTATGTACCTTGATGAGCTTGAGAAAGGAACACTCTCTAAGTGGTTCTTGTCCCCTCTATGGACATTATCTCTCTGCGTTCGATGGCCGCTCTTTGTTATGTTATATTTTGGGCTCATGGTTCCTAGCAATTCTTTGGAAGGACAGGAATCCAATCCATCTAGCAGTTGTCCCTCATCATCAGTGTCAGCGTCGATGTATTTATGTACATTAGCATCATGAAAAGTAAAAGCTATTGCCATGTGTTTTTCAGGAGATTTTGAGGGTGTCCGTGTACTAGCTGTGGTATACAGTGATGTTTCTGGACTTTGTATGGAATGTTCCGAAATGAAAGACGTGTCTTGTTTAGATGGGCCTTCCTGTCTGTGTGATGTGGGGCTTAATACATTTGGTGCAGGTAGCAGTGTGCTAGTATCACTTTCTAAAAAGTTGACTTTGAGAGACCTCAACATTAAAGGGTTTTTGACCTTCACTAAAGTTTTTGGGCTTTCCAAAATATATGTAGAATGACGACTTAAATCAGTTTTGGGGTGAACTTCTGTGAAACTCTCTCGGCTAACATCTGAGGATAATGGTCTTACACGACTTTCTTTATACCCATGAGGAGTGTTCTGCCCTGAATTTATATTCATCCTGTATGGAAGAATGGCAAGGGGACTATGTGAGAACCTGCCAGACTCTGGGAATTCAGCTGTACAGCTTATGAAACTGTCTATGCTTGACATGCTTCTCATATCAATAACTCCCTCTCGGTGAGCTGCTAACATTGGCACTGTAGGACCAGGAATTGATTCCATCTCTAGCTGCTCTGCTGGTTTGCTAGGCTGATTTAAGTCTTTCGAGTTAAGTATTGGCTGGGACTGTGTTTTTGCCATTTTGTTGTAAATGTCCTCTAACTGCTGGACATTGAGGTGTTGAGGACTTGAGCCACTTCGAGTCTTCTCTGGAGATCCTTGCTCTTTTGCATCAAAAGATTTGTTAGAACTTGTCTCTGACAAGGTCCTCTTTGTCCATTTCCATCTGCTAGGTGATAAGTGATTATCTTGGACTTTCTTTCCTGAGGTTTCATCTGTCTTTTCGACGACAACGTCCATAAGTTCTACACTACGAGCAAAGGCATCTTTCATATTCATGGAAACAATGCTACCATTTCGTTTGGCTCTTTCCAGTGCCTCCCTGCGCTTGACGGCTTTCTCCTGCCTCTTCTGCTCTTTGTAGAACTCTGAAAAATTGTTGACTATAATAGGGATTGGAAGAGCTATTACCAGTACCCCTGCAATGCAACATAAACCTCCCACTATTTTCCCCAGAAGCGTCTTAGGGTAGATGTCACCATAGCCAACTGTTGTCATTGTGATTGTTGCCCACCAAAATGAAGCTGGTATGCTTTTAAACTTTGTGTCATCCTCATCCTTCTCTGCAAAAAAGACTAAGCTGGAAAATATCATGATACCCATCGCCAAAAACAAAATGAGTAACCCTAGTTCATTGTAGCTCCTTCTCAAGGTGAAACCCAAGGACTGCAGACCAGTAGAGTGCCTGGCCAATTTTAGAATTCGAAGTATTCTCATGATTCGGAATATCTGCACCACCCGTCGGACATTTTGGAATTGAAGTACACTTTTGTTTGATTCCGTGAGGAATATTGTGACGTAATACGGTAAGATCGCCAGCAAGTCAATGACATTTAGTGGTCCCTTAAAAAACTTCCACTTATTTGGTGAAGACAAAAATCTCAAGAGGTATTCCATTGTAAACCATGCGATACAGACAGCTTCCACATGTGCCAGCTGAGGATTGTCTGTGGTTTGTCCAAATTCATCTATACCTTGTAGATCTGGAAGTGTGTTTAGTGACAAGGCAATTGTAGATAATATAATGAAGAGGATGGATATAATTGCCAAGACCTGAAATGAGAAGAGAACCATGTAAGTCATTGGAGCAATCAGTCCATGAAGGCAAAATAATAAGGTATTAATACAACATTACCAACAAGTGTTTCCTATCTTAAGATATAAATAAAGACATTTGAACCCGTAGATCTGCCCAATTTATAGGAAGGAGTCTCATTGGAAGAGCTGGAGGAAAGTTTTATCAACTTACATTCATAGGATCTAAAGTCTACATCAAAACTGTTCCCTTGAAAATACATTTCCATGTGCTGGGATTTGTAGTCAATGCATGGCTGAGCACCAGCTTTCCCTTTTAAGAATCTGGACTACAGTTCCATTAATAATACATATGTTAACACTGGCATTGGGACTTCTCTCTGTTTTTTTGCTAACGTGGCCTTTTTTGGTCATCGTAGGTGATTTTCTTTGACCTTAAAGCCACAATGTCCCTTGCAACAAGTGCTAAGAAGAAAGATCACTCTAATCTTCTTATGGCTGCAGTGGCGTCACTGACTCTATATTCTTCTTGCCATTAGAACAGCATTGAGGGATAACCTAGGCTGTCTGCTCTGGCCTGTGGTTGGCTTAGCCCATAGGAATGGATAATCTATATATAAACACACTTGCACCCAGTCTGCACTAGGGTCGCAACAGAAGCACTCATAAAAAAAGTGTATAAATAAACTCTGGCATTCTAATCTCTACCCTGTTTCCTGGCCAAGTATCATGGGAAATGTAGTTTTGCAGATGGCCAGGTGCTAAATGAGCCTTTGTCTTGGGACAGAATCAAATATGGAAATTGTAACAGAACAAGAAAAAAAAGCCCTGGTTTGTGTCATTTAAAGAATGAAAGAGTGACGGGTGCTTGATCAGAGCGGCTGGGAAGCCTTTCAATTTCTCAGGTTTTCCTTCTGATAAAGACTTTAATGGAACCAATTCCCAAGAGTCTCCTCTCTCTGATATATATAAGGATTGTCTGATCCGACTCACGTGAGGTCTGAATTACAATATATGCCCTATTTTATTTCTAGACAAGGCTTCCTGCGGGGCTTATGGTTATTCAGTGATTTTGCTCAAAAGCAAAAAGTTTAAAGAACAATAAATTGGTATATGACTATTGTTCTTGTCTACAGAGAATAACCACGTGAGCACAATTATCTATAGCCTCATAGTGTAGAAGGGAGACAGTATGGCAACTGTCAATTGTTGGTAGGTAGTAGCACTGCATTACTTGCCAGACAAAGTCAATCACCGTGCATCGCCGTGATGCTAACAATGTCTTTCCAGGAGCGACCAACAGTCACAGCTTTCCATTGTTTACCTCCTGAGGTTGGGGCTTGGGCAACATTGGAATGCTTTGGCCAACAGATGGAGCACTACTACTACTGAAATTCTTTGCATTGCTATACCCCATGGAGTTCAATGGAATGGGAATGTCAGCATCAAACCCTGCCCCTTAGCCATGTGGCAGAGAGCAGCCCATGTGCAAGTACAGAAACTAACACCATGTTCCCTTTATCTTAGTGTGGAGCATCTCCAAAAGGCAAAGGCTTAAAGGAAAAGTAAATGTTTTTCTTTTTCTTTCTGTAAATTTGCTCTAAACAG
>CM044448.1:7369865-7401543 GCA_024363595.1 Xenopus borealis
CCCTATAAGATATATTGGATGTAACTGTCAATGAATATCTGACACCCAACTGCTGAATGATGACGCTTATACATTTTCATTTTTGCGATAGGTCGCCCTTAAATAAGGAGGCAGGTTAAGATTTTAAGGTGGCCATATAAATGACGCAGATTTCCTACTGAACCTTATACTCGCACTTTGAGCAAGATTCCCATTGGGCGCCATTTGTTAGTGACAGAATAGCATTTGACCTGTTACTGAAACGTAAACAACGCCAACCGTAGGCTATGGTTAAAAAAACAATGCTAATAAAGGATAGACGTACCTTTAACCAGAGAACTGGAGCAGGGTCTCTAAGGGGTTTCCCCTCACCGCTACAAGACTGACGTAGAACCGCATGCTGTACATTGAGGGAAGTCATTGTTTACAAGGGGTTTTATACAATGGCCGGGCACACGTAAAGCGCAGACGTTCAGTCGACATACAAGAACCAGCAACAATAAAAATCAAACGACAGTGCATTTCGCCAAGTCCTTGGTTAAGACATAGTCCATGCAAAAGCACAATGAACATTGGAAACACGGAATATTAAGACAAAGCTGTGGTAGCAACGATGGGGTCAGTTATGTGATATAAAGCCTTGGGCTGTGTGTGTGTGTGCAACGCTCCAGCCTTAAAGGTGAACAATCGTGAATATGAATATTTAATATAAGCTTTGTCATATTGAATTAAGAAACTGTCTAAATACAATCAAATATTCAGGATTGTTTCTTAAAGGGATCCTGTCATGGGAAAATGTATTTTTTTTCAAAATGCATCAGTTAATAGTGCTGTTCCAGGAGAATTCTGCATTGAAATCCATTTCTCAAAAGAGCAAACAGATTTTTTTTATATTTCACTTTGAAATCTGACATGGGGCTAGACATAGTGTCGATTTCCCAGCTGACCCCAAGTCATGTGACTTGTGCTCTGATAAACTTCACTCTTTACTGCTGTACTGCAAATTGGAGTGATATCACCCCCTCCCCCCCCACCCAGCAGCCTAACAACAGAACAATGAGAAGGTAACCAGATAACTGCTCCCTAACACAAGATAACAGATGCCTGGTAGATCTAAATACAACACTCAATAGTAAAACCCAGGTCCCACTGTGTACTATTCCGTTACATTGAGAAGGAAAAACATCAGCCTGCCAGAAAGCAGTTCCCTCCATAAAGTGGTGGCACAAGTCACATGACTAGGGGCAGCTGGGAAATTGACAATATGTCAAGCCCCATGTCAGATTTCAAAACTGAATATAAAAAAAACTGTTTGCACGTTTGAGAAATGGATTTCAGTGCAGAAGTCTACTGGAGCAGCACTATTAACTGATGCATTTTGAAAAAAACATGTTTTCCCATGACAGTTTCCCTTTAAATAATCAAGTTTATCCTCACTATTCCTCTCTCAGCATCTGTTTTTCTCTTATAAGGCAGCTTTCCTTTCCTAGCAGATGTATTAGAGCTCACTGAAATAACTGATTCCAGTACATACAAAATGACTGCCTTTTGCACAAATTCTGCATGTAGAGAGACATGATTTCTGGTCATTTTAAGAAAAAGAGGTTTCCAAAAAAGACCGTTCGTTTCAATACACACGTGTAGAGCTGAATCATCAGATATACTGTACAGGTAGAAACAATATAATTCTACCTTTATCTTCACAATTACTTCTCTCAGCATCTGTTTCTCTTCATTCCGTCTTCATGCAGCAGTTGGGTGTCAGATATTCAGTCCCTTTCCTAGCAGATTTATTAGGGCTCACTCAACGGATTCCACTACAAACAAAATAACTGCCACAGTTTTTTTGGCACAAATCCTGCATGTAGAGAGACATGATGTCTGGTGAGTTTAATACAGTGAGCTCTAATACATCTTCTAGGCAAAAGGAGCCCCCTATAAGATATATTGGATGTAACAATGAATATCTGACACCCAACTGCTGCATGTAGAGAGACATGATGTCTGGTGAGTTTAATAGAGTGAGCTCTAATACATCTTCTAGGCAAAAGGAGCCCCCCTATAAGATATATTGGATGTAACAATGAATATCTGACACCCAACTGCTGCATGTAGAGAGACATGATGTCTGGTGAGTTTAATAGAGTGAGCTCTAATACATCTTCTAGGCAAAAGGAGCCCCCCTATAAGATATATTGGATGTAACAATGAATATCTGACACCCAACTGCTGCATGTAGAGAGACATGATGTCTGGTGAGTTTAATAGAGTGAGCTCTAATACATCTTCTAGGCAAAAGGAGCCCCCCCTATCAGATATATTGGATGTAACAATGAATATCTGACACCCAACTGCTGCATGTAGAGAGACATGATGTCTGGTGAGTTTAATAGAGTGAGCTCTAACAGATCTTCCAGCTAAAGGAGCCCCCCTATAAGATATATTGGATGCAACAATGAATATCCGACACCCAACGGCTGCATGTAGACAGAGTGAAGAGAAACAGATGCTGAGAGAGGAATAGTGAACATAACCTTGATTACTTCAGTAACGCTAGATCATTTATAACTGATTGTATTTAGAAAGTTTCTTATTTCAGTATGACGAAGCTTACATTAATTTTTTTTATTTTTGCAATACTTCCCCTTTAAGGACAGATCGCTATAACTTTAGAATACTGCAAAGGTAAAATACATTTGTATGAATGCACAAATAGCAACACAGAAACAGCAAGGCACAATCACAGCCTGTAAAACACAGACAGGAGCATGGCCCTGGGATAAAGTGGGGGGCAAACATAAAACAGATCAGATAGAATAAGATTTTTAAAACAGACAGCGGGGGCTCATTTATAAACACTGGGCAAATTTGCACCTTGGTGGCAACCCATAGCAACCATCGGTTAGCTCTTATCATCCAGGAACCGTGAAAGGGATCATCCGATTGGTTGCCAAGGGTTACAGCCCAGGTGCAAATTTGCCCAGTGTTTATAATCGAGACCCGTGGACATTAGTGTTTCCCCTAAAATCATCTCCGCAGGGTTTAGATGTTGCTATGGCAACATTAGTACAACTCGCTCACAGAATAATACTCAATGGAAGGTGTATATGTATATATTTTTTTTTTTTTTGCTATATATATATCTATATATATATATATATATATATAGATATATATAGAAGGGCATTATTAGAACACTTTGGCACACAACTTCACATGGGACAGTGATCTACTTAAAGGGATTCCGTCATGATTTTTTTATGATGTTTTTATTTCTAAATGACACCATTTAAATTGCAAATAATTCACTCTACAATATAAAATGTCATTCCTGAACCAGCAAGTGTATATTTATTTGTATAGTTGTAATATTGGTGTGTAGGTGCATCTCAGGTCATTTTGCCTGGTCATGTGATTTCAGAAAGAGCCAGCACTTTAGGATGGAACTGCTTTCTGGCAGGCTGTTGTTTCTCCTACTCAGTGTAACTGAATGTGTCTCAGTGGGACCTGGATTTTACTATTGAGTGTTGTTCTTAGATCTACCAGGCAGCTGTTATCTTGTGTTAGAGAGCTGTTATCTGGTTACCTTCCCATTGTTCTTTTGTTTGGCTGCTGGGGGAAAGGGATGATTTCACTGCAACTTGCAGTACAGCAGTAAAGAGTGGTTGAAGTTTATCAGAGCACAAGTCACATGACTGGGGCAGCTGGGAAACAGACAAAATGTCTAGCCCCATGTCAGATTTCAAAAGTAATATAAATAAAAAAAAATGTGTTTGCTCTTGAGAAATAGGTTTCAGTTTGGAATTCTACTGGAGCAGCACTGATGCGTTTTGGAAATTTTTTTTTTCTTCTCATGACAGTATCCCTTTAACTATCTGCCAATGGTATAGGCTACTTTAAAGGCACAAACAAATCGAAATAAAGAACCTGCATGCATGAGGATAATATATGATGCCATTGCACAGTACAACGGCAAATCTGGGGGTCCAACCTGAGCAGCAGCTCACAGTGACCTGTCCACTAACTGATCTACCTGAAGAAACATAGGGATGATAATCTAAATCCAGTATTGGTTCTGGGAAGAAGGTATAGAGCTGGGGTAACAGAGGAGAGGGGTTAGAGGCAAACACGGGGCCTGTGTAATACAGCTTAATTCTAACAACTGATCCCATGACTCTCCACAAACAGGTAGAGGAGCAGAGGATAATAAAATACATTATTAAAGGGCAAGGAAAGTGTAAACTAGAATAAGGCTAGAAATGGTGTATTTTGTATACTAAACATAAACATGAACTTACTGCACCACAAGCCTAATCAAACAAATGATTTATGCTTTCAAAGTTGGCCACAGGGGGCTGTCATCTTGTAACTTTGTTATACATCTTTGCAAGACTAGACTACATACACATGCTCAGTGTGATCTGGGCTATGCTTAGGGATCGTCATAAATGATCAAAAAACAAAGCTGCTTGAGTTCTGCATGGCTGTTAAGTAAGGCGGGGGCTCCCCCTGCTGTTCATAAGTATGATTGTTTCCCTGCCAGAAGTTAGGGACCGTGTGACAATTCCTATCCACGGCAGTAAATGAAGGGAGAATTTCACTGCATACAGTCAGGTTTCTTATAAAAACGGTACAAATTTTTTAGTTAAAGTATATTGGAGATAGATTTCTTTTTCATTAAAGGAAGTAAAAATGGGATTTTATTTCTTTGCCTTTCCTTGCCCTTTAAACATTTTATTCCACTAGGGACTAATGTATGAACTCAGGTTTCTGCATTAGGCATTGTTTGTAGGTGTGCTTGATGTATAGGGCAATAAAGAACTATGATTGCATTTATTTTTTATAAGATCTAAAGCTCTGGCAGAAATGGTTAAAGGGCAAGGAAAGTGTAAACTAGAATAAGGGTAGAAATGGTGTATTTTGTATACTAAACATAAACTTACTGCACCACAAGCCTAATCAAACAAATGATTTATGCTTTCAAAGTTGGCCACAGGGGGCTGTCATCTTGTAACTTTGTTATACATCTCTGCAAGACCAAGACTGTGCACATGCTCAGTGTGATCTGGGCTAAGCTTAGGGATCATCATAAATGATAAAACAACAAAGCTGATTGAGTTCAGCATGGCTGGGAAGTAAGGCAGGGGTTCCCCCTGCTGTTCATAAGTATGATTGTTTCCCTGCCAGAAGTTAGGGATCGTCTGACAATTCCTATCCACAGCACTAAATGAAGGGAGAATTTCACTGCATACAGTCAGGTTTCTTATAAAAACGGTACACATTTTTTAATTAAAGTATATTGGGGATAGATTTCTTTTTCATTAAAGAAGGTAAAAATGGGATTTTATTTCTTTGCCATCTAATAGTATTTGAGTAAAAACTGATCCATCTGGTGGGAAACATAAAACACACACATTTAGGGGGGTGGATATTAATGAACACAGGCTGATGCAATTATATACCACGGATGCAACATAGGTCTCTACAAGTTACACACGACATCCACGAATGTCATCGATCCCATCTGAACTAAACCTTGACGGAAATACAACAAACCGCAAAGATTTTCTGTATGCAAATATAGAATTCCCTTGAGGCATGTCGAGAAACGAAGACGGTAAAACGGATAAAAATCATTAAAACAAGGGGAAGCCCAGGGCTATAATGAAGATGGGAAAAAAAAATACATGTTTGAAGCAAATGCTTATTTATTCACAGTTCAGAAAAGAAACAAGGATGAAAAAAAATAAAGATGATATCAAAATAACCTGATATGAAGGTCGGTTGAATAAGTGCTTTTTTTTTTTTTTTTGTGAAAAATGTTTCTTACTCATGGAGGAACCTGATCTATATCTGTACAATAAATTATCTGCTACTCCTTCGTAAGAGAAAAAGAAATGGCAACAGTTGAGCTAAACACAAACCACCCTAACAACTCATCGCGCTAGAGGTATCCAATGAGATTAGACCCCGAGCGGCGTCAATAGGCTGCAGTGGGAGGTTTGTTACACTGATAGAACAGACCTAAATTCTGCAGCCCGCGACTCAATAGATTGTGACCATGCAGAGACGGCATAAATAACCCCACAAATGCTGGAGGCATTTCTTCAACGACGGTAGGTTAGTGTTTCGGCAAGGAAATGGTTCACACCAATGTGACGCTGCCAGCTTGAAGGTATCCTTGGAGGAACTGCAGGGCATCGGCATTCAGGCTTGTGCTGATCATTGAGGGCACCTAAGTGAAGAGTAAAAGGTTAATACCTTTCAGATTGTGATTGCAGTTGGGTGTCAGATATTCATTGTTACATCCAATATATCTTATAGGGGGGGCTCCTTTTGCCTAGAAGATGTATTAGAGCTCACTCTATTAAACTCACCAGACATCATGTCTCTCTACATGCAGGATTTGTGCAAAAGGCAGTTATTTTGTTAGATTTTGTTTGTACTGGAATCAGTTATTTGAGTGAGCTCTAATACATCTGCTAGGAAAGGAAGCCCCCCTATAAGATATATTGGATGTAACAAATATCTGACACCCAACTGCTGCATGTAGAGAGACATGATGTCTGGTGAGTTTAATAGAGTGAGCTCTAATACATCTTCTAGGCAAAAGGAGCCCCCCTATAAGATGTATTGGATGTAACAATGAATATCTGACACCCAACTGCTGCATGTAGAGAGACATGATGTCTGGTGAGTTTAATAGAGTGAGCTCTAATACATCTTCTAGGCAAAAGGAGCCCCCCTATAAGATATATTGGATGTAACTGTCAATGAATATCTGACACCCAACTGCTGCACGAAGACAGAATGAAGAGAAACAGATGAGAGAGGGATGGTGAACTTAAATTTGATTATTTCTGAAGCCAAGCAGAATTATTTTTGTTTGTATTTAGAAAGTTTCTGGTTTCAGTATGATGAAGCTTATACTGTGAAACCTCAATTTTACATCCCCTGATTTTAAGTTTCCCCTCATTTTACATTGTTTGGTGGTATTATGCATAATACATTTCCCAGATTTTACAGTTTCCTAGATTTCAAATGTCCCTTGAAAAAAAACGTCAAATGGGGTTTCTACTGTATAATGTTTTCATTTTCACAATAGCTCACCTTTAATATGCTGCCATTATAAATGCCATAAAATAGGTGTGGCTGCATATAGTGTGAATGTAACTTGGACCATGGTCGAAGGCTGACAGTTTATACTGCTGACAGAATGTATGTGTACTTACACTGGGTTATGTCAGATGAGTCTTCTTATGACCCCCCTGTACTAATGTTCACCCAAAAAGTAGAAATGCACAAATACCCATACACTGTAGCTTAAAGGAATGCAACTAAAACTGGTTTATTGATTAAAAAAATCTCATCTGTTCAATAATCTAGACTAGAATCAAAGAAAATGAGCTTACCCTGCCCGGACAAGCAGTGGACAATTTGTGAAGAGACTGTGCCAGCAGAATCTTGGGATTGTTAACCATTTGCCCAATAGGGTCATGTTCCTTTTTACCAGCAAAGGCCAGCTGAGAGAATGCTGCCTGGTAGCCCGGAGTATCTTCAATATCAATGAAATGCTCATCATCTGGGATGGTGTCGTCTTCGGGAAGCTCAAACAAGCCAATGAGAGCCTGGAGCAATGGAGTCCTGTTGGCAAAGTAGCAGGGCAGATTTGGGAAGTCATAACATTAAAAAGGGGGTTCCATCAGGTGTTCTTAAAGGAACAGTTCAGTATAAAAACTGGGTAAATAGACAGGCTGTGCAAAATAAAACATGTTTCTAATATAGTTAGTAATGTAATGTATAAAGGCTGGAGTGACTGGATGTGTAACATAAAAGCCAGAACACTACTTCCTGCTTTTCAGCTCTCTTGGTTTTCACCGATTGGTTACCAGGCAGTAACCAATCAGAGACTTGAGGGGGGGACACATGGGACATACCTGTTGCTTTTGAATCTGAGCTGAATGCTGAGGATCAATTACAAACTCACTGAACAGTTATGTCCCATGTGGCCCCCCTTATAGTCACTGACTAACTCAGAGTTAGAGCTGAAAAGCAGGAAGTTGTGTTCTGTTCTGTTACACATCCACTCACTCCAGCCTTTATACATTTTTGGCTAACTATTATGAAAATATTTTTGGATCAACTAGCAGTTAGGCAGTTAATAAAAAAAAAAGGTTGAACTTGATGGATGCGAGTCTTTTTTCAGCCTAACTTACTATGTATATATGGCCTATGAACACATTTACATGGACCAAGAACAAATGTTACATCTATCAATCAAATCTGTGCGGATAATCGCTGCACTGACATCATCAGAGACACAACACCTACAGGTAAAAGCTTTGTCTTACTGGCAAATCAATTAGATATTTATACTCTGTTACGAGTTATGTGACCGGATTTAATCCCCTTGGCAAACGATGGGAATAAATACACCATATATCAGAAGTGATATAGCTTTCAGTTAAGTAGTGATATTGCAGCGAGCTTGGGGTCACTTTGTAAAGATCTGCAGATTGTGTCATGGAGTAAAGAGGCTCCACATCTAAAGCATCGTATAGCTACTAGGGATGCACCGAATCCAGGATTCAGACTTTTTCAACAGGATTTGGATTCGGCTGAATCCTTCTGTCTGACAGAACCAAATCTGAATTTGCATATGCAAATTAGCGTCAGGGATGGAAATCATGTGACTGTCACAAAACAAGTAAGTAAAAAATATTTATACCGCTAATTTGCACGTGCAAATTCGGTCAAATCTTTCAGGAAGGATTTGGGGGTTCAGCCGAATCCAAAATAGTGAATTCGGTTCATCCCTAATAGTTACGACTGCCAGGCTGTATGCTCTGCTTACCATAGCTTTGTATACTCTGTGTCCATCATCGCTGGGCATTCCGTGAGAACCTTAGTGAGTCCAACAGCGCAGATCTTTTTTTCAATAGGTCCGGAAACTTTCTGTATCTCAGGGATAATGATCTTCTCCACAACCATCCCAAACATCCTGTTGTAAGAAACACACCGTGAATTAGCACAATTGCACACCCAGGACAAATATAATGGAGACAACGCAAGGTCCTGGTTAACTAAACTGTCATTCTTTCTGCGTCTCAAACTGAACAGCTAAGGCTGTGGGCTAACTGAAGGCCTGAAGCATCTCTTGCTCTACTGGCTGCATGATGAGGTTTATAAAACAGGGATATCAAGCTTCATAAAAGTTTTATCTCACAAGAGCAAATGGCTCAAACATGACAGCCAGCCATTGATTTCAGTGTAATGTCATCCCACAAGTGCTGCATTTAGTACTGTATACAATTCTGCTGTATAGGCTACTTATAATATATTTATCTATATATTACTTGGTAGTAATAATAATAAAATATGCAGAGAAGTAATGTGTTGTGCACATATGTTACTATTTAAAGAGGAAAGACATTGAGAACATAGCCAAGGAGTAGTGTCTACTTTCCCTTCATTTGCAGTTGTAGTTACCCTTTAAAGGGGAACGAAAGCCCCCCAGCACTAACTCCACAGGGACCATCTTCTCTAACCGATTCTTCTCTTTTTCTCTTCTTCCTGGATCCGGCTCCGTCGGCGGTACATGAGCAGTAGGACGCTGGTACTACTGCGCATGCGCCCGAAAGTTTGCTAAGTTCAATCGGCGAACTCCATGAACTTTGTGCGCAGTAGTACCAGCGTCTTACTGAGCATGCACGCCCATCGCCGTCCGATCCAGGAAGAATCGCTTAGAAGAGAAGATGGCCCCTGGGAACATCGCTGGAGGGGACCTGCATGAAGGGGTAAGTAGGGACTTGGGGGCAATAACCGCAGGGGGGAGGAGGAGTTTGAGTTAGCGCCTGGTATAGATAAACTGTGCAAAATAAAAAATGTTTCTAATATAGTGTTAGCCAAAAATGTAATGAACCAGAACACTACGTCCTGCTTCCTCTCTTGTTTTCCACTGATTGGTTATCAGGCAGTAGCCAATCAGTGACTTGTAGTGACACATGGGACATAACTGTTGCTTTTGAATCTGAACTGAATCCAGAGGATCAATAGCAAACTACTGAACAGTTATGTCCAAATGCCCCCGCCCCCATTATATATTACATTTTTGGCTAACTAACTATATTAGAAACATTTTGAAATTTTACACGGGTTACTCATCCAGTTTTTATTTTTACACAGGACTGTTCCTTTAATCAGAAGTAGCTGTAGAAAATCAGCTTCATTCCGGATCATTTTACTTACTTTGGCTGGATACTGTCAAACATTTCCTGCAGAGCAATGGCTCCAAACTTGATGCAAAACAAATTTAAAAAGACTAGGAAACCTAATATAGGAAGAGAAAAAAGACACAGGATACGAGATAAGTGCATTTTTATAACAACATCCACTGATGGGAACAGCAAGAACACACTTATTGGACGGACAAACAAGTATCTCTAAATTCTAAACAATGCTGTCAGGGCATAAATGTTTATTCACTTACAAACGACAGGAAATTACAAAGAGCAGGAAATGCATTACTTAAGGGCAACTCGTTTATAGTTCTACAGTCAATGACTCAACAATAACTAGGACTTTGGTGCACAGATACAGCATTTGGTATTTGCATTCAATTATTTCCATAAAAATGCAATTTAACGGGAAGACAGAATAATATACATTTTTAGTCTACATGCATCTTACACCTCGATATTAAAGAACTCTGAGTGTCACTCATGTATTAGAAGGGAAAACGTACCCCTTACTGTAAATAAGGAGATTAGACGTCGCTGAGAGGTTGTTCTGTGACCATATAAAGGCACAAGGCTGCAGGCTGAGTTATACAGGGAACTCTGAGTATCACTCATGTATTATAAGGGATAATGTACCCCCTACTGTAAATGATAAGGATATTAGAAGTCACTGAGGGGTGTGACCATATAAAGGCACAAGGCTGCAGGCTGAGTTATACAGAGAACTCTGAGTATCACTCATGTATTATAAGGGATAATGTACCCCTACTGTAAATGATAAGGATATTAGAAGTCACTGAGGGGTGTGACCATATAAAGGTACAAGGCTGCAGGCTGAGTTATACAGGGAACTCTAGAGTAGTATAGTAAAATATGATATTTGCATTGCTCAAACAACACAAATAAACTTACTTTTAACAAACTTGGTTGTTTTGGAACTTTGGAGCCTTTGGAAAAGTACAATGAAGATTTGCCTCTTGTATTGCTCAATACATTGTCTGCGGGCACAAGAACACAATCAGGACATACTTTACAAAACTGTGAGCCTTTACACTTAGCTAAGCAAAAATCCAACCAAAATGTCAGGTTTATTTGGCAAAACGAGCACTTCGATGCCATTAATCAAGAGCTAACCTGGAAATATTCTCTGGAAGCTTTAGGTGCAAATTACAAGATAGCCTGTTTATTCGGCGTATATATTTTCCGATGGATAGAAAAGGGAAACTTTCATGCTAATAAGGACTCCATATATTAACATTAACTGGCCATAAAAACGGGAACTAGCGCGAAAATGAAAATTTAACTCGGCATTCTTCACTATCCCTCTCTTAGCATCTGTTTTCTCTTCATTCTATCTTCATGCAGCAGTTGGGTGTGAGATGTATGATCAAATATATCTAAAAGGGCAAGGAAAGGCAAAGAAATAAAATCCAATTTTTACCTTCTTTAATGAAAAAGAAATCTATCTCCAATATACTTTAATTTTAAAATGTGTACAGTTTTTATAAGAAACCTGACTGTATGCAGTGAAATTCTCGGGAAACAATCACTTATGAACAGCAGGTGGAGCCCCTACCTTACCAGCCATGCAGAACTCAAGCAGATCATACTGAGCATGTGCAGTGCCAGTGTCAGACAAAGATGTATAACAAAGTTACAAGATGACAGCCCCCTGTGGCCAACTTTGAAAGCATAAATCATTTGTTTGATTAGGCTTGTGGTGCAGTAAGTTCATGTTTATGTTTAGTATACAAAATACACCATTTCTACCCTTATTCTATTTTACACTTTCCTTGTCCTTTAAAGGGGGCTCCTTTTTCCCTAGAAAAGATCACTATTAAAATCACCAGAAATCTCATCTCCCTACATGCACAATTTGTGCAAAAGGCAGCGATTTTGTACTGGAATCTGTGATTTCAAGTGAGCTAACATCTGCTAGGAAAGGAAGCCCCAACACCTGCATGAAGAGAGAAGAGAAACAGATGCTGGGAGAGAGATAGTGAATATAAAACTTGATTATTTCCCAACTGCTCCTTTCAAAGCCCTGGACTAGACATAAAGGATTAAAGCAACCCAGCAGTTTTACTTACGCAGGCAAATGCTCAATAATACTGTTAAGCAGATAAAATCCTTGATGATCGTTGGCCTTAGAGGCAATCAGTTTTTGGAAGACACCAAGGAGACCAGGCTAGAAAAAAAACAAAAACAACCAAAAATAAAATCATTAATATCCAAATAATTTAGGCGTGAATTTTTTTTTTTATAATAGGAGAACAAACGTACAATTTTATCAGAGGCACTTGCAGCAATGTTACTGGCACCTCTCTCTAGGTAGGCTTGCAGAAGTCTGACGAGAGGAGGGATATTTCCAGTTCTCTCCCACAGAACTGGCTGAAGTAGGTGCGGAAAGAGGGCCATGTAAGATGTTGGAATATCATTGGTGTGAATTTCCAGGAGCAAGGACATGACTTGAAAGACATAGGGGATAAACTCTGAAATGAAAAGAATAAGAAATTACTTTTTTTTTTACATATAACACTAACGTCTTTGCACAACCATCTAATTTGAGAACATAGTTATCATATTAAGCCATGATGTATGTTTGAGAGACGAGCAAGCAAGATTTGCGGCTTCTAAGCATGGGTAGTACATGGGTAGTACATGGGTAGTACATGGGTAGTATTATTATTATTATTATTAACATGTATTTCTATAGCACCAACTTGTTGCGTAGCGCTGTGTAGTACATGGGTAGTACAGGTATGGGATCCATTATTCAAAACCAGTTATACAGAAAGCTATGAAACGTGGAAAGTCCGTCTCCCATAAACTCCATTTTATCCAAATAATGCAAATTGTAAAAATAAATTTCTGTTTTCTCTTTAATAAAACAGAACCTTGTACCTGACCCCAACTAAGATATAATCCTTATTGGAAGCAAAACCAGCCTATTGGCTTTTCTAGAAGACTTAAGGTATAAAGATCCAAATTAAAGAAATATCGCTTATCTGGAGGCATTCTGGATAACCGGTCCCATATATAATTCCAACCTGATGCATGTCTTCAGCAGTCCAAATACCATCTCTTTTAGCAACCTTTCCACAAAAACTAGCATATAGCATGATTTCATACAAAAAAGGCCAATATTAAAAGTATGTACTTGTTACTCACTGTTAAAGGGGCCTAAGATGAAGAAATATGGAGCAAAAATTCATATTTGTAACAGAACGGACTGCTAGATAATATTAAAGCGCACCAATCATAGCCAAAATCAAACACATATTAACAATGTGACCAGTACAACCTAAACATGTTTAATCAAACTACATGTACAGTTTTTTTTTAAAAAACAGTAGTTTTTAAAAAAATCCCATACTTTGTCACTGACTACAACATGCAAATGAGCTACCCAGAATGCCTAGCTTTAGTAAACTCTAGAAGTATCAAGAGAAGTGCACACAGCAACTTCCACAAGGTGGCAGCACTAACACAGAAGTTTGGCAGATTTCAAAATAGCTTAGAAGGTTTATTAGGCAAGCAAGGAATTTCAACTGAGCATGTGCGAGATTTCAGAGCTACAGTTGGCTGTGAAGATATAGGTAGGAGGAGTCAGTGAAATCCAAGATGGCTGCCTCAGCTAGAACTGCAGTGGAGATAGGGGAGATTTTGCAGAAGGTATAGTGAGCTGATCATTTACATTATACAAACAATTCTAACTGTTTTAAAATAGGATTTCTTGAACTTTCACATACAGTAGAACCTCCATTTTACGTTTTTCAGGGGACCAGAAAAAAAATGGTGTAAAATCAGGGAAAATTTAAAATCAGGGAAATGTATTATGCATAATATATAGGTGGGACCACAAAACAACAATGTAAAATGAGGGAAAACTTAAAATCAGGGGATGTAAAATGGGGGTTCTACTGTATTGTATTTACTTAGTAAATCATTTTAGGTATGATTGGTGCCCTTTAAGTGTAACAGAACACGACTCTCTTGGTTTCCACAGTCAGTGACCAATCAGAGACTTGAGGGGGGAGAGCACATGGTTCATAAATGATGCTTAGCTGAATTCTAAGGATTAGTTGCAAACTAACAATAGATATGCCCCCCTTGAAGTTGCTGACTAACTCAGAGTTAGAGAGCTGAAAAGCAGGAAGTAGTGTTCTGGCTTTGTTAAGACATCTGCTCACTCCAGCCTTTATACATTATATTTTTTGCTAAATATATTAAAAACTTTTTCATTTTGCACAGCTTATTTACCCATTTTTAAATTTTTTTTACTGAACTGTTCCTTTGAAAGGTTGAGACTGCGTGCAGTGAAAAGTGTATGGAGTCACCATTGGGGCTTAATAGCTCTGTGACTCACGATTTCTTTCTAGTTGTACTTCAGAACTAGAGCTATTCTATACAAACAATTGTACGGACCCAAACGTAAAGGCACTCTGATATTTTGGTACGGGCTGGAACTGCTGTACCTTGAACATCGTTCTGCAGGATCTCCGTGAAGACCAGGAAGAGGGCATCCTCAAAGCTCCCGACAGCAGCAGGGTTTGCTCTGCAGGTGATCCGTATAGATAAACAGATGGACTCGAACATGTAGTGATTGAAATGCGGTTTGCTTGGATTCTAAAAGAGTGCATAATATTACTTCAGATATATTTGCAAACTGGTTTTCTATCTGAAAGGGTTAAATGCGGGTGGTTAGTAAATGGACGCCGACAAAGGTTCTTCTATAGGTTATGTCAATTGAATTTGTTGAATGCAGACTGGGAAGCTCGACATATTTCTTACACATTTTACTCGGGCCCTCTGCGGCTCCAGAACAAAAAGTTACAGAACTTGAAGACCCCAAATATTGCAGAAAGAAGAAACTCATATTAGAATCCCACAAATGTAGGTCTGAACTGATTATCCAAATAGGCCTTTGCATTTCAGGTACACCTATGCCCTAACAGCCCCCACAACAGCCCCCCCGCAGAGGCCCAAACAGCCCCCGCCAGAGGCCCAAACAGCCCCCGCCAGAGGCCCAAACAGCCCCCTCTGGCATTTGCCAGAACCCACATATTGCCAGTCCGGACCTGCACAAATGGTACCACTAACTTGGACAAGACTCAGAAGTATTCAAACAGTACCTTGCTCACTGCAAGCAGTTTCTGTGTAAGTTGGCTGATAACAGAAGGTATATAGGGGATGATGGCTTCCTGGAGCAACGAAAAGCTTCTCATGATTGCTGGAAAAGAGAAGGGATAATATAGAAGGATGTTTTCCGTTTAGTATAGATTTATAAATTCAAACCGTAAATATTTTATAGCGTTTTCAGTTCAGTTGTGTTCGGACTGTTCACAATAAACAAAGACTTTTTTTCAACCGATTTCCATTTTTTTATAGTTTTCCCAGAATTGAAGTTTTAATGCTTCATCTCTAGTGCTTCAGTCTGGCAGCTCAGTGATCCAGGAGCATCTGAACGGTTACAATTTGCTACATTTAGTGGATACAATTAGTTTATCAATTTCTCAGCAGTATCTTTGGAATATTAGCAATTATTGTATCAATTCTAACAGCTGCCTGTAATGAAACTCTGGGATTATTATGCAGGGACAAAGATCAACTTAATGTATCAGTCTAAAACAGTAGGCAACCCCCCCCCCCCTCTCCAAGAGCAGCTGTAGAAAGTGAAATATTTAGCTTTACAATTCAATATTATAAAAACAGTCACAAATAGAAAGTGATTGGGAAAAGTCTATTTTTGTTGAACTATCTGAAACCAACTGAACTGGAAAATGTGTTTGAAGGCAAACAAACCCATTTAAATGGCCAACTCAATTGTTACTAGGGATGCACGAATCCACTATTTTGGATTCGGCCGAACCCCCGAATCCTTCCCGAAAGATTTGGCCGAATACCGAACCGAATCCGAACCCTTATTTGCATATGCAAATTATGGGTGGGAAGGGGAAAACATTTTTTACTTCCTTGTTTTGTGCCAAAAAGTCATGTGATTTAGCTCCCTGGCCCTAATTTGCATATGCAAATTAGGATTCGGATTCGGTTTGGCCAGGCAGAAGGATTCGGCCGAATCCGAATCCTGCTGAAAAAGGCCGAATCTTGGCCGAATCCCGAACCGAATCCTGGATTCAGTGCATCCCTAATTGTTACTAATGGCTAGCTGCAAACACACATTTCACCTGTGCACAGAATGCATCCAAAGAAGCGATGAAAAGTACCTTTCATGATGTATTCATTCTCAGTTGAGCCAGGCAAGGAAAGGGCTTTAAATAGATTAGCTAAAAGGAGCTCCACGTATGGCATCATGTCGGCTGCTACAATGCTGAGGGTGGACACAAAGAAGAAAAAGAAAGTTATGCACAACACAGGGTCCCACTAACATTAAAAGGCCATGATCTCATAGGTATCCCAGCTAATTTAGCAGAGAATTAAAAGATTTTATAGCAATTGCTAGAAGGGATTTGATACTACAGGTATAGGATCAGTTAAGAGGAAACCCATTACCCAGAAAGCTCAGAATTACGGAGTAGCTGTCTCCCACAGACCCCATTTTATCAAAATAATCCAATTAAAAAAAAAAAAAAAAAATGATTTCTATGTTTTATAATAATAAAACAGTACCTTGTACTTGAGCCCAGCTAAGATATAATTAAAGGAAAACTATACCCCCAAATTAATACTTGAGCAACAGATTTCAAACTAAGTGGCATATTAAAGAATTTTAAGTAGCAACTTATGAGCATTTGCTTGGGGGGGGGGGGGGGGGGGTTAGCACCGTTTGGGTTAACTTCTCCTTCAACGCTTATTGGAAGAAAAACCAGTCTATTGGGTTTATTTAATGTTTACATGATTTTCTAACAGAATGTATGAAGATCCAAATTACAGAAACATCTGTTATCCAGAGAGCCCCAGGTCCCGAGCATTCTGGACAACAGGTTCCATACCTGTACATTGTACTTGATCCAAACAAAGATACAATTAGTCCTTATGGGAAGCACAACCAGCCTATTGGGTCTATTTAATGTTTACATGATTTTCTAGTAGACATAAGGTATGAAGATCCAAATTACGAAAAATCAGTTATCCGGAAAACCCCAGGTCCCAAGCATTCTGGATAATGGATCCCATACCTGTAGTAAGGCACAATTAGCCTCCACTAAGTAAATAATGCCCAATGGGTGGAAGTGTTTATGATAAATGCTTACTACTCAGATAGCATTCATATGCCTTTTATATAATCCCAACTGAATGGGAATTTTTTTTCATTTAAAACCCAGCTTGATGCAGTCGGGGGACTCCACAAACGTTTATACTTACAGGGTGGTGGTAGTGGCTCCTTTCATGGTGAAGAACCTCTCCAGGGCATGGGCTGCATAAGTATGCACTACTATACTTTCTGCCTGCAGATATGCTATTAGAAGAGGAATGGTCGCCAGAAGCTGTTCTTTGGGAAGCTGCAAACAGAAAATGCAAGGAACTGGTCTTAAAAAGCAAATACCTTTAAAAAGGGAAATACTGTCATTTTTGTGAATGCATTATGTTGTAGGGCTCTTCCAAAAATAGCCATCCTATATTTCTTATCTGGAAGACGCTTCATTTAACAACTGCCATTTCAGACAATCTTATGTGTGGGTTATTAGGTCCTGCGGTTCTACTGTAGTCTTTTAAAATATGGCAACAGATTAAAGAACAAGTAAACCTTTTTTTTTCTATCTGTAAATTTGCTCTAAACAGCTACCCAGATTAATGTACCTTAGTCCCTGCTGCAAGTCTGCTCTGGTTTCTGTGTTATCAGCAGCTTCTTTCCCTTCTTTCTGGTGCAGAGGAAGCCCAGCCCCTTAGCTTTCTGAGCTGACCTTATCTCTCAGACTAGTCCAGGAGATCATTTGCATACTATGACATAGCAGAGAGCAGTGAGTGTAGCAGCTTTTGCTTGGGGAAACTAGCTTACTAATGAAACACTGGCTCCCTCTTCCTCTCTATTGTGGAACAGCAGCAAATGGACTGCTCAGTAAACTAAGGGGCTGGGCTTCACTCTGCACCAGGAAGAAGGGGAAACAAGCTGCTGATAACACAGAAACCAGAGCAGACTTGCAGCAGGGACTAAGGTACATTAATCTGGGGGGCTGTTTAGAGCAAATTTACAGAGAGATAAAGAAAAACATTTACTTTTCCTTTAAAGGTTAATTCACTTTAGGCTCGTTATAGAAATTCATTCCAATATTTCTGCTCCTATCAAATAGGAGTTACTGATCTCCGGAGCCAAAAAATACCTATTGCTCCGGGAGGCTACAATTTGTAACTTTTTAATCCTTATTCAGCATAGTAGAAGTCACAGTGGACTCTAAAGACGACTTACTTGGCTTCGGAAAAACATGATATATTTAATGCCATCTGCTTTAAGTACTGGATATTCATTGACTGGGAGGAAGAGGGAAAAAAAATATATAAATCAGCAACATTTACAAATACATCATACAAACAGCAGTAGAGAGACTGGAACAAACGATAAATACAGGACAAGCACATAAATGTTCCTCTATGACAGGAACAAAACAATTATATATTAAGTGCAGATTCTACAAGCAACTTAAAGGGCAAGGAAAGGCAAAGAAATAAAATCCCATTTTTACTTTCTTTAATGAAAAAGAAATCTATCTCCAATATACTTTAATTAAAAAATGTGTAACGTTTTTATAAGAAAGCTGACTGTATGCAGTGAAATTCTCCCTTCATTTAGTGCTGAGGATAGGAATTGTCAGACAGTCCCTAACTTCTGGCAGGGAAACAATCATACTTATGAACAGCAGGGGGAGCCCCCGCCTTACTTACCAGCCATGCAGAACTCAAGCAGCTTTGTTTTTTGATCATTTATGACGATCCCTAAGCAGCACAGACCATACTGAGCATGTGCAGTGCCAGTGTCAGACAAAGATGTATAACAAAGTTACAAGATGACAGCCCCCTGTGGCCAACTTTGAAAGCATAAATCATTTGTTTGATTAGGCTTGTGGTGCAGTAAGTTCATGTTTATATTTAGTATACAAAATACACCATTTCTACCCTTATTCTAGTTTACACTTTCCTTGTCCTTTAAAATAACATGCTTATTGCAAATGGCTTGCTCGGGTAATAACAGAGAAAGCAGAATTAGCTGGAGGCGTTATCGCCATTATCAATTAATAATCACCAGCCCCAGTCATCAATAAAGCAGTGTAAATGTGTATAAAGATTTATTCAGGTTAAACCATATACTTGCAAATACATTTCTGACATTTACACCTATTGTTCAAATGCATCTCTTCCCCTTTGATTTTAGTCAAGCAAGACTTTTTTTTAAGTGTCTTGTATATATATATTTGCTTTCTGGAAGGTCCAACGTTAAAGTAATTTATACATAATGTACAGTTTGTCTGCAGTACATCAACTGGTGTGTTCTCTTCAGAAAGACTACTATAGTTTTAGATCAACAAGCTGCTGTGTAGCTATGGGGGGAGCCATTCAAAGCACAGGCTACATAGCAGATAACATATGAACCCTGTAAAATCCCATTGTATTCTATTACAGAGCTTATCTGTCTTTTCTCCTTTTTTTAGCTTGAATGGCTGCTCCCATAGCTACACAGTTGCCTATTTAGATAAACTATAGCAGTCTGAAGCAAATACATAACTTTACCAACAGTACATTATATTTTAATTACTTTTAATTTTTTGGTGTTACTGTTCCTTTAAAAAAAAAAAAAAACCCCACAAGCCAAGTACTTAGGCTTCCCTTCCAAGGCTTCTTAAAACCCACATTCTGCATGAACTCATTTCATATAAAAGGCCTGTGCTGCAAAAAGAGTTATAAAAAGTTATCCATTTCACGATTTTCCCATCGTATGTTATTCTTCTATTTGGTGTGTTTGGATACAGTATGGGTTTTGTGCGGTGTATCCCATCTAACTCAACCTCAGCCTGTAACAAAACCTATATTATCAAACTGCTCATCCTTATCCTTAATCACTTACGGTTGGGAGACTTTAAATCCGGAAGAATTTGATTGACAAAGAATTCGGTTAGATTGACAAGTTCATTGGCTTGAGTAATTCCATGCTGAAAGAAAGTCAATAGCGTTAGAAAAATGTTTATTAAATGTAGGGATGCACCGAATCCACTATTTTGGATTCGGCCGAACCCCCGAATCCTTCCCGAAAGATTTGGCCGAATACCGAACCAAATCCTAATTTGCATATGCAAATTATAGGTGGGAAGGGGAAAACATTTTTTACTTCCTTGTTTTGTGCCAAAAAGTCACGTGATTTAGCTCCCTGGCCCTAATTTGCATATGCAAATTATAGGTGGGAAGGGGAAAACATTTTTACTTCCTTGTTTTGTGCCAAAAAGTCACGTGATTTAGCTCCCTGGCCCTAATTTGCATATGCAAATTAGGATTCGGTTCAGCCAGGCAGAAGGATTCGGCCGAATCCGAATCCTGCTGATAAAGGCCGAATCCTGGCCAAATCCCAAACCGAATCCTGGATTCGGTGCATCCTTAATTAAATGGCCTTATTAATCCTCTAATCATCTTATAAATTGGGGAACCAGGACTCCACTGTGGGTGGCCTGCCTAAATCTCAAGCTTCGAGAGGGGACAGTAGAGAGAGTTTGAAAACCTACCTTTTGTGTTTGTGCTTTAGATGCCAAAGATGTAACCAAGTATATTGCAGCATCTTTGTGCTTCCAGTTCACAGAGGGGTTTTTTGCGTATTCTTGGAGCATTGAGTTAACATAACCCGAGAAGATATTGGTGACTGGGCCTTCAAAAAACTTGCACAAACCACGCACCAGATCACAAGCTGCTCTGCGCCTGGTATCAATATCTGAGATAAATCACACAGAAGAATAGTATATGTAAGAGCTGGTAATGCGAAGATTCAAATCCTCATGGCCCTAAAACATTCAAATAAAAGTCACATTTTCACTTCAGAAATGCAACTCTAGGCAAGACAATTTATGATCATCCACTGGGAAAACAAAAATGGTCAAGAAAATGACGGGTAAAATATTACCTGATCCCTCCAAGTCTCTTCTTATGTATTCTTCGGAGTTGTCCTCAAAAGCTTCTTCATCGGCAGCTACACAGAACAATTTCAAAAGGTTAAAGGGCAAGGAAAGGCAAAGAAATAAAATCACATTTTTATTTTCTTTAAAGAAAAAGAAATCTATCTCCAATATACATTAGAAAATGTGTACCATTTTTATAAGAAACGTGACTGTATACAGTGAAATTCTCCCTTCATTTACTGCTGAGTATAGGAATTGTCAGACGGCCCCTAACTTCTGGCACGGAAACAATCATACTTATGAACAGCAGGGGGAGCCCCTGCCTTACTTACCAGCCATGCAGAACTCAAGCAGCTTTGTTTTTTGATCATTTATTACGATCCCTAAGCAGCACAGATCATACTGAGCATGTGCAGTGCCAGTGTCAGACAAAGATGTATAACAAAGTTACAAGATGACAGCCCCCTGTGGCCAACTTTGAAAGCATAAATCATGTGTTTGATTAGGCTTGTGGTGCAGTAAGTTCATGTTTATGTTTAGTATACAAAATACACCATTTCTACCCTTATTCTAGTTTACACTTTTTGTCCTTTAAGTCTTTTTGGACTTTTAAGTCAGGATGCAAAATAAAACTGTATGAAGACTGGAATATTATATCAAGGATTGATTACTTGATTAAATACTATGCAGATTGAGCTTTATTCAAGACATTTTCTCTTACCTCTAAATTCCATATTGGGAACAATGACCTTTTCGCAGATACTCGTTAAAGTGTTGGGGTCCTCAAACAGGTTTTTATAGTGAGGTCTCTCGCACACAGATGCCAGGAACTGGATGGCATTGCTTACCAACTGTGCACAGAACAAAATCTTTAGTACAGGTATGGGACCAGTTATCCAGAAAGCTCCAAATTACACAAAGGCTGCCTCCCATAGACTCCATTTTATCCAAATAATTCAAAATTGTAAACATTATTCCCCTTTTCTGTGTAATAATAAAACAGTAGCTTGTACTTGATCCCAACTAAAATATAATTAATCCTTATTGGAAGCAAAACCTGCCTATTGGGTTTAATGTTTAAATGATGTTCTAGTAGACTTGAGCATTCTGGATAACCTGTATAGAAATGAATTCCAGACTTGCATTCATAAGAAGACCAATTAAAAAAAAAAAAAAAAAAAAAATCTCTTACCAAATCATATTTAACTTCTTGTCCTGTGGTCACCAGCAGGTTCCAAATGGCTGTGACAAAACGTGGCAAGTAGGGCTGAAATTCCTCATCGTATTTCTGAGCGTATAAAGCTGCGTTGTCACAGATTTGGGACTTTAACATTTCCAGCAACCCTGCTTCCTCTTCATCCTAAGGTGGGGGAAATGGTTTATAAGCAAGAGTTAAAGGGCACCAATCATACCTAAAATGATTTACTAAGTAAATACAATATGTGAAAGTTGAAGAAATCCGATTTTTAAAACAGTCAGAATTGTTTGTATAATGTAAATGATCAGCTCACTATACCTTCTGCAAAATCTCCCCTATCTCCACTGCAGTTCTAGCTGAGGCAGCCATCTTGGATTTCACTGACTCCTCCTACCTATATCTTCACAGCCAACTGTAGCTCTGAAATCTCGCACATGCTCAGTTGAAATTCCTTGCTTGCCTAATAAACCTTCTAAGCTATTTTGAAATCTGCCAAACTTCTGTGTTAGTGCTGCCACCTTGTGGAAGTTACTGTGTGCACTTCTCTTGATACTTCTAGTTTACTAAAGCTAGGCATTCTGGGTAGCTCATTTGCATGATGTAGTCAGTGACAAAGTATGGGATTTTTTTTAAAAACTGCTGTTTTTTTTAAAAAACTGTACATGTAGTTTGATTAAACATGTTTAGGTTGTACTGGTCACGTTGTTAATATGCGTTTGATTTTGGCTATGATTGGTGCGCTTTAAGGGTTGCTTGTGTTTAAAGTAGGGATGCACTGAATCCAGGATTCGGTTCGGGATTCAGTCAGGATTCGGCCTTTATCAGCAGGATTCGGATTCGGCCGAATCCTTCAGCCTGGCCGAACCAAATTCGAATTTGCATATGCAAATTAGGGCCAGGGAGCTAAATCACGTGACTTTTTGGCACAAAACAAGGAAGTAAAAAATGTTTTCCCTTTCCCACCCATAATTTGCATATGCAAATTAGGGTTCGGATTCGGTTCGGTATTCGGCCAAATCTTTCGGGAAGGATTCGGGGGTTCGGCCGAATCCAAAATAGTGGATTCGGTGCATCCCTAGTTTAAAGGATCAAAGGGAAGAGCTTACAATCCTGCTAACATGGGTGCTTTATCAAACCAAAAGGATCCAGACAATAAAACTATTCTACTTTCACGTTATGTTTTAACTACACAAATAGTTTTGGCTTTTCACTGAACATACTGAATAGCTGCACTTACTGCAGTTGCCTGACTTTACCCTTTAACACTTACATCGGTTTGCAATAGTTTGTTATCCAAAGTTAACAGGTTGTGAAAATTGGTCATCCAAGTCTCCATGTTATCTTCAAAAAATTCAGGAAGGTCCTAGTAAAACATAAAAAAAAAGCACAGTTGTCTTTTAAACATTTATAGATGAAGCAACCCAACGCCCAAACAAAAATGCTTGATAGGGTCACTAAAATGTGTACAGACGCTACTATATACGCTACAGAGCTGTATAGATAAAAGTCATGTAAAACAGGGAAAATCAGACCAATTAACACTTTCAGTGTCAGGCGTTGGAATCCTCAGGAGTAAAGCACACAGCACACCTTTTGTGCATACGAGCCCTAAAGTCACACACATCATTAGTGTAGACCAGCGGTTCTCAACCTGGGGGTCGGGACCCCTTTGGGGTCGACCCTTTCACAGGGGTCAATTAAGGGGTTCCAGGAGCAGGTTCATCTCTCTCCCCACTAGCCCTGGGGCAAGGTTGTAGCTCTCGGGTGTTGGGAGTTGTAGTTCAGTAACCTGTGTAGGGAAGCCAGTTGCACTACAACTTTCTATATCCCCTTAGCAGGGACTGCCATACAGCTCTCCTTGCCCATTTAAAATTAACATGGTAATTGGGGTGTGACCACAAAATGGGTTTTTGCCACACTACGCACGGAAAACAAACCTTTATGCAGCCACGCTGTCTCATGTACTTTCCTAAAAATCCGCTCTGGGCTGGCAATGAAAATATTTTATGGTTGGGGGTCACCACAACACGAGGAACTGTATTAAAGGGTCGCAGCATTAGGAAGGTTGAGAACCACTGGTGTAGACTGTGTTCAGACAACATGACTCATCTAACAAGATTTCATTCATCAACTACCTCCTCAGCCCCCTACACAAAGGATTTATAGATTCTTTTAGACATTCCAAGAAGCGATAGAGGAGTTCACCACAACTCCCCCGAAATCTTGTGCGGTTCCCAGTCACTCTCGCTCGGCAAGCAAGTCTCCATGATTGGTTAGATTCTCCACAGCTCAGGATCAACTCCACTTTTCAAATGTAGTTTTAAAGGGCAAGGAAAGTGTAAAATAGAAGAAGGCTAGAAATGTTGTATTTTGTATACTAAACATAAACTTAATGACACTGGCACTGCACATGCTCAGTATGGTCTGTGCTGCTTAGGGATCGTCCTAAATGATCAAAAAACAAAGCTGTTTGAGTTCTGCATGGCTGATAAG
This sequence comes from Xenopus borealis, assembly GCA_024363595.1. Lineage (NCBI taxonomy): Eukaryota > Metazoa > Chordata > Amphibia > Anura > Pipidae > Xenopus > Xenopus borealis. The sequence continues at coordinate 7,394,828 of CM044448.1, forward strand.
TAAGGCGGGAGCTCCCCCTGCTGTTCATAAGTATGATTGTTTCCCTGCCAGAAGTTAGGGACCGTCTGACAATTCCTATCCTCAGCACTAAATGAAGGGAGAATTTCACCGCATACAGTCGGGTTTCTTATAAAAACGGTACAAATTTTTTAATTAAAGTATATTGGAGATAGATTTATTTTTCATTAAAGAAAGTAAAAATTGGATTTTATTTCTTTGCCTTTCCTTGCCCTTTAAATCATCTTTATTTCATCAATTTAAACATAGCTGTCAGCACGGTTTAGTGCTATTTATATCTAAGGACGCGTTTAGTCCAGTGATTTTCAACCTTGTGCCTCCAGCTGTTAAGAAACTACAAGTCCCACAATGCATTTGCCTGACTGTGGCTGTCAGACTCCATTGCATTGTGGGACTTGTAGTTCCTTAACAGCTGGAGGCACAAGGTTGAAAATCACTGGTTTAGTCAATTCTAAAGGTCACTACCTCAGAGCATTGTTACATTTTACAAGAAATTACAACTATACAGCTAGTAAGTCCATTCTAGAGACACTCTTAAACTTATAAACACGTTAAAAACGTTGTTAAAATCAAAATCTCTGTATAAAGTTGACTTTTTTAAAACTAGTATACGGAGGAAGTGACCTTTAGAAGTCACGAAACGCGTCAGTAGATTTAAATATATTGCACTAAACCGCTACTTTTAAACAGATGAAATAAAGAAAGAGGTTTTAAAACTGTATTTGAAAAGTATGGTTGATCCCGAGCTGTGCAGAATCTAAACTTTATATATTCTTTGTATGAGAATTATATAATCTGGCTCACATCTATGGAATGACAGATAATTGTCCCTCTAGATCAGTGATTTTCAACCTTGTGCCTCCAGCTGTTAAGAAACTACAAGTCCCACAATGCATTTGCCTGACTGTGGCTGTCAGACTCCTTCATTGCATTGTGGGACTTGTAGTTCCTTAACAGCTGGAGGCACAAGGTTGAAAATCACTGCTCTAGAGTGCTATTATATATCATACCACAAGGCTCCATAGTAGAATTTTTTACACCGATATCTCCGTTGCTAACCAAAACCCCTTCAAAACAGTTCATTTAGACTTCTCACACACGTTACTGACCTGAAAATTTAGACTGTGAAAAAGCTTTGCTATTAGGATTAAGGAGGAGAACAGAACCTTTAAAGCACCGACATCATTTGCATGAGTATTACAGAGCTCAATGGTTGCCTAAATAAAAAGAGAAAAAAAAAATCGATTACAAAGATGTTACAATCATTTTCAAATGTTTCAAAAGGGGTTGTTTGCCTTTAAGTATGATGTAGAAATGCTATTCGGAGACAATTTGCAATTGGTCTCCATTTCCTATTTGTAGTTTTTGAATGATTTGGCTTTTTTCAGCAGCTCTCCAGTTTGGAATTTCAAAATATATCTGGTTGCTAGGGCCCAATCTACCTTCTCAGCCAGGCAGTATTTTGAATGAGAGGATGGACTATAAATAGCAGAGGGCCTGAACAATAACGGTCAACCTGTAGCCTTACAGAGCAATAGTCGTTTAGGCTGCAGGGGTCAGTGACACCCCCCCCCCACAATCATAAAAGGCGAACTAACCCTTTATATATAATTTGGCTGACAGCCTAGAGTGAGCTTACCTTAAAAAGGTCAGTCAGTGGCGAGGCAAAAGTATCCAGTACAAGTTTAATCTCTGTCCACAACTCGCTTGATTTAAATTCATGGCGATATCTGGCGAAAGTTGAGGCCAGTTAATATAGATTAAAGAAGTTCAACAAAACATGGACTATTTCCCAAGACCTCCTAGCAAAGTTTTACAATTCAGCCTTAGAAACTTTCTGCGTGGAGATGGTATTTAGGTCTTTCGTAGGCAAACACCCAAGTACTGGATAATGATTGTGGAGGACCAAGCATTATTTAATATTAAAGGGATCCTGTCATGGGAATAATTTTTTTTTCAAAACACATCAGTTAATAGTGCTGTTCCAGAAGAATTCTGCAATGAAATCCGTTTCTCAAAAGAGCAAACAGATTTTTTTATATTCAGTTTTGAAATCTGACATGGGGTTAGGACATTTTGTCAATTTCCCAGCTGCCCCAAGTCATGTGACTTGTGCTCTGATAAACTCCAGTCACTCTTTACTGCTGTACTGCAAGTTGGAGTGATATCACCCCTCCCTTTCCCCCACCCAGCAGCCTAACAACAGAACAATGGGAAGGTAACCAGATAACAGCTCCCTAACACAAGATAACAGCTGCCTGGTAGATCTAAGAACAACACTCAATAGTAAAAACCCATGTCCCACTGTGTACTATTCAGTTACATTGAGAAGGAAAAACAACAGCCTGCCAGAAAGCAGTTCCCTCCTAAAGTGCTGGCACAAGTCACATGACCAGGGGCAGCTGGGAAATTGACAAAATGTCTAGCCCCATGTCAGATTTCAAAACTGAATATAAAAAAATCTGTTTGCTCTTTTGAGAAATGGATTTCAGTGCAGAATTCTTCTGGAACAGCACTATTAACTGATAGATTTTGAAAAAAATTTTTTCCCATGACAGGATCCCTTAAAAAAAAAAAAAAAAGCAAATACTGCTGCAATAGACCCAAGAGGGCCTCAATTACAAGAGGGCCTCAATTATTATCCATTGGTGTCCTTTCAGATTGGTAGAGTTGGGTTTCCCACATGTGCTGCCCTGGATCCATCCCATTCATGCCTTATATGTGGCTACAACACCCATGATTTGGTAATTCTCACATTTCATGAGGGGCCCCCACTGACTGCAGGAACCCTTGTAGTGCCTTGATGGTAGATCTGCTTAGTTGGCATCTAATATCACCTTCTTCATGCTAAGTTTTATGTTAGCTGCCTGAATTTAATTCCAACTAAAAAAATATACACTTGCTGATTGAGGAATGAAGTTTTGTTTTGTAGAGTGAATTATTTGCAGTGTAAACCGTGTCATTGAGAAATAAAAACATCATAAAAATCATGACCGAATCCCTTTAACATATTAGCACTCCCAGTGAATTAGACCCTACTTGTCCTTTAACATACAGAAATTTTAGGCACAATGTAAAAATTCGATTTGCAATACACGGAATACTGAAAACAGCAGGGACCCACATAGTAAATGACAGAACCGCTGCGTCTGCCCGTATTCCAGCATGTATGAAATAAAGGGCAACACAAAACCTTTCATGGATAATCAGTAACTTCACTTAAAGGAGAACTAAACCCTAAAAATGAATTTGGCTAAAAATGCCATATTTTATATAGTGAACTTATTGCAGGAGGCTAAAGTTGCAGCTTGTCAATAGCAGCAATGATCCAGGACTTGAAACTTGTCACAGGGGGTCACCATCTTGGAAAGTGTCTGTGACACTCACATGCTCAGTGGGCTCTGAGCAGCTGTTGAGAAGCTAAGCTTAGGGGTCGTCACTAATTATCCAGCAGCAGAAAATTAGCTTCCATGGCTGTAATATAAGCTGATGCTACAGGGCTGATTATTAAATTCTGATGCTAGTTGCACTGGTTTTTGTGCTTCCATGTAGTAATTATCCATATTAATTCCTAATCAGTCTTCTATTGTGACTAGGTTTCTATTCTATGTGTACGATATCTTTGGAGTTAGTCCCTCAGCTTAGTAACTGACAACAGAACAGAGAATGTACAGTGAATCAGAAGAAAAGAAGATGGGGAGCTACGGAGGAATCTTTGGAGGGCTGGTACAGAAGCACAAAACAATGTACAACGCTTCTAGCTACTTCTTTAGTTTAACTTTGCTTGCCCTTTAAATACTTACAATTCGCCAGTTCCTTTTGATGTAGTTTTTGAAAGTGACAGCAGAGCAAACTTTGATGACATTATCTTGGGAGCGTTCCACCAGCGTTAAAAGCAGGAGTGGATAATTCTGATTTCCTTCAACTGATTCCAGATACTTTTCGGCTGGAGGAGTAACAAGGTACATTAGACTGGGCTTTGAGCTGGGTAAATATAGTAAGCAATGGAACATTCCCTAGCACAAGAGATGGCCTCAAATACTGGGGCCTACTTAAAGGAGAAGGAAACAAAAAAAAATATAACCCTCCCCATTATGTGTGTCATCAGGCCCCCTGCTGAAACGCCAGATTAAAAACTGTTATTTCATAACCAGCGTCTCAAAGTTTTGCCTCTGCTTTAAGTTTGGCGCCGCCATTTTCAAATAGGCGCCTCACTTCCACCCTGCGCATTGACATTGGCGTAGTTTCTAGTTAAAAATAAAGGTATGCGTCTTTTCCTTTATTTATAATTCAGACAGACCCGTTCACTGGCTTGATTTCTTACCAGCGATTTATTGCCAGCTTAGCTCCTCAGCTCCTGCGCTCGCTCGCTCGCGCAGAAGCCTCTCTTCTTAGCAGTGGGGAAGCAGGATCCCGATTGGAGCGGGGAGCAATGACGTACGGCTCTATCACGTGACCGCAGTCATTGCAACACAGGGAACACACAGGGTTCTAGTACGCATGCGCAGCTGCTAACTATTGCGCATGCGTGTGCCCTATTCAGAGGGATTTTCAGACTGCAGCCAGGGTAGGATTTTACATACATGTTTAAACTTTTTTTTTTTTAAGTGATTGCAGCACAAATATTGAAGAATTAACTAATGAGAGAATGTTTGATGTTAAAGATATATTCTCTTTATTGGCAACAATTAGAGCTGCAGTTAATTTTTGACTTTCCTTCTCCTTTAATGCTCACTTACTTAAAAATGAACCGTACCCCTGAAGAATTTTGCCCTAGGTTTGGGGAACCCACCGGTGATTTCATCCATCTGATTTGGAATTGCCCCCACCTCCTTCAATTTTGGACCCAAATAGTAGACTTCTTAGTGCACTGGAGTTCCCCAAGGGCATTGCATGCACTACCTGCTTTCTGTGGGGGGGGGTCCTATAATAGTACAATACCGCAATCCAAGCTAGCCTCAGATTCTGGGTCTGTTTGTAATCAATAACAATGCCTCCATTGGAGCTTGGCTCTTACTAGTTAACTACACTGGTCCGCGTTTTAAACTTGAGTATTAGACTAGGGATCCGGTCATCAAATTTGACCAGGTCTCTGGTCCTTGGAGTGATATAGCCCCCTTGCTAAACCAATCACCTTGATACCTAGTACAGTTCACCCACTATTTAACCCTCTATCAGCCCCTTCCACTGACCCAATAGATTTGTACCATTGTGACTCCCCCCCTTGACATGCAAGAATGTAAAAATGCAGTGTAAAACTATAGCATTTACCTGGGCGCCTTACAGCTGGGTCTGGATCAAGTGTTTTCTTCAGATATTCTGTTAGTCCCTGGAAATTGGCTTCACTCAGTTCCATGTTGGCAAGATCTGGAAGATACAAACAGGACAGCACATTAGCATTTCTACCAAGAAACATCAAGGAGTAAGTCCTACAACTTTAAAGGGGTGGTTCACCATCAAGTTAACTTTTAGTATATTGTAGAAGGGCCAATTCTAAGAAACTTTTCCATTGGTCTTCATTATTTATTTTTCATAGTTTTTTTAATGATTTGCAATTTTCTTCTGTTTCTTTGCAGCTTTCAACTGGGGGTCACTGACCCCATCTAAAAAACAAATGCTCTGTAAGGCTACACATGTATTGTTATTGTTACTTTTTATTACTTATCTTTCTATTCAGTCCCTCTCCTATTCATATTCCAGTCTCTTATTCAAATCAATGCAGGGTTGCTAGGGTAATTTTTACCCTAGAAACCAAATTGCTGACACTGCAAACTAGAGAGCTGCTGAATAAAAAGCTAAATAACTATAAAACCACAAATGATAAAAAATGAAAACCAATTGCAAATTGTCTCACATCACTCTCTACATTTATACAAAAAGTGAACTCAAAGTTGAACAACCCCTTTAAGCCCACAGAATTATTTTCTATTATAGCCTACAAGGGACCTTGCAGAAAACATCTCGGAACAAACAAGGCTCGACACTTATTCATGAAACGCAATATGCTGTCGGTTACTCAGGGATAGGGAACCTTGGCTCTCCAGCTGTTAAGGACCTGCAAGTCCCAGAATGCAATGAAGGAGTCTGTCATGATTCATAAAGGCAAATGCATTGTGGGACTTGTAGTTCCTTAACAGCTGGAGAGCCAAGGTTCCTGATCCGCTATATAGTCTTTTTTCCTTTCTTTAATCGCCCCTCAATAGTCTGAGACAGAACTGATTCAAACTTTACCCTCCTTTCTATCTTCCTACTTTCCTTTTCTGAGCAAAAAACCTGACGATATAACGAGAGTGCAATGATTGCTGATCAAATCAAGTCAAATAAAAACTATTGAATTAAAAAAAGAAAAATCAAGGTAAAATACCTGTATGTTATTTTGCCCGAGAAAAAGGCATGTCCAAAAAAAAAAAAAAGGTTGAACTTGATGGAGTCTTTTTTCAGCCTAACTTACTATGTATGTAAATATCCTGCAGTAGGACATTTGCCGGTTAGTACTACTGCACATGCACCCAAAGTTTGCAGGTTGAACTTCATGAAGTTTGGGCGCATGCGCAGAGTAACAACTGACAAATGCGTCCTACTGCGCATGCGCCGCCAGGTGCCGACGGATCCAGGAAGAAGACGTTGCTGGAGAAGATGGCGCCCATGAACCTGGCAGGAGAGGTAAGTAGCAACTTGGGGGCATTTGGGGGGGGGGG
>CM044448.1:7431861-7469001 GCA_024363595.1 Xenopus borealis
CATTAAAGAAAGTAAAAATGGGATTTTATTTCTTTGCCTTTCCTTGCCCTTTAAAAGACAATTTCGACTTTTTAAAGTCATAATTATGTTGGCCCTAGTGCTCTTCTGTAATTAATGAACCACAGATTTACAGGTTACATAAGGAAAGATAACACATATGAGTAAGGGGGCGGGAGCAATCTAAAACTGTATTACCTTGTCCTTACATCCAGCTTGCACCTGTTTATAATGCAGGAAAGCTCAAACAAAATCGGGAACCATCCTCGCACCCAGACCCTGTCACCAGGGGCAACATTCATATCATCACTAGTGTACTCCCTCAGTGCCTGCAAGATAAGGGCGATATAACAGGAGCCATTCTAAAACTGTAAATCTGGGATCACCATAAATAACACAATCCATGAGAAAATAAAGTGCTTCTGACCTGGGGCTTTTCCGAGATATACTTTGCACAGTAACGTATCAGCCGAATGGCTTCCATGCTGGTGTCAGGGAAAGCAGCATTGCAAGCAAATTCAGACAAACATTTAATAGCATCCTGGAAGGAATCTATGGCTGAGGAAAAGTGTTGCTGGAACACATTGGCTGAGAGAGAGAATAGAAAAAGAACAGCATATAAGATTAGTTCATTTATTTTAACCAATTGCATTGTTTCTGAAGAACAGTAAGACCGTACTCACTAACAGTATGCCCCACGGTGTGGAAGGACAGCTCCACAATATTCCCATTATGGTCCGAGGCTGCTTGGTAAAAGACTGCAAAAACGTTCTTCCATCCCGAGCGAATGTTACCAGCCTGGCTATTCACCATCTGAGTGATGCAGCGTATGACCATGTCCCGAATTGTAGGAGACCTTTCGGGGGAAATAGAACGATTCGGTTATACCATGTGACACATGTAGGGTTGCCACCTTTTGAAAGATGTATTACCGGCCGGCGGGGGGCGGGGCCAAAAGGGGACGGGATGTGACGTCAAAGGGGGCGGAGCCACGTGAGCACTCGGCTGAAGACGCGAGAAAGGTAAGATTTTATTGTATTTAAAGGGCAAGGAAAGGCAAAGAAATAAAATCCCATTTTTACTTTCTTTGATGAAAAAGAAATCTATCTCCAATATACTTTAATTAAAAAATGTGTACCGTTTTTATAAGAAACCTGACTGTATGCAGTGAAATTCTCCCTTCATTTACTGCGGTGGATAGGAATTGTCAGACAATCCCTAACTTCTGGCAGGGAAACAACTATACTTATGAACAGCAGGGGGAGCCCCTGCCTTACTTACCAACCATGCAAAACTAAATCAGCTTTGTTTTTTGATAATTTATGACGATCCCTAAGCAGCACAGATCACACTGAGCATGTGTATGTAGTCTAGTCTTGCAAAGATGTATAACAAAGTTACAAGATGACAGCCCCCTGTGGCCAACTTTGAAAGCATAAATCATTTGTTTGATTAGACTTGTGGTGCAGTAAGTTCATGTTTATGTTTAGAATACAAAATACACCATTTCTACCCTTATTCTATTTTACACTTTCCTTGCCCTTTAAGGCAAGGCAAGGCAAGGGTCTTTTTTAAGGGGTATTATAAATTTACCGGCAGCTACATTGCCGGTAAATTTGTAATACCGGCCCCGGCCTTGGCTAGTGTTTTACCGGCTAGGCCGGGTGGCAACCATAGACACATAAAAATGATATGATGGGATTGATTGGTTCCCAGTGGGACAGATCCTGAGAATTCAGACAGTGTATTTGGAGAGCAGGCACTGGACATGCAGAGGTTTCTTGAGAGGGGATACAGACAAAAAACAATACATAAAAACAAACTGGTCAGCCAGGGTTGCCTTCACTACCAGATATAGTAAACAGTGTCAGAAATTATAAAAGAAATTCTACCTATTTTAAATGGTGATGACGGTTTCTTTTAAAGGATAAGGAAAGTCATCCTGTACTTTGGGGTGCTAAATGTTAGGCACCCCAAGTGCTTGTATTGACTTACCTGAAACCCCAGGCTGATGCTCCTATCAGCAGAAAACTGCAAAGGCCCCGCATTATAACAGCGAGCGCCATGGAGCGCATCTCATGCAGTAGAATGAAAAGACAAACTTTAACTAAAAAGTCGGCTATTTAATTCTACTGAGCAGGCGTCTGCCCCGGGAAATTTGAAGAAAGAGGTGGTGCTTGCTGGAATAACCCCCGGGCCAATGCAGTTTTCGGTTGATAGGAGCACTGGCCCAGGGTTTCAGGTAATGTCCATGAAATGAAAAATCCAGAAGCACACCAATGTAATCTTAGTGAAGTCTGTGATTTATTAAGCCCATATATATCCAAAAAAAGGCAACGTTTCGGACCCCACTGGGTCCTTTATTAAGCCTGAAGTGCTCACAATTCCAAATCTCAATAAATAGTGTTAGTGGGAGTAGAGAAAGTAGAAAAAGTGGGTGTGTTTAGGTGATTAGATAATTGTGTAACAATGTGTTCAAATACATTCAAAAATACATTCAGGGTTTCAGGTAAGTCAAAACAATCAGTTGGGGGTACCTAACATTTGGCACCCACTAGATCAGGATGACTTTCCTTCTCCTTTAAGGTTTTGTGCTCGGGTATCATTATTAACGAGCACACATGTTAAGACATGTTATCGCCTTTAAGTAACAATAGGTGGTATCACCCTGGTTTTAAATTTCATGATTAATGTGTTGGTAACAAAGGCACCTATGATTAAGTACCAGATGGTATGAAACACGTAGGGTGGGCCGTATGGCGTCAGTATGTACCATTTTAATCATATTTCATAAAACTTTGACTTTTTTAACCAATTTTGAGTTAAGGGACATATAATTGTTGGCGTCCCCGGGAACTGGGGCAAGTCCCTATTACTCATTTGCACATTATGAACTAACTAACTATATAGACTCCCCCATTATTGGTATAATTGTTTCAAATTGTGGGAGACCCCCAGGAAATAGATTGATTTAGTTATACCATGTGACATACAAATATAGAATGCCTCCACTGATTCAGTTACACCGTGTGCTACACACAAATAAAATGATGGGGTAAGTGGATGGGTCCCAACAAGCAGCTTACATTCCTTTTGTCTCATATTTACGGTGGATTTGCCTACATTTCACATCAAACTAAAGCAACGGCACACCTGTTTTTCTTCATAATATGTTCGAAAGGTCTTAAGAAATCTTTCTGGAAGCGGAAGTTGGCCAATTCATCCTTTTCCAGAAATTTCATGGACAGCTGACGCAGTGAGTCAACGGCAAAGATTGCCACGTCCTCATTGGGGTTACAGCCAACCTGGAAAATAAAAGAGAAGATGCGCGGTGGTGTTTAACACAATCTTGATAACGTGACTGGAAAGCAACATGGAAACATTCACTATGACTTTTATATACAATCAAAAACATATTTTTCTATTAAAGGACCAAGATCTTAAAGTGGACCTGTCACCCAAAAAAAATATTCAAAATCGCTATTTTATCACATTAGTCAAGCAAAATGAACATTAATTACACTATATAAATTATTTTAATCTTGTTTTCTTCAGTCTGGGAATTCATAATTCTAGCAAGCAGACAGGAGCCATTTTGTGGACACTGTTATTAAGACAAGCCTTGTATCATCTCAGAATCTTGTTTGTGCACCAGAATGGGGGACCCGATGTCTATCCCCATGTCCTGGCTACACAATTAAATGGTTAAGAGAACTGGGGGAATGTGTGGGGAGCAGTGACATGTAGGAAGTGCTGAATGGAAAGTGAAAGTAATTGTCTGCCTAAGGCATAGAGGAGTGTCAGACAATATTTGATTGACAGCTGAGATTTTTAAATGAGCTTAAAACAGCTATGAATGCTTTAATTAAAATTTGAAATTGGATTTCCTGTTTTATTTGAAAAGGACTTTTATTATACAGATTTTTGTGTCTGGGTGACAGGTCCACTTTAAAGGGGGGGTTCTTCGTGATTTTTTTTATGATGTATTTTTTTTTATTTCTAAATGAAACGGTTTACACTGCAAATAATTCACTCTACAATATAAAATTTCATTTCTGAACCAACAAGTGTATTTTTTTTTAATTGTAATATTGGTGTGTAGGTGTAGGTGCACCTCCCCATTGTTCTGTTGTTAGGCTGCTGGGGGGGGGGGGGGGGGAAGGGAGGGGATTTTATCACTCCAACTTGCATTACAACAGTAAAGTGCGACTGAAGTTTATCAGAGCACAAGTCACATGACTGGGGGCAGTTGGGAAACTGACAATATGCCTAAGCCCACATCAGATTTCAAAATTAAATATTAAAAATTGTGTTTGCATTGAATTAAGTATTAAAAAATCTGTTTGCATTTTGAAAAAAAAAACTTTTTTTTTCCCATGACAGTATCACTTTGAGGATCTGTATTTACAAATATAAACAGACTGAGTTATGTTGCACAAATTTTCTGTGATAAACTAAAACAGGGAGATTTTTCCTTTACAATGCTTTTATCTTCAGCCCACTGGAGGATGCTGGGAGGAAGGGTTAAGTTACCTTCAAGGGATACATTTCATTTTATAGTGCTGCTCCAACAGAATTCTGCACTGAAATCCATTTCTCAAAAAAGCAAACAGGTTTTGATATATTTAATTTTGAAATCTCTAGATATATTGTCAGTTGTACAAATTTTTCATTTTGACATCTGACACGGGGCTGGACATATTGTCAGTTTCACAGCTGCCCCCAGTCATGTGATTTGTGCTCTGATAAACTTCCTTCACTCTTTACTGCTGTACTGCAAGTAGTAGTGCCTCTAATATGCCTCTAAGTGCTGATTTGGTCCTGTTTTTTGGCTCTGAAGGCCCCATAGGCATGATAATGGCCCGGTGGGCCGAGTCAGCAGCTTTTAGCATATGAACACCTTTAAAGTGAGGACAGAATGAGTTGTTGAGGAGCAGCATTCTATCTGGGGGATGGTTAGAAGAGAGGTTGGAATATACAGAAGGTCAAAGAGTTATCAAGATTATTGTTTGGGTTTCATAAGGCTGAAAACCGAATAGAAACCAAACAGATATGGCATACAACAAGGTTAATGAATGAAATCTTTAGAGTATTCATAAAATTACTTTCCTGTATAAAATGGGGAAACACAGAGCCGCATGCTGGTACCTCAGTGAAGCAACTATAACAAAAGCAAATATAAACAGAGGCTACAAAGCACCTTGTTGAAATGGTCTCCAATCACTTGCCATATCCTGGACCACTGCAAACGGATTCGGTTCATGTTGTAGTAAGAAATCTCGACAATCTTCTGCAAGCTGAACATCCGTGGATGGTGAATGGAAGCCAGTTCATCCATGGAGACAGCACACAGACACCGAACAAAGTCGACTGTAACGAGTTATCAACACACAAATCAGGTTAAATAGTAGATTTTATTTCCCTGCTGGGTCAGTAATACAGAGATGCAATCTATTATCTGAATGTTTGTCTCTTCAAGAAGTGCTTCTCTTAGAGCAGTGATTCTCAAACTTGGCCCTCCAGCTGTTAAGGAACTACAAGTCCTACAATGCAATGATGGAGTCTGACAGCCACAGTCAGGCAAATGCATTGTGGGACTTGTAGTTCCTTAACAGCTGGAGGGACAAGTTTGAGAATCACTGTCTTAGAGAATTGTTTTATTCTACAATTCAATTATCGGAGAGGGGGTCTGGCCCAGTGAGGGTCCTTGAGGGTCGGGGCCCACCAGGTGTCCGACCCCTTCTCAGCGCCAATGGCCCAACTAACAAATCACCTGTTGCTAAAAGGTTTTTATATTAGGCATCATTGATCATAGAAATAGGACCAATACAATCTAATACTAACCAATAGCATATCCATCCAGTCTAGTTGATCCGGTAAATATCCTGCGGAAAAAAAAAGTATTGGCATGTTAATGTTGTTTCTTTGGTTGTGCCAAATATATTATAACACCCTTTGCCATAAATAGGTTTTTCTGTTACTGTGACCAGAATAATCCCACAAAGTTTTTAAAGGGATACTGTCATGGGAAAACGCCTTTTTCAAAATGCATCAGTTAAATTAGTACTGCTCCAGCAAAATTCTGCACTGAAATCCTTTTTTCAAAAGAGCAAACTGATTTTTTTTTTTATATTTAATTATAAAATCTGACATGGGGCTTGACATATTGTCAAGTGCTCTGATAAACTTCAGTCACTCTTTACTGATGTACTGGAAGTTGGAGTGATATTACCCTCCTCCCCCCAGCAGCCTAACAACAGAACAATGGGAAGGTAACCCGATAGCAGCTCCCAAACACAAGATAACAGCTGCCTGGTAGATCTAAGAACAACACTCAATAGTAAAAATCCAGGTCCCACTGCAATGTCTTCAGTTACATTGAGCAGGAAATCAATAGCCAGTAAGAAAGCAGTTCCATTGTGAACCAAATGCTTTTTCTGAAAGCACATGACCAGGCAAAATGACCTGAGATGCACCTACACATCGATATTACAACAAAAAAATAATATACTTGTTGGTTCAGGAATGGAATTTTATAGGTTAGAGTGAATTATTTGCAGTGTAAACAGTGTCATTTATAAACTGCATAAACTGCACTGTTCATAAACTGCATACGAAGAAGAAAAAGGCAGTTTATTCCACTCCAGAACATTTGGTAAAAAACTGCTATTTACTCACAAGGAGCCCCGACCAACAGACAAGCTACTGGTGAAATACTTGGTGAAATGTATTCAGTGTCGGACTGGGACACCAGGGGTCCACTCAAAAACCTTAGGCCCGGGACCCACACAAAAACTTTAGACTAGGGGCCCAACCAAACACCTTAGACTAGGGGCCCAACCAAACACCTTAAAACCAGACTCTCAGTACTATATCCCTCCTCTCCTCACTCAACCTCTATTCTCCTAGTCTCTTTTCTGTACATGCCATAATCTAATATTCCTATTATTATCTATTTAGCCTCTTTGTTCTCATAGAAATCGGGAATGGCCATGAAATAGGCTAAATATTTAACAGCATGAGGGCCCACTGACACCTGGGCCCACCGGGATACCAGGAAAACTCCCGGTGGGCCCAGGTGTCAGTGGGCTCCTCATGCTGTTAAATATTTAGCCTATTTCATGGCCATTCCTGATTTCTATGAGAACACTGAATGTATTGCTTTAATGTGTTCAAAGAATAAAGACATGGCTATGGTTGCTTACCTGTCCACTGCTACAACAACACTCTGAGAACTTGTTTCTCCAACAGACTCCTGGAAACTTGTCATCTGCTTCTTATCAACTCCCACGCCAACCAAGTTGCCTATGACAATCCAAAGGGAACTTTTTCAGGTAGGGTAAAGTTAAAAAAAAAAAAAACCCTTAAAAATATCACCTCTCTCATTAAAAATGAACATTTTAAGACAATCCGCAATGTCTTTATTTAACTACCTAATGGATACAATTATTTTTGCCACCGCACTCCCGCAATTTTACTCACACTGCTGAATGTGGTGCTGGACTCCCGTAGACCCGGCTAGGTCCCTTAGTGACAATTGTATTGTAGAAATCGGATCCGCACACACATATTCTTGCAGTTGGGGGGATTCCCCTTTTATTTCACCAAAGATTCAACGTTTCGGGGGGAACAATCCTCCCTTCATCATGATGAAGGGAGGATTGTTCCCCCCGAAACGTTGAATCTTTGGTGAAATAAAAGGGGAATCCCCCCAACTGCAAGAATATGTGTGTGCGGATCCGATTTCTACAATACAATTTATTTAACTACCTGCCTCTACATACTGTTGAGATTATATCAAATCAATTTGCTACATATATTGGCAACTGGATAGCCATTTAGATTACAAGTAATTTCTGGAGAACAATTACATTTTTAAAAAAAAGTTGTAACCAATTCACATATATCCCTGTTGCTCTGCTGTTGTTTTAATTTTAATCACTATTTTGGATTCGGCCGAACCCCCGAATCCTTCCCGAAAGATTTGGCCGAATACCGAACCGAATCCGAACCCTAATTTGCATATGCAAATTATGGGTGGGAAGGGGAAAACATTTTTTACTTCCTTTGTGCCAAAAAGTCACGTGATTTAGCTCCCTGGCCCTAATTTGCATATGCAAATTAGGATTCTGATTCAGTTCGGCCAGGCAGAAGGATTCGGCCGAATCAGAATCCTGCTGATAAAGGCCGAATCCTGGCCGAATCCCGAACCGAATCCTGGATTCGGTGCATCCCTAGTTTTAATTTGCCTGCACAACAGTAGAACTCACCTAAACCCAAGCCCATAAACTCCTCTCCACCAGATGTGTAGCTTTTGATACTTCCTTCCCTTTCACGTCCTGTACCGGAAATATAGCGAGTTTTTACCCCTGTTCCAATGAGCTGAGCAAGTTCCAGCTGGCTGATGCATTTCAAAATCTAGTGCATAGATAAAAAAAGAAAAGTTTCCATATGATCGTGACAATAATATTCTCTAACATGCACATACCGATTTAGGAATGTTGGAATATGTAATGTTACACCAGCTCTTGTGACAAATCTGCATTATGAGCCTGGTCAATCTACAAAGAAAACGATTGTATACAGCAGATCACTCCGTACCTCATGCCAGGAACTGGCGAGGTAGTTTCCATCTGTATGGGCCACAGTGATGAGGGTTTTAATGGTGTCTATGTTCTTCTGCTTCATTTCTGTAATACTGGAGCTGGCTGTTAGCAGTGAAAACCGCGCCAGAGCCTGAACATAAGCATCCCTTTCAAGCTGGGCAAAAAAAATTGGTGCAGTTTTAATAACAGAATTTAGCATGGCATTTATAATGTACAATGATCAGATTTATTAGAAGTATCTGATACATAATGGCTAGTTGTAAAATAAATCATAGAAGAAAAACAACCTGCTCAGACCTAGAGGTCATATGGAAAGCGAAATCTTATTACAATTATGACACTAACATAAACACTGACCTGCATGGTAAAAATACATGATATTCTTATTGCACATCGTATCCCTTCCAGGCACAGGTTGGCTACTTCACTATCATCGCAGTTCTGAAGGCCTATGCTGAAAGCAGCAAGCAGTGGGGTCCAAACAAGCTGTGAAGAAAGAAATATCGGTTAGAACGCTCAATCTCATTGGCCCATATAACCAACCCCATTCCAGATAATCATCACCCTGCTAGTTTCCAAGTTGTTAAGACGAGTGGTAACCAGTAACTCAGCACTTACTTTAAACATAGGTCTCACGTGATCCAGATGGGTTGCACTGGTAAACTGAGCTTTTGCATGGCTTACGGCCTCCATTAGTGCCTTGGCTGTTTTAGCCATTTGCTCCATTTCCATATTATATAGCAACCTTCTTTGCTTCTCAGTAGCTACACCTAAATAAGATAATATCATACATTTGGACCTGCACAGCACAAATCTAAATTAGGATTAATTCCGCACGTTTTTTACGCACTTTGTTTTGTCGATTTGGTTGCTATGGTATGTTCCTTGGTTTCCTTCATTGCAATTTTCTTCCCTTCAATCTCATCGTAGATACATGATAAGTAATCCTCAGGCAGATCTTTGCTGTCATTGATGCCCCTGTTCATTTTGATATACTGTTCCTTGGTCATTTTATTTTTTACCTAATTAATGGAAGGGAGGAAAGATGAATGATGCACTTCTGAAATTAATCATATTATGTATATGTATATATATATATATATATATATATATATATATATATACACATATACACACACAGGTATAGGACCTGTTATCCAGAAAAAAGTTATCCAAATAATCCAAATTTTCGTTCCGAATTACGGTATGGCCGTTTTCCATAGACTCCTTTTTATCCAAATAATCCAATGTTTTTTTTAAAAAATTCCTTTTTCTGTGTAATAATAAAACAGTAGCTTGTACTTGATCCCA
The DNA here is from genome assembly GCA_024363595.1 of Xenopus borealis. Classification (NCBI taxonomy): domain Eukaryota; kingdom Metazoa; phylum Chordata; class Amphibia; order Anura; family Pipidae; genus Xenopus; species Xenopus borealis. Next base: position 7,441,776 of record CM044448.1, read on the forward strand.
ACTAAGATATCATTAATCCTTATTGGAAGTAAAACCAGCCTATTGGCTTTATTTAATGTTTACATGATTTTCTAGTAGACTTAAGGTATGAAGATCTAAATTACAGAAAGATCATTTATTTGGAAAACCCCAGGTCCCAAGCATTCCATACATACATACATACATACAGGAATCGGATCCATTATCTGGGAACCCATTTTACCCAATAATCCAATTTCCTTTTTCTGTGTAATAATAAAACAGTAGCTTGTACTTGATCCTAACTAAGATATAATTAATCCTTATTGGAAGCAAAACCAGCCTATTGGGTATATTTAATGTTTATATGATTTTCTAGTAGACTTAAGGTATGAAGATCCAAATTACAGAAAGACCCCAGGTCCTGAGCATTCTGGATAACGGGTCCCATACCTGCATTCATACTTAATATAGGCAGAGTGCTTAGTCTAGTCTGCTTTTATAAAGCCATTTGATTGGTTGCTATGGGTTAGTGACCTGAGGCAAATCTAAAGCCTCTTTTTACCATGAAAACACCTACCTGGGGACTGTGCAGATCTGTTGTCAACATAATAATGGAATATGCCAGGACATAGGCAGTGTCAGCGCTAGCAAACAAGGTCTGGCTACAAAGACATAAAATGAATATGCTTTAAACTACAACCAAGAGTTTTATATACCAAAGGTTGCGTTATTGCTTCAGTTGATATTTGTATTACACACTAAATCAATCTTTTGTGTTGGAACAGTTATACCTACCCCTGGTTACACTCTAAATATCGAGCAGCAAATTTTTCCATCAATCTGTCAATCTTTTGAGCTTCTCCGGGCAGACGAAATCCTTCCAGGAACATGCGCAAGGCAGAGACAAAGTCTCTGTCGCAGAAATCTAACTGATCCACGTATGCATACATGACTTCTCTGTTAAACCTGTTGTTTTCACCCAAAAACTCCCCAATCTGGGTCTGTAAAATGAGAAGGAAATAAAAACAGTTATAGAGACCTTTTTTTGACAAAGTGCAGGGACAACAGAGTGACCGAGGGTTGGAATTTTGAGATTTAATGAACCAAAAGACGTAATCTGTTGGTACTCCAGAATCAGCACACTTTAAGGCTGGAGTGGAGCGGAGATGTTGCATTTATACATACCCTCTAGCCCAGGGGTCAGTAGATTATCGCACGAGTCTACATATAGTCAAGGGGCCTCATTTATAAACACTGATCAAATTTGTTCCTGAGCAGTTACCCATAGCAACCAATCAGTGATTAGCTTTTTTTTTCAGTCATCTGCAGGATGAACACGGAAAGCAATCATCTGATTGGTTGCTATGGGTTACTGCACAGGAGCAAATTTGCCCAGTGTTTATAAATGGGCCCCAAGGTGTTATTGCACTGGGGTCCTATCACTTTACATGTTACACTGCCACTGAAAGTGTAAGTGCAATGCATCACAGATAAAACAGTTTTGCTTTTAATTGTATTCTGATTTATTAAGCCATTGCTTTTAAAAATTTGAATGGCAACTCTTCAGGTGTGTGAATTAATTTTGAGTGAGTTTTCTGTGGGCAATGTTGGGATCTACCAAACACTATTTTAAAGGTTTTATTTTGTCTATGCGAATTTTGTGGTCAAAACCTCATTGCACCCCCCTTAATTAAAAAAAAAAAAGAAATGATTAGAGCACAACTTTGCCTTTGTGTAAAGTTGGCCATACATGGGCAGATTTAAGATGCCAACTTGGCCCATACAGACCAAGTTGACAGCTTGACTGCCACTGTATGGGGCCCTCAGACAGTCTGTCCAACTGATATATGGCTGGAAATAGTTCAAATGTTGATCAGCTGGTTTAAAGGAGAACTAAAGCCTAACTAAAGAAGTAGGTAGAAATGTTGTACATTGTGTTCTGTGCAACCACAGCCCTTTAGCAGTAAAGATCTGTGTCTCCCCAGTAGATCTCCCAGTAGCTCCCCGTCTTCTTTTCTGATTCACTGATTCACATGCTCTGTGCTGCTGTCACTTACTGAGTTTAGGGACTAGGGTTGCCACCTCACCCCTTTAAAACTGAAAACATATGGAATACACAGCCTGCATGGCTAATTAGCAATTCATTTAGATGCATGATGCATGGCTGCACATAAATCAGTTCAGTCTGCAGCATGCATCTAAATGTATTGCTAATTAGCCATGCAGGCTGTGTATTCCATATGTGTTCAGTTTTAAAAGGGGGAGGTGGCAACCCTATTAGGGACCCACTCACCATATACAGTACACAGCCAAGTCTTTAGCCTGGTGCAATAAGTGTAGAAATAGTAATAACTATACAAAATGCTTACAAAGTCCAGACGGTCCTCCTGGTGCAAAAACTGGGCAATGTCCTGCGGCATGGTTCCAAGCATACCTTGCTCCTGTAAATACTGAATCCCTCTTTTTGGCTTCTTGTTAAATCTGAATGGGAAAAAGTTGTAGATTTTATATACTGAAGATCTATTTGCAACAGCAAGCTATAGCAGGAGAAAGATGCCCAATTGCATGGGTTTGAGTAAATAATTCCACATTATGAAGACACAGCAGTTTTGCCTTGCTCAAGTAATCACAACTATCATTTGGCAGTTAGCTTGTGCCTGACTAGAACAGGTAGAATACAGAAAGCAAACATACTACTGAACAATATATTAACCCACCGCAACTAGGTCAGTAAGGATATAAACTAAGGATGCACAGAATCCACTATTTTGGATTCAGTCGAACCCCCAAATCCTCCGCGAAAGATTTGGGCCCAATACCGAACCAATTCTGAATTTGCATATGCAAATTAGGGGTGGGAAGGGGAAAACATTTTCGACTTCCTGACAAAAAGTCAGGTGCTTTTCCACCTTCCCCTAATTTGCATATGCAAATTAGGATTTGGAATTGTTCGGCCAGACAGAAGGATTCGCCCTGCATACGAATCCTGCTGAAAAAGGTTGGAACCTGGCTGAATCCTGGATTCGGTGTTCCCTTAATATAAATATGCTGGTAAAAATATGGAACCAAGAACTTACAATTCTATGCCGTGCTCGATAATCTCCTTCTGCTGTTTGATCACTTCAAACTGCTCTGGATCATCTGGAATGGATGTCTGGGTGCTGGTGCTGCCAATTCCTGAGGACACAGTCGAATCCTTAGAACTTACGCTGTACCTTCTGCCTGTGGTTTCGGGTGTTTTATTTTCACAGCTTTCCGGGTCAGAGTTTTTCTCCTGGCCTTGGTAGAAGAAACAATTTATGGCAGGAACAATTATCATGCATATTAATTGCTAAAGCTCCATTGTTGTTATCATGTCTGTTTGCTGCACACAACAGCTGGAGAGTAGCAGTGCAGAAATCTCTTCCATATACAGGTATGGGGGGACCTGTTATCCAGAATGCTCAGGACCTGGGGCTTTCCGGATAATGGATCTTTCTGTAATTCAGATCTTCATACCTTTAGTCTACCATAATCATTCAAAGACCAAATATACCAAATAGGCTGATTCCATTAAGGATTCATTATAACTTAGTTTGGATCAAGTACAAGCTGTTGTTTTGTTATTTCAGCGAACAATAATTTTTAAATATTTGGATTATTTGGCTGAAATTGAGTCTATGGGAGAGGGGCATTCCGTAATTCTGAGGTTTCTGGATAATGGACCCCATACCTGTACATATTTTCAGGTTACCCAGATGAAAAGGGCAGGGAAACATGCTCCTGTGACAGTACAAATTTAATTGGCGCAGCCACCTGATACTGTTGTTGGTCCAGGAGGAAAACAGTACTCACAAATATACGATTAGGAAATGAAAATATGATGTATCCTCGTTTTATTTTTATCACTACTATTCACCTTTAAAGGGGTTGTTCACCTATATATTAACTTTTAGTATGATGTAGAGCAGGGGTCACCAACCTTTTTTCACCCGTGAGCCATACTCAAATGTAAAAAGAGTTAGGGAGGAACACAAGCATGAAAATGTCCCTTGGGATGCCAAATATGGGCTGTGATTGGCTATTTGTTAGCCCCTATGTTCAAAGACAGCCCAGAGGAGGCTCTACTTGGCACTATACTTCGTTCTTCTGCAATTAAAACTTGCTTCCAAGCCAGGAATTAAAAAAAAAGCACCTGCTTTGAGGACTCTGATAGCAACATAAAAGGGGCTGGAGAGCAACATGTTGCTCATGAGCTACTGATTCTGATATTCTGAAACAATTTGCAATTGGTTTTCATTTTAGATTATTTGTGGTTGAGTTTTTTGGATTTTTATTCAACAGCTCTCTAGTTTGCAATCTGGTTATTAGGGTTCAAATTCCCCTAGCATCCTTGCATTAAATAGGATACTGGAATATGAATAGTAGAGGGCCGGAATAGAAAGATGATTAATAAGAAGTATAAATAAAAAATATATGTGCAGCCTTACTGAGCATTTTTTTTGAGATGGGGTCAGTGACCCCTATTTGTAAATTGGAGTCTGAAGAAAAAGGCAAATACATAAAAAAACTATAAAAAATAAATAACGTAAACCAATTGAAAGGTTTCTTACAACTGGCCATGCTGTAACATACTAAAAGTTAATTTAAAGGTGAACCACTCCTTTAAGTAACAGAACTGCATTTTATTCCAATTCCATCGCGTTGGCTCTTTGGAAACCAAGTTCTTACCAAGATTGGACTGAAAGTTTGGATTCACATAGAGATCTCTGCTCCATTCCACCATACACTTTAGTATAGACACCAAGCATTCCAATCCTTTCTTTCTGAGGCATAGCTCCTAGGCAGAAGCACAGAGAATGAATTCATTAAAGGGATACCGTCATGGGAAAAATGTTTTTTTAATAGTGCTGCTCCAGCAGAATTCTGCATTGAAATACATTTATCAAAAGAGCAAACAAATTTTTTTAAATTTAATTTTGAAATCTGACATGGGGCTAGACATATTGTCAGTTTCCCAGCTGCCCCCAGTCATGTGACTTGTGCTCTGATAAACTTCAATCATTCTTTACTGCTGTACTGCAAGTTGGAGTGATATGAATATTAAAAAGTCTTTTTGCTCTTTTGAGAAATGGATTTCAGTGCAGAAGTCTACTGGAGCAGCACTATTAACTGATGTGTTTTGAAAAAAACATGTTTTCCAATGACAGTATCCCTTTAATGTGATATGGAATCTTCCATCAAATACTATTTTAAATTATATTATTTGACTGCTAGAAGGAGAATGCGAGATGGGTTGTTTATGCTGAATTACCTGCAGCGGAGTCATTCCAAGCTCATGTCCGCTTCTTCCCTGAGCGATTTTAGACAAATCATTAACGAGTCGTTCAAATATATTAGCAGCATTTAAATCACAGTCGTAGTTTACATAAATATCCACCACACACTGCGCATCTAAGGGTAGAATATAACAAACACATTTTTGTGTTATTCATTTATTTTCCTTTTTGGAGAAATAATGATTAAATAATGAAATAATTTGTATTGTTTTTATACCTGCGCAAATCCTCGTCAGCGTCTGTATAACCATCCATTTATGTTCAAACGAACTTGAAGAAGTCTCCAGAATATTTAAGAAGATCTCCTTAAAAAATACCTTTCAAAAATCAATAATTGAAAAAAAAAAAAAAAAGGGTCAATTTCAGATAAAATCACAAGGAATCATTTTCAGGAATACAGGTATCGGATCCGTTATCCGGACAGCCGCATTACTGAAAGACCATCTACCATAGACTCCAATATAATCAAATAATCCAAATTATTAAAAATCATTTACTTTTTCTCTGTAATAATAAGACAGATATAATTAATCCTTATTGGAAGCAAAACCAGCCTATTGGGTTTATTTCATGTTTATGTGATTTTCTAGTAGGTTCCAGGCATTCTGCATAACAGGTCCCCATACCTGTATTCAAACCTATTATAAACAGAAAGCATAATCATAATCTAGTCTTCTTATATAAATCCATCTGATTGGTTGATATGGGTTAGTGACCTGATGCAAACCTACAGCCTCGTATTACATTATCCTATTGCCTTTAAAGGGGTGGTTCACCTTCAAATTAACTTTTAGTATATTGTAGAAGGGCCAAGTCTAAGAAACTTTTCAATTGGTCTTCATTATTTCATTTTCATAGTTTTTTAATGATTTGCAATTTTCTTCAGTTTCTTTGCAGCTTTCAAATGGGGGTCACTGACACCATCTAAAAACAAATGCTCTGTAAGGCTACAAATGTATTGTTATTGCCCCTTTTTATTACTTATCATTCTATTCAGTCCATCTCCTATTCATATTCCAGTCTCTTATTCAAATCAATGCAGGGTTGCTAGGGTAATTTGTACCCTAGAAACCAAATTGCTGACACTGCAAATTATAGAGTTGCTGCATAATAAGCTAAATAACTCAAAAACCACAAACAATAAAAAAAGAAAACCAATTGCAAATTGTCTCAGAATATCACTCTCTACATTATACTAAAAGTTATCTCAAAGGTGAACAACCCCTTTAATTAGTAGAAAATATGTTTATCCTATTAGGAATGCTAATCCAGGTATAGAATCCATTATCAGGAAACCTGTTATCCAGAAAGTTCTGAATTACAGACTCCATTTTACATTTTGAATTTTTTAATTCTTTGTTAAACAATGAAACAGTACCTTGTACTTGATACTAAGCTGCATATATTCATATTGGTGGCAAAACAATCCTACAGAGTTTGTTTTATAGCAGACTTATAATGACATCCAAATCACAGAAAGACCCGTTATCCAGAAACATCAGGTCCCAAGCATTCTGGATAATAGATCCAATACCTGAACTACCTTTATCACATAGCATGAAACTAGCAATGCAGCACAGATACTGTCCAACAGCTGGAGAGACACAGAAACTTGACTACCCTGAAGATACTGGGTACGAGAGCAAAATGTTTCATGGTCACCTCAACTCCAAGCCTCAGGGAAGATAACCCATATACAAATATATGAACATTTCATGTTTGGATACCTCTGGAGTCTGTAAACTTCACTGCATCCCAAGCGTGGCATAATCTTAAAGGGAACCTGTCATGGGAAAAAACATTTTTTTCAAAACACATCAGTTAATAGTGCTGCTCCAGAAGAATTCTGCACTGAAATCCATTTCTCAAAAGAGCAAACAGATTTTTTTATATTTCATTTTGAAATCTGACATGGGGCTAGACATTTTGTCAATTTCCCAGCTGCCCCAAGTCATGTGACTTGTGCTCTGATAAACTTCAATCATTCTTTACTGTTGTACTGCAAGTTGGAGTGATATCACCCACTCCCTTTCCCCCCCCCAGCAGCCTAACAACAGAACAATGGGAAGGTAACCAGATAACAGCTCCCTAACACAAGATAACAGCTGCCTGGTAGATCTAAGAACAACACTCAATAGTAAAAACCCATGTCCCACTGCGTACTATTCAGTTACATTGAGAAGGAAAAACAACAGCCTGCCAGAAAGCAGTTCCCTCCTAATGTGCCGGCACAAGTCACATGACCAGGGGCAGCTGGGAAATTGACAAAATGTCTAGCCCCATGTCAGATTTCAAAACTGAATATAAAAAAATCTGTTTGCTCTTTTGAGAAATGGATTTCAGTGCAGAAGTCTACTGGAGCAGCACTATTAACTGATGTGTTTTAAAAAAAAACATGTTTTCCCATGACAGTTTCCCTTTAAGTGTTGGCTGTATTGGAACAATATACAAATTCAAGATCGTTAAACCTGCTAGTTATCCTTACCTCAACCTGCATTTTTAAATGCATTTTAAAGTTTGACAGCAAAGAGAGAAATATGGCCAGAGAGAGTTCAAAGACATCAGGCACGGAGGACACTCCATTTTTTGATAGTGCCACGCAGAGGTACTGCTTGATTGCATTAATGAACATTTCATGGGTTCTGAATACCGGACCTGCGTTCTGCAATACTGACAGAAGAAGCTGAAGGGAAATAATTTTAGAACGCAGCTCATGGGACCTTAGGGGGGAAAAGAAAAAAAACTTTGAGATTCAGTAACAACATTTACCAGACTCAATACAGCAGAGGGAAAATGTCAAGGTAGACTTTCCCTTTAAACAATGTCCAGAAGTATATGCTTACTTGGGATCTGGTGGGCCTTCACCAAGGGGTTTCATGGAAAGTTTGCAGAGTGATCGGAAAACAAGGAATGCATCTTTCTGTAGGATATGGGAGAATTTAGCACCAGAGTTCTGACCGTGGAGAGAATCGGACTCCTAGACAGTAGATATAATAAAAAAAAAAAAGGTATCAGGATTCTGATGTCAAAACAGCCTTAAAGGGCAAGGAAAGTGTAAAATAGAATAAGGGTAGAAATGGTGTATTTTGTATACTAAACATAAACATGAACTTACTGCACCACAAGCCTAATCAAACAAATGATTTATGCTTTCAAAGTTGGCCACAGGGGGCTGTCATCTTGTAACTTTGTTATACATCTTTCAAAAACAAGACTGTGCACATGCTCAGTGTGATCTGGGCTAAGCTTAGGGATAGTCATAAATGATCAAAAAAAAAAAGCTGCTTGAGTTCTGCATGGCATGGCTCCCCCTGCTGTTCATAAGTGATTGTTTCCCTGCCAGAAGTTAGGGACCGTGTGACAATTCCTATCCACAGCAGTAAATGAAGGGAGAATTTCACTGCATACAGACAGGTTTCTTATAAAAACGGTACACATTTTTTAGTTAAAGTATATTGGAGATAGATTTCTTTTTCAGTAAAGAAACTAAAAATGAGATTTTATTTCTTTGCCTTTCCTTGCCCTTTAAATATTTTATATATTATTTCCCATTCAGGAGTGTTTTTGCCTTAGACTGACTGCACGCCTGCAGTGGTGGTTTAATAAAGCTAAATGCTAATAAAGGCCAAGCAAACCACAGTACATTACTGTAATAGCCTCTGTCTGTAAGTCACCTGTATGTAACCCGAGGACTCTATCTATCTATCTATCTATCTATCTATATAGTAAATCATATAGAACTGCACTCCTTCTGTGAATCAAATCACTTTTATTGGCATATATATATCTATCTATATATATCTATATATCTATATATATCTATATATATATATCTATATATATCTATATATAGCTATATATATATATATATATATATACATACACATACATACATAATCTCTGCAATGGGAATGATTGCACCTTACCCATGTGGTGATGGAGCAGAAGTAATGCATGTGCAGGTCTGTTATATATGGGGGGGGTTGATCAGGTTATCACATGGAGAATTGAGTGGATAACCCCTGTTCAAAATTCTATTTGTGCACACAACATTTCCAAGTAATGGCTAACGGGGTCAAGACTCAGAGAGCTTTAAGAGAGATATAAAACGGCATGGGCCCCACTGTGAGCTCCATAAAGGTTGTCTGAGGCTGCCTGCAAGAGAAGCCTGGAAGCTAATGTGTTACTCTGTACAGACAATAGTGTCCATGTAATTACATTTAACCCATGTAAGATTTAAGAATGATTTTTTTTCCAAGATTTATGAATTGAGTCAATATGTAATTACCAGGTTATCTGTAGAAGACACAGACTGCCCATCATCTGAGATTCCATTGGTTTGGATGCTTTCCGGAAGATCCAGAGAGGGTGGGAGATCACCAGGCTCAGCTTCAGATGTGACAGTTTCATCAACAGCTTCTTTATTTCCCTGCTCTGCAAGTAAGAGTGAGACGTAAACAACATTGAAATTATATGTCTCCAAATGCCTCTCGGTATTCTGCAGCTGCGGGAGAATACATAAGAAACGCCTAAAGCAGGGCTGCAATGTTTTAAATATATTTGTGGGAAATTATGGGGGATGATCTAGTGCATTTATTTGTTCTGATTTAATAACGCAAGTGTCTGAGGCTGCAAACAGAGTGAAGGTGGCCATACACGGGCAGATAAAGCAGCCGATATCGGTCCTTTAGAGCAGTGGTCCTCAAACTTGGCCCTCCAGCTGTTAAGGAACTACAAGTCCCACAATGCATTTGCCTGACTGTGGCTGTCAGACTCCATCATTGCATTGTGGGACTTGTAGTTCCTTAACAGCTGGAGGGCCAAGTTTGAGGATCACTGCTTTAGAGCAATTTGAAGGCTTATCTGCCCGTGTATGTGGGCTTCGGACAGGTCTTCCCGATCATTATCTGGTCACAAAGGTTTGATGTTCAGATTACCCTGATGTAGCCCTGCTATTAGTGGGAATATCAGGGAAAGATCCGCTCATTTGGTGATGTCGCCAAACGAGCAGACCTTATAGTGGATGGGGATTTGCATAATGGGTGTTTCAGTGATGCACTGAAACGACTTGTGTTTTCGTATTTCTGTAAGTATCAACAAATCTGCATTAGATCTGCTCAGCCTGTACTTGGATTTGCTTATCAAGTTAGTAAGCATGGGCACAGCTACTGGTCAAAGCAGGGGTGTCCAAACTTGGCCCTCCAGCTGTTAAGGAACTACAAGTCCCACAATGCATTTGCCTGACTGTGGCTGTCAGACTCCTTCATTGCATCGTGGGACTTGTAGTTCCTTAACAGCTGGAGGGCCAAGTTTGGACACCCCTGGGTCAAAGGGTAGATGCCTTCCAGCATGACTATTTTTGGGAACTACTGGGCATATTTGTGGACAGAGTGTGAGACACCATAAAACTACGCACAAATAAACGTACCTTTGCTGACAGAATCTGTAGTGTCCTCAATAACATCAGCAGGGACAGGGATTTCGTCTGGGACTGCAAAGAATTAAAAACAAAATCAGTTTCTTAAACGAAATTTAATTTGTAGCTCCTATACACATGCTAAATGGAAATGGCACATCATAAATGCACTTAGCATTTATATTAGGGATGCACGAATCCACTATTTTGGATTCGGCTGAACCCCCGAATCCTTCCCGACTCGAATCCTTCCCGAATCCGAACCCTCATTTGCATATGCAAATTATGGGTGGGAAGGGGAAAACATTTTTTACTTCCTTGTTTTGTGCCAAAAAGTCACGTGATTTAGCTCCCTGTCCCTAATTTGCATATGCAAATTAGGATTCGGATTTGCAGGCAGAAGGATTCGGCCGAATCCGAATCCTGCTGATAAAGGCCGAATCCTGGCCGAAACCCGAACCAAATCCTGGATTCGGTGCATCCCTAATTTATATAGTGTATTGCAGTGATTACGGCAGACAAATGTTTCTCCAGGTGAAACAAAGCCTTGGATCATTTTATGGATAGAACTGTGGCCAGGAAATTTTATTCTTGAAGAGAAACCAGCCAGGCCACTGCACTGTTACAGAATCTTTAATCAAACAGCACCTGAAAGGGGAACTAAAGTCTAAAATAGAATATTGCTAGAAATGCTGTATTTTGTTTGAAAAACATAAATATTAACTTACTGCATCAGAATCCTAATTAAACTAATTATTTATGCTTTCAAAGTTGGCTGCAGAGGGGGGTCATCGTCTTGTAACTTTGTTGCAAGACCAAGGCCCTGCACATGCTCAGTGTGGTCTGAGCTGCTTTTGGGAGGCTAAGCTTAGGGATAGTCATAGATTATCAAAACAGCTCAAGTCCAATAATATCTGCCATAGAAGCCAATACAACAAGACTGATTAATAATCAGAATATACAGACTGCACCGGGACTGTGGATACGTATCTCTGCACAGTCGCTGGCTGGTCTACAGGGAAACACACAAAGCTGCTCAAGTTCTGGGAAGTAAGGTGCCATTTTAAAGTATGATATTTTCCCTGCAGAGCAGTTAGGGGCAGTGTGAAGTTTCCTATCTGCAGCAGTCAGAGCAAGTAAATGAAGGGGGAATTTCAATTTATAAAAACAGTAAACTTTTTTTTTTAATCAAACTATATTTGAGATACATTTCTTTTTCATTAACGAAAGTAAAAACGCCATTGTGGACCAGCCAGTGACATAGGCCGCCCCCCCCCCCCTTACAAAACAGATGGGCTAATTGCCAAATGAGTGAATCAATGGTATCTGGATCATAGCGGGTGCAGGTGGGTAGGCAAGCAATATGTAGTTTACTTCTTTGCATATAGACACCCGCACAGTATTGCATGGTGATCTGCTCCCCCCAAATAATAGCAGTACACCTGGGCCACAAGTAGTAATACCAACATTCCAGAAAACAGATTGGCATAGGTTTTTCCTCCAAAGGGAGCAGTATTTTCTATGATTTATGTTTATTAACATCAGTGAGAGTGTCACAGTTTATTGCTGATACATACATATTTATATGCATGTTCACAAAGTCAAGTTTATTACCTGAGACCTCAGACGCAGGCTCTACGTCTGTTGTGAAACTGCAGCTCTCTGTTGCCTTCGTGAGCTCATTTCCTTCTGCCGTCTCCGTGCCTTGTTCAGGGGTTGTGATATTGCTATTTTCTGACACATTAAGCTCATTTAGTAGATGGTTTTCATTCTTAGGTTTGAGGTGCGGTGATCCCATTATATTATAGGGAGCAGGGGAGTGCATTTTTTGATGCTGTATGATATATTCCTGTTGTTCCTGTAGGTAGAAGGAAGCATTGGTTTAATAATACACAATATTATACAAATATGATGTGGGTAATACATATAAAACACACACAGCACTGGAACACGTCATAAAACATATGGTAAGCTGAATGTTATCTTTGCATGAATAGTTAAAAGAACATTAACATCAAAAAACTAAAGTGTTTTAAAGTAATAAAAAAAATAATGTACTACTGTCCTGCACTGGTAAAACTGTTGTGCCTGCTTTATAAACACTACTATAGTTTATATAAACAAGCTGCTGTGTAGCCATGGGGGCAGCCATTCAAGCACAGGATACACAGTAGATAACAGATAAGTACTACTATAGTTTATATAAACAAGCTGCTGTGTAGCCATGGGGGCAGCCATTCAAGCACAGGATACACAGTAGATAACCGATAAGTACTACTATAGTTTATATAAACAAGCTGCCGTGTAGCCATGGGGGCAGCCATTCAAGCACAGGATACACAGTAGATAACCGATAAGTACTACTATAGTTTATATAAACAAGCTGCTGTGTAGCCATAGGAGCTGCCATTCAAGTACAGGATACACAGTAGATAACAGATAAGTACTACTATAGTTTATATAAACAAGCTGCTGTGTAGCCATGGGGGCAGCCATTCAAGCACAGGATACACAGTAGATAACAGATAAGTACTACTATAGTTTATATAAACAAGCTGCTGTGTAGCCATGGGGGCAGCCATTCAAGCACAGGATACACAGTAGATAACAGATAAGTACTACTATAGTTTATATTAACAAGCTGCTGTGTAGCCATGGGGGCAGCCATTCAAGCACAGGATACACAGTAGATAACAGATAAGTACTACTATAGTTTATATAAACAAGCTGCCGTGTAGCCATGGGGGCAGCCATTCAAGCACAGGATACACAGTAGATAACCGATAAGTACTACTATAGTTTATTTAAACAAGCTGCTGTGTAGCCATAGGAGCTGCCATTCAAGTACAGGATACACAGTAGATAACAGATAAGTACTACTATAGTTTATATAAACAAGCTGCTGTGTAGCCATGGGGGCAGCCATTCAAGCACAGGATACACAGTAGATAACAGATAAGTACTACTATAGTTTATTTACATTCAAAAGAGAAAAGGCGTGGGTTACACAGCAGATAAGCTCTGTAGAACATAATGGTATTATCTGGTATCCACTATTTAACCTATGCCATACAGCCTTTTTATCAATTTCCACCATTGCTAAACAGCAGCTTGTTTATATGAACTAATATTGTAGTGTTTCTGAATCAAACAGATCAGTTGTACGCGTGCAGGGCAACAGTACATGATATTTTCATTACTTTAAAACACAAATTTTTTTGGTTTTACTGTTCCTTTAATTTACATTTACAGCACCAATATCTGCAGATGCCTGTGACTGATTCAAGAAGAGCCGTAGAGTTTAGAAAACACAGAAAGAGACGCAACATGCACAATAATTATATACATATATATACATGTATAATATATAAATTACCGCTTGGTTTTCCATTCTGATGAATATAACGTTGAGCATCTGGGTCAGTGTGGCTTTGGCCGTGGTCTGATTGACTAGGTTTTTGCTTGCCAGATAGATATTGTAACATGTCCTGACAGTCTGAAGGATCGTTCCTTCGTGGATTTCAACAAAGGGGCATGTAACAACTGTGAGCAGAGCCTGTGGGCAGTAAAATAAAACATTGTCACGCAGTAAACAAAATGTTGGCATCATTTCATTCATTTGCTCAGTTTGAATGCTAACTATTTCGTAAGCAGACTTGAAGGGGTTGTTCAGCTTTGAGATAACTTTTAGTATGATACAGAGAGTGATATTCGGAGACAATTCGACATTGGTTTCCATATTTAGCTTTTTATTCAGCAGTTTATTAATATGTATTTTAAGCAATATGGCAGCTTGGGTCCAAAGTATCCTAGCAATAGCAATAGCAATACATTTGTAGCCTTACAGAGAAATTGCTTTATAGAAGGGGTCAGCGACGCCCATTTGAAAAGCTGCAAAGAGTCAGAAGAAAATGGCAGATAACTATAAAAAACAAATAATGAAAACCAAAAGAAAATTTACTTAGGGGCAGATTCGAAGTTCGATCGCATTTTCAAAAAGATTCAAATTCGAATGTTTTCGAAGACCACTTCGACCAGTGAATTTTGAAAATTCGATCGAATCGAACGATTCGATTAAAAATCTATTCGAATATTCAACTATTCGACAGTCGAAGTGCTTCCCCTTTAAATTTTTATTCGACTGCCTAGTTCGCCAGATCAAAACTACCGGAATTGGGTTTCATTATTTTGATCGAATAGGAAATCGATCGCCTTCTAGGTGGGTGATATCGGACTGATCCGATCGTGGGTCCTGAATCAAGGCCAGATATTGATCGGGTAAGCCCATAGGAGGGCCCCAAACACTTGCCTATAAGCTGCCGACAGTCTGCCGGCAGCTTTTATTGGCTCATGTATGGCCAGCTTTGCTGTTTGCACTGCTAAGTAAAACACATTTTAAAGGGCAAGGAAAGTGTAAACTAGAATAAGGCTAGAAATGGTGTATTTTGTATACTAAACATAAACATGAACTTACTGCACCACAAGCCTAATCAAACAAATGATTTATGCTTTCAAAGTTGGCCACAGGGGGCTGTCATCTTGTAACTTTGTTATACATCTTTGCAAGACTAGACTACATACACATGCTCAGTGTGGTCTGGGCTTCTTAGGGATCGTCATAAATGATCAAAAAATAAAGCTGCTTGAGTTCTGCACGGCTGGTAAGTAAGGCAGGGGCTCCCCCTGCTGTTCATAAGTAAGATTGTTTCCATGCCAGAAGTTAGGGACCATCTGACAATTCCTATCCTCAGCAGTAAATGAAGGGAGAATTTCACTGCATACAGACAGGTTTCTTATAAAAATAGTACACTTTTTTTAATTAAATTATATTGGAGATAGATTTCTTTTTCATTAAAGAAAGTAAAAATGGGATTTTATTTCTTTGCCTTTCCTTGCCCTTTAAATGCACTGATCCAGAGGCTGTGTAGGGTTCTATAAAGAGAGAGATGAAAGCCAACAGCAAGATCTCAATGAGAAGGTCTTTATTACCTTTATGATTTGTAACTGTACTCCTTCGTCTGTTTGGGGGCCTTGGAAACAGCTGCAGATGGTATCAACAATCCGATCGATGAGGCGCTTGCCGGCTGCTCCTTTGTCCGGAGCATTGCCCGTAATGTGTCCATAGGCGATAAGTTTCTAGGAATAAATTTAACAGTCAATGGCTAGGATTCTTTTTAGATCAGACAACACAGAAAATATTTCCAAAAGTAAAGTCAACCTGGTAAAAAATACAATAAAGGGGACCTGTCGCCTTAAGAAATAGGGCCTCTTATTACAACAAATTGTGTATCACCCAAAAGATCCGTTATCAGGAAAACCCCAGTAGTTTTTCTTTAAAAATGATTTTCAGTAGCAGAAAACAGTAATTACCTGCAGGCAGTCCAGAGATGTGCCAACTACTCGAGGGGATTTCAACTGACAGGCCAGCTCAAATGGGAGAAAATACTTATCGGCCTCAATGAATTGAGCTTTGGATGGAGTTGCGGTGCCTTCCCTGGAATAAAGGACATTAACCAAACTGTAAGTTGTGGGGTAAAAAAATAAAAAGGTTAAAGTTATTTTGGCGTTTACATATTTAACGCTCAAAAAAAAAGCTTCCCAGAAAAACAGATTGTATGATAGAAATGCAGCTGATAAACCAGTATCCTCACAATTCTACTGCTACTGGCCATAGATGTAACAATTACGATCTTTCCAGGAAATAATGTTTGTTTCAACACACACGTGTAGAGCTGAATGGTCAGATATACATATAGAAACAACAAAATTCCACCTGTATCTGACCAATCAGCACTAACAATGGCCGACGATCAGGTGACTTCAAAGACGCCCAATCAAAATTATCGATCAATGAGCCAACTGATATCCATGTCTTCTGCTGAGATCGGTTGGCTGGTTTCCCACCAAACCTGCACCGAATATTGTACGGAATTTTTTTCATGAAATATTATTGGTGCGTCTATGCCAACCTTTAGTCTAGACCAGGGATCAGGAACCTTGGCTCTCCAGCTGTTAAGGAACTACAAGTCCCACAATGCATTTGCCTTTATGAATCATGGTCTAGACTAAATCTAGCCTTGGTTTTGCCTAGGGGTTGTTGTAACACTACCTATTTCCAACAAGGCTAGCCACCTGATTATCTCTTTATCACATAATGGCTTTCTTTAGTACATCCTTCCCCCCCCTTTTAAACTTGGGGTGTAGGGTGCGGGGCTTCCGTTACACATGCACATTGCACTCTGGAGTATTCTTATGCCCAAGGCTCAGAGGAGGAGGTGGGCCTAACCAGAAAAAACCTGAGAAAAAATATATTATTATATATAACCAATATTCAAAACAATATCTACTTACAAAAATGACCCATATTCAAAACAATCCCCATTTATGTGGCTTATGATGGACACAAATTCTATTTCCAATACATATAAAGGGGAACACTTTTCAGACTTTTCAGGGTTTTTAATGGTTTCTGACAGTTCCCTAAGCCTCACCCCCTGCTCTCCTGCTAATCTGTCAGACTACTTTGCTGAGCTGACTGACTACTGTTACTTTGTATCAACAGCCGTCTTCAGCCTGCATCCTCCAAACCCCACAATTCCCTGCACATGCGATTTCAAAAAAAAGAACATCGCAGTGCAATGCATTGTGGGTTATGTAGTTCCTGCATGTTGTCAGTGTTTTAGAGCCTCCTTCCCTGCCAGGATTTCAAATGATGCAGAAAGTGATGGATTTCAGCATAGAAAATGGCATGTGCTATGTGAGCCGCTTTATCAAATTTTGATTTGGAAGCTGGAGTTCCCCTGATCTGGACCCAGGCCCGGACTGGCAATCTGTGGGTTAGGGCAAATGCCAGAGGGGCTGCTATAAGGTGCCATAGAAAGTCAGTATTAAGTGGGCTGGTGGGGACTGTTTGGGCCTCTGTGTGGGCTGATTGGGCCTCTGTGTACCTGAAATGCCAGGGCCTATTTTGATTCTCAGTCCAGTCCTGTCTGGACCTGACGGACCAATGCACACCCACTTAACTAAATTAATGGGAATGAAGTATAGAAGGGCAACGCTGCGTTAAAAAACATAAGATACGTTTCACACATTCCCGTGACTTGTGTGCGGACAATTTAAAATAAAAAGGCAAATTGAGTTTCTGGGTCACATTTTCCAGTTTTCCTTGATAGACCTGTTTGAAGTCTGACACACAAGCCTGACCTGCAGCTTACGGAGCTTTCAAACCATTTCTCAGTTCTCTAAGGAGGGATCAATAGTATTTCAGTCCTTGCAGTATTGTAGCACTACTCCTCAGTAAGACTTTCATACTACTGTAAGGCCCACAGATAAGAACGTGCGATTGTACTTACTTCTGTGATATGAGCTCAGACTTGATTTCCTCTGCAACAACAAAAAAAAAGGGAAGAGTCAGTGATAATAAAGAAAAGGCAAATTAATTGGTATTAGGCTACTGTCGATAATATAATATGTAGCAAAGTTAAGTGCGATATTCGGGGGGGGGGTGTATGGCGGGAGACGAGCTGACCGATATCATCAGAAGTCTTGGATATCGGTCGGCTTTTTGATTGGGCGCCTCTGAAAACATCGGCCATTGTTAGTGCTGATTGGTCAGATACAGGTAGAATTCTATTGTTTCTGTATGTATATCTGACCATTCAGCTCTACACGTTTGTAATAAAGATGAACAATCTTAGATCAAAATTGTTACCTCTATGGCCACCTTTAGTTTAGAAAGGCTACAAGCACAATTATCTTCTGTGCAGTATTAAAGGAAAGCAACACTTAATGTTTGCTGTTATAGGGGTGGTTCACCTTCAAGTTAACTTTTAGTATATTGTAGAAGGGCCAATTCTAAGAAACTTTTCAATTGGTCTTCATTATTTATTTTTCATAGTTTTTTAATGATTTGCAATTTTCTTCTGTTTCTTTGCAGCTTTCAAATGGGGGTCACTGACACCATCTAAAAACAAATGCTCTGTAAGGCTACAAATGTATTGTTATTGTTACTTTTTATTACTTATCATTCTATTCAGTCCATCCCCTATTCATATTCCAGTCTCTTATCCAAATCAATGCAGGGTTGCTAGGGTAATTTGTACCCTAGAAACCAAATTGCTGACACTGCAAACTAGAGAGCTGCTGAATAAAAAGCTAAATAACTCAAAAACCACAAATAATAAAAAATGAAAACCAATTGCAAATTATCTCAGAATATCCCTCTCTACATTATACTAAAAGTTGAAGAAGCTGAAGAAGGAGATGGAGGCAGAGGACACACGGTCAGTAGAATAGCCAGGAGGAGAAATCAAGAGCCGCAGGATGGATGGTCGCCCTGTCGCCTATTCTGAAGAGGAGACAGAATTTCTGTACGTTAGTTCTTAATAAAGGCTTTGCTATTTTAATTTGTCTTGGTGTTTTTTTCTTTGTATTCTAACGAATTTTTTAAATTATTATTTATTTATTTTACTGGTCCTTTAATAAAATCAAATTAACACAGACATCACATCTATGGTCTAAAGCAGTGATCCCCAACCAGTAGCTCGTGAGTAACATGTTGCTCTCCAACCCCTTGGATGTTGCTCCCAGTGGCCTCAAAGCAGGAGCTTATTTATGAATTCCAGGCTTGGAGACAAGTTTTAATTGTATAAAAACCAGGTGCACTGCTAAACAGAGCCTCAATGTAGGTTAACAATCCACATAGGGGCTACCAAATGGCCAATCACAACACTTATTTGCACCCCAAGAACATTTTTCATCCTAGTGTTGCTCCCCGACTCCTTTTACCTGTGAATGTTGCTCTCGGGTTCAAAAGGCTGGGGATTTAATGTATAACACACCAGGCTGCGAATATAATGAATTACAAACAAACTGTTGGCATATGGTATAAAAAGATTACTTTGACAGGACAAGAACCCTATTCATAAGTAACCACAGTCTACTGGCACCTCTTTTGTGCTGTTCAACCTTACTTTAAGAAATATCAATAGCTCACTTCTTCTCCAACAAATAAGCATTTTATACATGACAAAGCTCTTTAGATTTTTCTGAAAGAAAAAAATTAAAATAAATATAGCACATTTCCCACACTGAAGCCCTTAAAGGGGTGGTTCACCTTCAAGTTAACTTTTAGTATATTGTAGAAGGGCCAATTCTAAGAAACTTTTCAATTGGTCTTCATTATTTATTTTTCATAGTTTTTTAATGGTTTGCAATTTTCTTCTGTTTCTTTGCAGCTTTCAAATGGGGGGTCACTGACCCCATCTAAAAACAAATGCTCTGTAAGGCTACAAATGTATTGTTATTGTTACTTTTTATTACTTATCATTCTATTCAGTCCCTCTCCTATTCATATTCCAGTCTCTTATCCAAATCAATGCAGGGTTGCTAGGGTAATTTGTACCCTAGAAACCAAATTGCTGACACTGCAAACTTGAGAGCTGCTGAATAAAAAGCTAAATAACTATAAAACCACAAACAATAAAAAATGAAAACCAATTGCAAATTGTCTCAGAATATCACTCTCTACATTATACTAAAAGTTAACTCAAAGGTGAACAACCCCTTTAATATCTATCTAACATGGCTGACAAAGGAAAATGTTCACCAGAACTGAATAAGATCTAATCTGCACGGTTATATTTGAAAGAATACTTCCAGGTATAAACATAGGGGTACACGGATTTTGTTTAAATCTGGGTTTGATGGTTTCTTGTGCAAGACAATGAGCCTGCTGTTTGAGCCTTGAAATCCTGAAAGTCATTAAAGAGATACTGTCATGGAAAAATGTTTTTTTTTCCCCAAAAAAGCATCAGTTAATAGTGCTACTCCACACAATTCTACACTGAAATCCATTTCTCAAAAGAGCAAACAGATTTTTTTTTATATTCAATGTTGAAATCTGACATGGGGCTAGGCATATTGTCAGTTTCCCAGGTGCCTACAGTCCTGTAACATGCAAACAGTTTCTTTTATTACAATTTCAAAGGGGTTTTTCACCTTTCCAAACTCTTTTTGCTTCAGTTCAGTTCGTTTCAGGTTGTTCACCGGAAATAAATACTTTTTTTTTTCAATTGCTTTCTGATTTTTATTCTATACTGTTTTTCCAAAACTGAAGCTTCAAGTTGAATGTTCCTTCCTGCCTCTGGTGTTTGAATCTGGAAGCTCAGTGTAGAGTCCTACGCTGGTCAATTTTTTAGGACCCGTACCCGACCCGTACCCGCAATCCGCAACCCGCAACCCGGACCCCCTACCCGCATTCTTACACGCTTGGACCCGCGACCCAACCCGTACCCGCAACCCAAGATCCGCAACCCGCTGACCATCAAGAATCAGGAAGTGCTGTCATTGTAAACCGGAAGTGACATCATCGGAAGTAGCCGTGATCAGAAAAAAAAGGGTAAAACAGGAAGTGCTGTCAATCTAAACCGGATGTGACATCATCAGAAGTAGAAATGCTAAGAAAAAGGAGTAAAAATCGCTATAGCGAGGATCCGCGACCCGACCCTCAACCTGCCAACTTGCAGAACCACCGGCCCGCTTCTATACCCGCACCCAGAAATTCTACGAGCAACCCGCAGGGTCCCCAACATTTTGCAGGTAACCCGCGGGTACCCGACCCGCTGCAGGACTCTAGCTCAGTGATCAGGAGCAGATTCTGAACTTTTACAATTTGCTACATTAGTTAATACATTTCTCAGCAGCATCTGTGGGAATATTAGCAACTGTTGTATCAATTCTAACACCCTTTGATGAAACTGCTCAGCAGGGTCAGAGAGAAGAATCGTATCAACTAGTATCAATTTAGAACAGTTTACAGTCAATGACCCCCCCCCCACTCACACAGCTGCTTTATAAAGACATAAGAAGGTGAAAAAAAAAAATTTAAAGGAGTAGTTCACCTTTAAAGAAGAAGGAAAGCTACTGAGGCAGTTTATTACAAATAGATTAGCCACAATAGTGCAAGCTAGAACACAATATTTATTCTGTAGAATGCTTTACCATATCTGAGTAAACAGCTCTAGAAGCTCTCTCTGTTTGTTTAGGATACAGCTGACATATTAGTTTGGTGTGACATCACTTCCTGCCTCTCCCTGCTCACTCATAGCTCTGGGCTCAGATTACAGCAGGACGAGGAGGAGAGAGGGAGAGAGGAACAAACTGAGCATGCTCAAGCCCTAGGCCTGGAGGTTTAAGCTGAAAACAGGAAGTCTGATACAGAAGCCCATGTGACACAATAGAAGGAAAGAAATGCTGTGTTTCTTTTGACAGAGGACTCAGAGCAGCATTACTTTGAGGGTTTACTGGTATATTTATATAGACCATTCTGATAAAGCTTACTTAGTTTTAACAATTCCTTTTAAGTTAACGTTTAATATGTTATAGAATGGCCAGTTCTAAGCAACTTTTTAATCGGCCTTCATTATTTATTTCTTATAGTTAATTATTTGCCATATCTTTCTTTCTCTTTCCAGCTTTCAAATGGGGGGGGGGGGTCACTGACCCCCATCTTAAAACAAATTCTCTGTAAGGATACAGATTTAGGGTTTTATTGAAATTAGGGTATTTAAAAAAAAATGTCCTACCAAACTAGAATTCACAATTGGCCTTTATTAATAAAATAATATATTAATAAAAAGCATGATCAGATAGAGGGCAAACTCAATAAAATCATGTAAAAACCCGAATCAGATTTTTGCCCGAAAAGTCCAAAATAGTCAGACCACAGAAAGTTCCAAATAGTATAGGGACCTCTCCAACAACCTTGGCAGGTCTGAGACGCTGGATTTTCGGATTCAGACTTTTTACATTCTTAGGGTATTTTCTTCCCACTAAACATTCAGATTTTATAGTAAAAACAAAATTTGTGTTTTTGGCATTCGAAGTTTAAGGGTAAGGTCGCCTGGCGACTAATCCGACCAAGTCACTTCCCCCTCTCTTGCGCCAGCTATAATGAAAAGTCGTCTGCGGCATGACAAACGCGGAGCTTCGATTTCCGAAGTCGCTCGAAGTTTCCTCGTGAGGCAACTTCGGAAAACGAAGTGCCGCGTGTTTCATGCTCCAGGCGACTTTTCATTAAAGCAGTATTTTGATAAATAAAGCCCTAAATCTGTATCCTTACAGAGAATTAGTTTTAAGATGGGGTCAGTTTGTATTCCTGCTTCTACAAATAGATCAGTGAACAAATAGGGGTGAGGCCCACAGTAGTTAATACAACATGAAATCCTTCCCCCCCCCCATACCCTATTTACTGTATATAATCTTCTTCAACAGTAACAATGCAATAAAAGAATATGGGATTAAGAGTATAATCCAATCAGTAATACCCGAATTTCAACAAAATCATTAATCTTGTACTCGAGTTTAATATTGTATCTTATTTATAATTGAGAGTTTTGGTTTCTCTTTAGATTTGATTATAATGGAGTCTATGGGAGACAGACTTTCCATAATTTGGAGCTTCCTGGGTAATGGGTTTCCGGATTATGGATCCCATTCCTGTATAAGCGATATCCCTCATTGTAAGTAAAATACAGATTCTGAAATGTAAAGGAATTTCAACCCCCCCCCCCCCATTTCTGGAACACAGCACATGTGATAGCCTTAAGCCTCAGTAATGAAACCCATGAATAGTCCAGTGTACGACTATAACAATATTCCAATTCAAGTCTGCTACATTAGGGGGAATTCGATCTGTGTTCTTTCAGGTATAGTTGAAGTACTGAGGGTCATGCGATTTTAAACAGTAGCTAAATAGTCACTCAGCTTTTCAACGATCGTGAGAGTAAACTGTAAAATATGCTCTTGAAATGGAATCAATGGCTGGATGGAAAGCACAATTAATAGTAAGTTAAGTTGAAAAAAGACAAGTTCAACCTTTTAAGTCTATATATTAGAGTCCTGCGCACAGCCAATTTGTTGAACCCGACCAGCACCCACAATTATCTGCAAGTACTTTATCCGCAACCCGATCCGCTGAATGTCAAGGAACAGGAAGTGCTGTCATTGTAAACTGGAAGTGACATCATTAGTAAGTAGACGTAATCAGAATTAAAGGGGTAAAACTCACTATAGCAACCTGTAAATCTGAATAACCGCTGACCAGGGTCTATACCAGCTCCCTAAACGTCTACCTGCAAACCGCAGGGTACCGGCGATTTTTGTGGTTAACCGTCCCACTGCAGGACCATATTTAACCTGACTAACTGCTAGTTGATCCAGAGGAAGGCAAAACATTTTTGAAGCCTCTCCAATTTGCATCAGAAGGGGAAAAAATTCCTTCCTTGCTCCAAAAAGGCAATCGGACCAGTCACTGGATCAACTTGTATAATGAGCTATCTTCCATAGCCCTGTATTCACTCACTTGCTAAGTTAATTCATCAGAAAACATGGAAGTTGCATAATGGCATTCCATAGAATTAAAGGGGTTGTTCACCTTTGAGTTAACTTTTAGTATAATGTAGAGAGGGATATTCTGAGACAATTTGTAATTGGTTTTCATTTTTTATTGTTTGTGGTTTTATAGTTATTTAGCTTTTTATTCAGCAGCTCTCTAGTTTGCAGTGTCAGCAATTTGGTTTCTAGGGTACAAATTCCCCTAGCAACCCTGCATTGATTTGAATAAGAGACTGGAATATGAATAGGAGAGGGACTGAATAGAAAGATAAGTAATAAAAAGAGGAAATAACAATAAATTTGTAGCCTTACAGAACATTTGTTTTTAGATGGTGTCAGTGACCCCCATTTGAAACCTGGAAAGAAACAGAAGAAAATTGCAAATAATTTAAAAACTATGAAAAATAACTAATGAAGACCAATTGAAAATTTTCTTAGAATTGGCCCTTCTACAATATACTAAAAGTTTACTTGAAGGTGAACCACCCCTTTAAGAAGGAGCCATGCTGTCTCCTAGCAATGATCCCATCCCACAACTGAGCAACCATTATATCTTTACCCATTATGTTTGTGGTGGACACCCAGAGCAAAGCAAACCACCTATATCTGTAAGAATTAGAACCGTCCAAGCTGTAAAGCTGGCCAAAGACGCAAAGATATAGTCATATGAATCAAAGTTTCATATGATTGTGTGCGGATCGTCCCGACATTTTTCATACCATGGGGACCGGTCGTTTAGTTGATCAGACAGGTTAGAAGATTTGTCGGCTAATCAAAATAACTGACGTTATCAATGACTGACTGTCACTCCAAATTGTCAGAAAAAAAACTTTCCTAAAATTGAAGTCATAACCAAAACATCATCTGAGTTGTTCTTTTACTACTTTATTTAATCTGAATGGTTAGTGGTAATTCGGAAGTTTGGGCCGTCCAATACGAGGGTAAAATCTGTATTTCTATAGCCAACTTTGCTTTAGCACAAATAAGTCTAAAGCAACTGGACTTTTTTTGAGTTTTCTTAAAAATGTTTCACCGCTCATCCAAACAGCTTCTTCAGTTCAACGGAGTCCTGAAACATATTCAACAAAATAAAAGGTCCAGTTGCTTTAGACAGTAATACCTGAACTTCAACAAAATCATTCATCTTATTAAATGTATGGGATCCATTATCTGGAAACCCATTATTCAGAAAATTCCAAATTACAGAATGGCCGCCCCCCCATAGACTTTAAGTTTTTCCTTTTCCTCAGTAATAATAAAACAGTAGCTTGTACTTCACCCAAACTAAAATAATGAATACTTATTAGAAGCAAAACCAGCCTATTGGGTTTATTTAATGGTTACATGATTTCTAGTAGCCTTCATATTACTGAAAGATCTGTTATCCAGAAAGCCCCAGGCCCCGAGCATTCTGGATAACAGGTCCCATACCTGTACCTGAAGGAAGAATGAAGCAGCAACAGCACTGGACAGATACAAATAATATAATGTGCATAAATGAATCATCTATTAACTGCTGTCTCCAACCAGCCTGTAAAAATTAGACACGTATATTTATTTATTCCACTTCATTCATTCTGCCCTATTTTGGGTTTCGGGTCATTAAAAACCTGGCAGGTCTTCAGATTTAAACTCCAAAGATCAGAATAAATTTGTCACAACCCGTGGCACAAACTAAAGTGACTATTCCAAAGTACAGCTTGGCAGTGATACGGTCACGGTATTTAAAGGGATACGGTCATGGGAAAACGTGGTTTTTTGTTTTTTTTTTAGAGCGGCTCCAGCAGAATTCTGCACTGAAATCCATTTCTCAAAAGAGCAAACAGATTTTTTTCATATTTCATTTTGAAATCTGACATGGGGCTAGACATATTGTCAATTTCCCAGCTGCCCAAGTCATGTGACTTGTGCTCTGATAAACTTCAATCACTCTTTACTGCTGTACTGCAAGTTGGAGTGATATCAGCCCCCCCCCCCACTCAGCAGCCTAACAACAGAACAATGGGAAGGTAACCAGATAACAGCTCCCTAACACAAGATAACAGCTGCCTGGTAGATCTAAGAACAACACTCAATAGTAAAAACCCATGTCCCACTGTGAATCCTTCAGTTACATTGAGAAGGTAAAACAACAGCCTGTCAGAAAGGGGCACTTTCTTAAAGTGCTGGCACAAGTCAGATGACCAGGGGCAGCTGGGAAATTGACAAAATGTCTAGCCCCATGTCAGATTTCAAATTGAATATAAAAAAAAAATCTGTTTGCTCTCTTGAGAAATGGATTTCAGCACAAAAGTCTGCTGGAGCAGCACTTTTAACAGATGCATTTAAAAAAAATGTGTTTTCCTTTAAAGAAAATAGTCAGATACTGGCAAATATCAAAATAAGGAGCATTGCATATATTTTTTCATTCCCTTCCCCTAATGCATAAGCTGTTAAAGGGAATGTCAACCCTCCAAAAAATAATGTTCGCCTAATTAAAAGAGAACTAAACCTTAAAAATGAATATGGTTAAAAATGCCATATTTTCTATACTGAAATTATTGCTTGGGCTGGTACAGAAGAGCAAAACGCAAGGCAATACGCATTCATTACAATCTTTCTATAGTTTCCACCTTCTTTGTATATTTGATACTATTAAAAGCAGTATTTGTCCCATTCTATTGCACTGGTAGCTCAGACTGTTGATACAATGTCAGACACGCCTGCTGATTACCAGACCTGTATCTGCTGAACTTTTGCAACATTATTTCAAAAATAACAACCAGGAGTCATGAAAATGCTGCTTTCAACCCGCAACTGTTACTTACACGTTGCTTAGAATAATGTTTTCTTTTAATTTTTGATCTTGGGGGTTAATTTATTCTTTAATCAGCTAAGGGTAGGGACAGACAGGGAGATTCGGGGAGATTTTGTCGCCTGGCGTTTTTAGCAGGCGACAATCTCCCCGAATTTCCTTCTCCCTGTCTGTCCCTACCCTAAAGCTTGTTCACATGCCTCTCATACACTTCTGAGTCCCTTTATCTTAACCATCCTGTGTGTGCATTAAAGGGGAACTAAAGCTTAACTAAAGAAGTGTCTATAAATGTTGTACATGATGTTTTGTGCTTGTGTACCAGCCCGCGGCAACCACAGCCCT
>CM044448.1:7485245-7500590 GCA_024363595.1 Xenopus borealis
CTATCCCACAGTCACACTCCCTTCCCAGAGACTATTATCCACTGTTACTATAGGTACTATGTCTCATATCATGTGGTATAACCCACACTTTCTTTCACCCCCTAGGGTATTATAGGCATAAAAAAGCAAATAACAATAATGGAACCTCTGATTTGCATGGATGTAAATACCCCATTAAGATTCTCTCCTACGCAGAAGTTGTTGAATGAGCCCAGTAGATCATTCCTGGACATCTATGTCCTGGTTTCAAACAGCCTTGCCTTACAGGATTCAATTACAAAGCAATTACGACAAGTAAAAAAAAAAAGTTCCATGTCATCAGCTGAAGGAAGATTATGTTGCAAAGCAATTACACTTTAGTGCGGGGAATGTGATAAAATATTTAAAGTCCAGAAAATGTGTTAAAGGATTTCTGTACATCAATCATTAATGGCCTTAAGTTGTTTTGTTGGTGTGCCATAAGATATTTCAGTTCTCTATTAGGATGGGCGAATTTGACCTGTTTCACTTCGCCAAAGAATTGCCAGGGGCAAAATGTCCTGGACGTCCATGAAAGTCTTTGGGTGCCAAGCCAACTTCACACCACAGTTAAAACCCCACACAGACATCAGCGCTTAAAACGGTAAACCCCCCCGCCCTAAACACACAAGTTATAAAAAGCTATTCATGGTCAGGGCCACCTTATAAGTTAAAAAGAAAACTGTGGTGCCAGGGCCCCCAATAAAGGTTTTTTTTTTTTTTTTTTTTCAAATTGGTGGTCAGGCCCCCCCTACAATTTAAAAATAATAATTGGACACCAGGGCCCCTCTATAAGTTAAAAAAAAAAAAAAATTGGTCCCCATAAAAGTTTTTTTTTTTTTTTTTTTTTAAACATTGGTGCCAAGGCCCCCCTTACAAGTTAAAAAAATTGGGGCCCCAGAGAATATTAAAAAAAAAAACATTAGTGGCAGGTGCCCCTTTGATGGCGGCCCTGACACATCCCCTACATTGAGAAAGAATCAGGCCTTAATACACAAGACTAGTGATGGGGAAAATTCGCTGGTGTCTATTTTTGGTCACAGGCATCAGTTTTTTAGCTGCCAGCGAATGTACGCCCTTGTCCAAAAATCGGCAACATTAAACGCCCCAGATTCGCCCGTCACTACACAAGACACATTACCAGATTTTCCTAAAAGGGGCGCTCATTTATGGACTGGGGGAACCAGGGCCTCTCCGGCCATGAGGCACGGAGCAGCCGGTTACAAGGGGCGGCAAAAAGCTGCCTCTTGTAAGTTTAAGCCTGGAAACCTGGAAATTTGGCTCCGCTAGCGCAGAGAGCGCAATTGCAATTGCTCAATGCACTAGCGATACCGCCCCCTTTTCACCCACTCCGACGCTCATTTTTAAGCGCAGAGTGGGAAGGGGGGGGGGCGGCAGCAGCCCCAGAATCGGCGCTACCACTTACGTTTTCTTTTAATTAAATATCTTTAAATACCTTTCCACAAATCCGGGCCTGTGTATGTCAGACAGGTATTCCATACTTTGTAAACCACTTATGTTTTTAAAACTAAACCTTATAACTGTGCCAGCCAGCAGCCAAAATAATGCCCCCAAATCTGTACCTGTGCCAGCAGCCAAAATATTGCCCCCAATCTGTAACTGTGCCAACCAGCAGCCAAAATATTGCCCCCAAATTAGGGATGCACTTAATCCAGGATTCGGTTCGGTATTCCGCCAGGATTCTGCCATTTTCAGCAGGATTCGGATTCGGCTGAATCCTTGTACTTGGCCGAACCCGAATCCTTAAAATCATGTGACTTTTCGTCATAAAACAAGTAAAAAAATGTTTTACCGCACATGAAGTGCACGGCTGCCTTTTACCATTCCTCTCACTAATTTGCATATGCAAATTAGGAATCGGATTCGGTTCGGTATTCTGATGAATCGTTCACAATGGTTTTGGGAGTTCAGCCGAATCAAAAATAGTCAAAATATTGCCCCAAATCTGTACCTGTGCCAACCAGCAGCCAAATTATTGCCCCCAAATCTGTACCTGTGCCAACCAGCAGTCAAAATATTAACCCAAATCTGTACCTGTGCCAGCAGCCAAAATATTAACCCAAATCTGTACCTGTGCCAGCCAGCGCCAATGCCAGCAAGTAAGCATTGCAGAGCGGAACACTGCCAGATCTGCACTTTACAAGAAACCAAACAAAGCAGGGTTTAAAAAGAGCAAAATAAAGGTAAACCGACAAATAAAAACCCAGAAAAAATAATTCCCTTTAAAAGTGCGCCCACTAGGATTGTGCCCTAGGCGGGTGCCTACTCTACCTGCCCCTAGTTTCGGCCCTGAAATATAGTCTATTCCTGTACTGTTTTATTATCACAGAGAAAAAAGAAGTAATCTTTTAAAATGTGGATTATTTGAATAAAATGGAGTCTATGGAACTGCCTTTCTGTAATTCAGAGCCTTTTGGATAACGGGTTTCTGTAGAAAGGATTGCAGACTGGTACATTGAGCCAATGGGCCATATAGTAATAATTATATTTCCCTTAATGCCTTTTATTTACACACTCATCACTCTGGTATCTTTAGAAAGCATTTGGGTTTTACATACTATACAGCCAAGTTTTATGCACACTTGTTTTCACCCCATAAGGTGCCCCTTGTAAAAACTTATGTCCCGAGTCTGAGCCTTTAAGGCTCACAATGTGAGAGTGTTAACCCATTGCAGTCTGTCCTGTGGTCCTCCGGTCTGTACACTTGGGGGTTAAAAGAAATGTGAACTTTTCTTTCTTTAGTGTTTCTAGAACAAGTCAAAATAAACCTTCCTGGTATCAGATCCTTTATAAGGAAACCCTTTATTCAGAAAGCTCTGAATTACAGAAAGACCGTCTCCCATAGACTCCATTATATCCAACTAATCCATTCTTTTAAAAATAATTTCCTTTTTCTCTGTAATAATAAAAAAGTACAGGTATGGGATCAGTTATCCAGAAACCCTTTATCCAGAAAGCGCTGAAGGTTTTCCTTTTCCTCTGTAATAATGAAACAGTCGCTTGTACTTGATCCCAACTAAGATATAATTCATCCTTGTTGGAAGCAAAACCAGCCTATTGGCTTTATTTATTGTTTATTTGATTTTTTGGTAGACTTTAAGGTATGAAGAACCAAATCATAGAAAGATCTGTTATCTGTAAGACCCCAGGTCCCGAGCATCCTGGATAACAGGCCCCATACCTGTAGCTTGTACTTGATCCCAACTAAGATATAATGAATCCTTATTGGAAGCAAAACCAGACTATTGGGTTTATTTAATGTTTATATGATTTTCTGGTAGACTTAAGGTAAGAAGATCCAAATTACAGAAAGATCAGTTATACGGAAGACCTCAGGTCCTGCACCATATTGAACTTTGTTCCCAAGCTAATTGGCATTTAGGTCCCTACTTGGGCCCAATATTGCTGAAAGTATTGATACCTGTTGGTGATAGACTAACGGCAGCAACAGGTGTGTAAGTGATTAGGACTCCTCCACCTGTGCTACTACTGATTGTTTCCCCAGTGCTACTACTGATTGTTTCCCCAGTGCTGCCGCTGCTGGAGAGACCTGAGCTGCATGGGTTACTCACTTTACTGCATTTTATGGACCCCTGTCCAACCGTCTCACTTCAGCATGACTTGCGCCCAGTTCTTGGCATCAACATCCCTGTAGTAAAGGTCGAGTGCGGATGGAAAATCAATAAAACCCTGTGAGAAGATCTTCCAGCAGAGAGCGGAGGCAGCACACCCGGAGCTTAATAGCAGGTTTCCAAGGAGACATTCCGATCTACTTACTGAGACCAAAGGTACCGTCCAAATATTGTGTCACGGGGGGGAACTGACAGTTGCCATATGGGTTTTATCACCTGTGTGTAAATGTTGCTCCATTAAACAGATCAGCCATTAAACAATTAGAGCTCAGGGGGTGAAATGTAATGATTAACCCCTGCATGGTGATGAGCTCAGCTTTATACATCATATAGGTATACACAGGGATGGGACCAGAGCCGGAACTAGGGGTAGGCAGAGTAGGCGGCCGCCTAGGGCACAGTCATTGGGGGGGTGCAATTTAGAAGAGAAATAATGTTTTTTTTATTTCTTTAAGTTTTAACTTCGCCCCTGTCTCCAGCAGCAGCGTTCTGCTCTACTTCAGTCCCCACCTCCCTCTTACTTGCCCTTTGCCTGGCACAGATCTAGGGCAATATTTTTGCTGTAGCTCTGGCACAGGCTGGTGGCACAGGTACAGACTTGGGGGCAATGGCTGGTGGCACAGGTACAGACTTGGGGGCAATGGCTAATGGCACAGGTACAGACTTGGGGGCAATGGCTGATGGTACAGACTTGGGGGCAATGGCTGTTGGCACAGATGCAGACTTAGGGGGCAATGCTGGTGGCACAGGTACAGATTGGGAGCAATATTTAAGGAGCTGCTGGCACAGGCACAGATTGGGGACAATATTTGGCTGCAGGCTGACACCGGTACAGATTGGGAGCATTTTTTGGGTGCTGCTGGCTTGCAGCTACAGTTTGATTCATTAATGTGTAATAAGGTTCTTTATTTATCCAGGGCTGGAACAAGGGGTAGGCAGCTGCCTAGGGCGAAAAGATAGGGCAGCTACCTCTAACATTGTCTACCCCTAGTCCCATTCGCCCTCAGTCTCCCTCACAGTCCCGCCTCCCCTCCCCTATTCTCCTTTAAATGCTGTAAATCATAAGACTACAATTGGACTATAGGTTCTCTCTTCTGTTAGTGCTTCTGTCAGGCAAAACTCAGACCATGTGATCCCTGATCACTTTAATATTTTATAATTTTATTATTTAAAAGGCTGGGTATATTCAGTAAGGATGACTATATGTTAATATAAGCATTAGGCTTTCAGTAGTAACTATTCAATATTCTGTGTATGAATGTCTGTGTATCATTTAATGTAATAAGGAATATTAAAAGCATAAATCAGCTAGTGGATAAATAAAGGCAGGTAATTGTCCCCAAGGGACATAAATGCTGGAGAGCAGAGCAGGAATATGGAGCCATTGATATGTAATAGAACATGATTTCCACACAGTGTGGGTTTCTGCTGGGTCTATAAATCATCAATAGCCTTGAATGAAACTCTGTAGTGAAGGTTAATAAATGGGCTTTTAGTGATGCAGTCTGATGTTTGATGCTTTTGTCTTCTTTTATAATTGCTAAATGCATCTTGACAGTATTATAAAGCCATAGCCTTATACAATAAAAGCTTTAGGGCCATCTAGGAATAATAGTCTCTGGGAAGGGAGTGTGACTGTGGGATAGCAGGTATAGTAGGGAGAGATGGTGCCTATAGTAACAGTGGATAATAGTCTCTGGGAAGGGAGTGTGACTGTGGGATAGCAGGTATAGTAGGGAGAGATGGTGTCTATAGTAACAGTGGATAATAGTCTCTGGGAAGGGAGTGTGACTGTGGGATAGCAGGTATAGTAGGGAGAGATGGTGCCTATAGTAACAGCGGATAATAGTCTCTGGGAAGGGAGTGTGACTGTGGGAAGGCAAGTGGCAGTTCATTGGATTTTGGGAGTTTTTATAATGCTGAATTGTTTCATCCACATATTTGCACATTCAGTCACCTAAGGCAAACCAACAAATCTAAGGGCAGAGACACACGATTCGGGGAGCTTAGTCGGCAAAAAATCTCCTCTTCTATGAGGTGCTTTGTTTTCCAAAGTCACCAAAAGTTGCTTGACGAGGCAACTTCAGAGAATGAAGTGCTCCGGGTGCCGTCCCTCCTGCGATTTACATTCTAGCCAGCGGGAAGGCAGTTTAGGGAGATCAGTCGCCCCAAATCTGACCGTGTGTCTCAGCCCTAAAAGAACCTCAGAATGAATTTGTCCTTTTCTCTTTGCTGAACTTAAAGCTGAAAAACAAGTGTTTCATATGTTGTTTGTAATGAAATTGTAAAGAAAGGAGAGAGTTGCCTCTCAGGCCATTTCATTAGACACTCAGATAATGACTGTGGTTCCCTCTCAACCTTTCCCATTGAATCATTTCAGGGCACTGAGACAAAAATCCATTTGCTCATTGACCGTGTGCCAGAAGACTCCATTGTGGAACAAGCTTTGTGCTCTGAAAGCCCAACTTTTCCTTTTTAAGTTTATTATTAGAAAGGTCGAGCCTCGTACATCAGAGGAGGAGGAGGAGGAGGAGGGGTGGAATTATCGGGTTAATTTGGGATAATGATTAAAAAAAAAAAAAAGAGTTCTGTATGTATATTATAAAATATATCACGGTTGGGCTTTATTGTGTTGTCATACATAACGTAGTTGATATTAACAAGATTATTACATTTTTCCCCTGCTGCTCATTTCTGATGTGATTTGCAAATCCCCTGACTTATCCACTTGAAATCCGACGAGTGCTTTAATTGCAGCAGGAAAAAGCAATGATAGGCTGAGGAATACACCAATCATCAAATATCTATATTAATCCTTTAAATGTTTAAAGAGCAGGGCTATTTGTGAATAAATATTTTAGTTGTGGTTTTTAAGTCTAAGGACTGGTCCCTAATGGCTAATCGAGAACTATGTTCATAACAATTCCATTGGATTTTAGCCTCTAAGGGCCCTTACACACGGGCGTTTTTACCTGCGCTCCCCTGCGTTCCGTTTTGCTGCGTTCAGCCAGCAGGTATAGACGCACTCAATTATTTTCAATGGGGCTGTACTCACACGAACGCATGTAGGCGCCAAACGCAGGAAAAATGCAGCATGGTGCGTCTGAACCTGCGTTCGGCGCTTACACGCGTCTCGTGGGTACAACGTCATTGAAAAGAATGAGGTGCGTCTAGACCTGCGCTCCCCTGCGGCTGAACGCAGCCAAACGCAACGCAGGGGAGCGCAGGTCCAAAACGCTCGTGTGTACGGGCCCTAATTCTGGCTGGATGTTCATATTCTGCCAGGGATCCTCAGCACTTAAGGTGGAGGGGAAAGGATTAAGGAAGGCTGTGGGTTTTAATTATAAATTGAACATTGAGCTTCTCCTGGTGCACTCATGAGTGGCATCTGAATAACACTTTATACCTTTTGTGCTATGGGTTTGATAAAGATATGGAGGTGATCATTGTGTTGTTTCAGTAGGCCACAAAGTTTTAAAGGAGAAATCTTCCCGAAAACTGGGTTGGACTGGGCAGGGCCGGATTTACCTAGCGGGCGCCCCTAGGCCCGCTGTCGTTTGTCGCCCGTCCCCTCCATTTTATTTTCTCAAATTTTCATCATCGCGAAGGAGCACTGGGAATCGGGACCCAGGAAATTTCAATTTCCGCACCAATGTGGGTGTGGTTGGAATGCCGCCCCCTAAAATTCTGCCGCCCTAGGCCCGGCCCTGGTTGGCCTCTCATGGAGCCTAACGCGTTTCATGCTTACCTAGCACTTAGTCATGGCAATATCTAGCCTAGAGGTTGGGAGGCACAGCTGCTCTGCCTGCACTTGATGTAGAGAAGGATATTCTGCAATTTGCAGTTGGTCTTTATGGTTTATTATTTGTGGGGCTTTTTCAAATGATTAAACTTGTTGTACAGCAATTTTTCAGTTTGAAGTTTCATCTGGTTGCTAGGGCCCACATTACTTTAGTAACCAGGGAGTGGTTTCAATGATAGACTAGAATAGGGATATTCTGAGACAGCCTTGCGGTTAAAGCTGCGCTCCCCTGCGTTCTGTTTTGTAGAGTTCAGCCGCAGGTAGGGTTGCCACCTTTTTCTGGAAAAAAATACCGGCCTTCCTATTTATTTATCTTTTTTTCCCTATTAGGGCTCTTCCAGACGAAGAGATTGCAGGGAGATTTGTAGCCTGCGACA
The DNA here is from genome assembly GCA_024363595.1 of Xenopus borealis. Taxonomy (NCBI): domain Eukaryota; kingdom Metazoa; phylum Chordata; class Amphibia; order Anura; family Pipidae; genus Xenopus; species Xenopus borealis. The sequence continues at coordinate 7,493,096 of CM044448.1, forward strand.
AATTGCCGCGTGTTTGAAGCAACAAATCTCCCTGCATCTCTTCCCCCAGTCTTGCGCCCGCTTAAGTTAAAGTCGCGTGTGCCTATTCACACGCGGCGCGGCGCTTTAGCAAATCGCTCGCCAATTCATTTTCGCGCGATTTTCAAAAGCGCCGCGCTGCGTGTGAATAGGCACACGCGACTTTAACTTAAGCGGGCGCAAGACTGGGGGAAGAGATGCAGGGAGATTTGTTGCTTCAAACACGCGGCAATTTGTCGCAGGCTACAAATCTCCCTGCAATCTCTTCGTCTGGAAGAGCCCTAAATAACATTGTGATCAACCATCATTTCTACCGGCCAGTCCAGTAAAATTCCAGGTGGCAACACTAGCTGCAGGGGAGCGCAGGAATAGACGCAAGCAATTCTTTTCAAAGCGCATGTAGGTGCCAAACGCAGGTTGAGACGCAACATTCTGCATTTTTCCTGCGTTTAGCTCCTACATGCGCTTGTGTCAGTATAGGCCCATTGAAAAGAATTGCTTGCGTCTATTCCTGCGCTCCCCTGCGACTGAACGCTACAAAATAGAACGCAGCTTTAACCGCTCGTGAGTAAGAGTAAGAGTCTATGGAATTTCCAAGATCAATGGGTCTCTGACTAGATTTTAGATTTTTTTAAATTGGGTTTGATTACTTCTTTGTCTGTCCAGTCTCCCTCCTACTTAACTATCATTCTAATATCAATTTACTGGTTGCTTGGTTTGGCAGGACCCTAGCAACCGCATCGCTGTTTAAAGGGCAAGGAAAGTGTAAAATAGAATAAGGGTAGAAATGGTGTATTTTGTATACTAAACATAAACATGAACTTACTGCACCACAAGCCTAATCAAACAAATGATTTATGCTTTCAAAGTTGGCCACAGGGGGCTGTCATCTTGTAACTTTGTTATACATCTTTGCAAGACCAAGACTGTGCACATGCTCAGTGTGATCTGGGCTTCTTAGGGATCGTAATAAATGATAAAAAAACAAAGCTGCTTGAGTTCTGCATGGCTGGTAAGTAAGGCGGAGGCTCCCCCTGCTGTTCATAAGTATGATTGTTTCCCTGCCAGAAGTTAGGGACCGTCTGACAATTCCTATCCACAGCATTAATTGAAGGGAATATTTCACTGCATACAGTCAGGTTTCTTATAAAAACGGTACACGTCTTTTTAATTAAAGTATATTGGAGATAGATTTCTTTTTCATTAAAGAAAGTAAGAATGGGATTTTATTTCTTTGCCTTTCCTTGCCCTTTAAATTCCAAACTACAACAACAAAGTTAAACTCATTTAATTCTCATGCCTTCCTTCCCCACCGGTATCTATCTATTTGAATCCTAAATGTAGCCCAGTATTTTGCATGGAGTCTGGTTTTAGACAAGGTGACCTTTCCATGTTGCTGTGACTCCATTGTGGCTTGGGAGCTTCCACAAGGAACGCTGGAGCTTGTGGGGAAATTCTTTAAATGCTTCTATAAATATCTCCCCTTTCATTATTCCTTTGGATAAGCAGAGACATTCCTCTCTGTAAGGCCTCCGGATCTTGACTTGTATTATTGCTATCACATGTGAGATGCATCGTCTTGTGCTGGGGGCCTTTATTTAATAGAGGGTTGGAACATGTTTGTTATTTCCATGTCCATCCATATTAGACCAGTTTCTCCGTTCGAGGTTCGGGGAAAGGACCAATCGCAGGGCAGCAATGGCACGCACTGGGAAGTCATACTCGCTATGCAACCGTTTTATTGTTCCTCCATGGAATTGTGGGGAGATGCTCAGACACTTGTTTATTGTACAGATACGGGATCTCTTTTCCATAAACCCGCTATCCAGAAAGCTCCAAATTAAAGAAAGCCCATCTCCCATTTCATACAAAATGTTTTCTCTCCAACAGTGAAGCAGTTCCTTTTACTTGATCGCAGCTAAGATATAATTAATACTTATTGGAAGCAAAACCAGCTTATTGGGTTTATTTAATGTTTATATGATTTTCTAGTAGGCTTAAGGTATGAAGATCCAAATTATGGAATGATCTGTTATCCGGAAAACCTCAGGTCCCGAGCATTCTGCATAATAGGTCCCATACTTGTAGTAATAAAAAAGTAACTTGTACTTGATCCCAACTAAGATATAATTAATCCTTATTGGAATAAAAACCAGCCTGTTGGGTTTATTTAATGTTTATGTGATTTTCTAGTAGACTTAAAGGGATACTGTCAGGGGAATTTTTTTTTTTCAAAATGCATCAGTTAATAGTGCTGCTCCAGCAGAATTCTGCACTGAAATCCATTACTCAAAAGCACAAACAGATTTTTTATATTTCATTTTTAAATCTGACATGGGGCTAGACATATTGTCAGTTTCCCAGCTGCCATTTGACTTGATAAACTTCAGTCACTCTTTACTGCTGTGCTGCAAGTTGGGGTGATAACACCCCCTCCCTTCCCCCCCCCCAGCAGCCAGTGCATTTTGTAGTTTAAAATCTGGGATAAGAGAAAAACAATGGTGACAAGTAGGAATCCACTGTTATGGATTTGGACAAATCCCAGAATCGTTTGTGGAAGATTCGGCCAAATACCAAACCGAACCCAAATCCTAATTTGCATAGGCAATTAAAGAGCAGGAAAGAAAAAAGTGGCAAAAATTTGTTTACTTTCTTGTTTTGTGACAAAAAGCCACGGGAAATCCCTCCCTGATCGCAATGTGCATATGCAAATTAGGATTCAAATTCAGTTCGGCCAGGCACAAGGATTCGGCTGAATCTGAATCCTGTTGAAAAAGGCAGACTCCTGGCTGAATACCAAACAGAATCCTGGATTTGGTGCATCCCTTGTGATAATTACACTGTATTATGTGGCACATGGGTTCAACAAACCAGAAAAACCCAGAGGAAATCACGGATCTTGGCCTCAGAAGCAAATCAGCCATTATTTTTTATCTAATCTGCAGCTCTCTGATACTGAACTACAACTCACCTCACAATATCCTAAAAGTCCAGCTTAGCAGGGGATGTAGCTGGTTTGGAAGGTGACTTTCATTGCATATTCCATCCTATACCTACCTTATTGTACACACTATACCCAGGGCCGCCATTAGAAATCAGGGGGCCCCGTGCAAGAAAATTTCCCCGCCCACCCAGGTCCCACCCCAGATCCCGTCCACACCACAGTTAAAAGACCACACAGACATCTGCGCTAAAAAAAGGTAACCCCCCCCCACACAAGTAAAAAAAAAACTGGGGCCCAAAGATTTTTTTTTTTTTAAACTTTGTCGCCAAGGCCCCCCCCCCACAAGTTAAAAAAAAATTGGGGCCCCATAAAATTTTTTTTTTTTTTTTAATTGGTGGCAGGGGCCTATAGAGTGACTATACACGGCCTGGGAGATCTTTGAAACCCTTACCTTAAATTATCCAGATTGAAGCAGCTGTGATTGCAGCCCCCAGGAAAAAAAAAGATCTTTATGTTTTGGGCCAAGCCCCTCTATGCAGCCCCTGAGCTGAAATGCTTCTGCGCTACAGCAAATACCCCCAATTACCCCACTTCTCAGAGTAGGCCACCAATTGATTCCCAGTCTGGGAAATGGGACTAAAGGGGTTAAATCTACTGCATTTGAGGATTTCGTGCCCACATATGCGCATAAAAAGTCTGTGCCCTCTGACACCCTTGTAAAATCAAGAATTTGTAGTTTCCATTAGGAAATACATTTCCAGGAAACCATTTAACTAATGCTCGCTATGAAATTATGGCCCTGTCCATATTTTTAGAAATCAGAGGGAAAGGGAAGGTTTGATTTATCACTTGCTGTCGGCTGAAAAAGCACAGAGTTTCATTGCGAAGGCTTCCTGCACCCAGGCCTTGTCTTTACTGAAATATGCTGTACAATCTTCTAAGCACAATTCAGCAGGAACAGCCCATCAGTTTAACAGCCTGTACAGACCTAAAACAAAATAATGTTAATATAATGCAGCCTACTTTTTATATGCGCAACTCCAGTGGCTTCTAATACTCAGAGTTCCCTGTATACCTCAGCCTGCAGCCTTGTGCCTTTATATGGTCACACCCCTCAGTGACTTCTAATATCCTTATCATTTACAGTAGGGGGTACATTATCCCTTATAATACATGAGTGATACTCAGAGTTCCCTGTATAACTCAGCCTGCAGCCTTGTGCCTTTATATGGTTTGTTGCTCGAATGAGCCAAGCTCATCTATAGGTGACAATGAAGAGTCCCCTAGTGGCAGGAAAGAACATTAGCTTAGTAACAGAATATTTCTTGTGGGATGCGGTACTAGCAAATTTAGTTTAACGTCCCTTTAAAATCTAATATAGCCCAGCTTGGTGTTGAAACAAAATTAAATTTTGAGCCTAAGCAGAGCCCTCTGCGTTGAAATAACAGTGGCTGAGAGTATGACTTCTGAGTGCAACACTTGTTAGTGGGTATAAATAGCAGGAATGTTGCCCTTAATCTATGCCATCCACACAACCATCCCTGGAAAGAGAATGGGCATCTCACTAAATCTTCTGCAGCTGCTGAGACTTTTCACGCTCATTTAAACTTTAACTCCTCGAACAAGTTGTACTGGGGGTACGAATAATTCATTTCCCCCTCAAACACGTAGTTTGTTACAGTAAATGATCATTAAATAGAAAACATTCAAACTCTTTGGTTTTACTGGTCCTTTAATCTAAGCCTCCCAGTTATGAGTTAATGAAGTCACTTGGAGTTTGCAATGATGTCATGGAATTTGCTGCCATGTCAGACATTTCTATCCTCAGAACAGATGTGTAATTCCTGGAGCTTCTCGGGTCACTGGTAATCATTATTTTGTTCTGAGCTTGGGTTGTATAAGCCACAATCAAGCAAAGTTCGGATGGCTTTCCTGTCCATATACTTCCTCCGTGGTTTGGGTAGGATACCGCACCTCTTTTGGTTCCATTTGCTCCCTGACTTTTTGTATCCAGCTGTCGTGCCGTGGGCAGATGCTTCCTGTTGAGGGCTAGTTTGGGAAGCAGGTGGCCAACTCTATCATTTTACTCCTGAAATTCAAGGGACAGCCGTAACATTTCTTAACTATGATTTTCACTCTGCTTCCTGCTCTGCTGTGGCTAATGTGTCCCCCTGTATAAAGACATATCTGCACAAGCCCCTTTCAACTCACCTTTTCTCAAGAAAGTTGCATAGTTCTTGAATATGACAATCCTTCATGAACCCATGAAGGGCTTCCCATTCAAAACCCTTGTTCAGTGGAAGCATCTGTCTCTATTAACTGATCATTTTAGAATGTTTAAAGTCCTCTCTCTCTGTTGAAATCTCAATTTTTAAAGTTATGATTTTATTTTTTTGGGTGGGTGCAGCATTGTCCTCTCCTCTGTGGTTATCTCTATGGTCTCATTTCATGTCCCTTCTTGGAGGGCAAACTTTGCTCAGGTTCCCTCTTATAACAAGGTGATGAACATTTGTGTATCAGTCTTAAGGGAGAACTCAACCCCCTGTAGAAGAAAATCCAAAGAGGAACCCGAAGAAATCGGAAGAGGACCCGAAGAAATCGGAAGAGGACCCCAAGGATATCAGAAGAGGACCCCAAGGATATCAGAAGAGGACCCCAAGGATATCGGAAGAGGACCCCAAGGATATCGGAAGAGGACCCCAAGGATATCGGAAGAGGACCCAGAGACATCTGAAGAGGACTCTTAAGAAATCGGAAGATCCTGAAGATGGTGCCCACAAGCTCCGCTGTGCTTAATCTGCACTGTTAGGTGGGAAAAATTTTATGGACATATTCAGACCTATTGAACTATGCAAGGAGAAGCAGATAGGGGGAACTATCATGCTTAGTAGGTAGGGGTTTTTCTTCCGTGGTTGAGTTCTCCTTTCAGCCATATTTAGTCTCAACCTTAGTCTCTAAGCTGGTGTTTCTAGTTTGGCAAATAGATACTCTCTCCACTGGTCCTCCAAAGCAAAAACCCACACAACAAGAACACCAAACGTCACCAAAGTAGATGTTTACAACAAAGCCCAATTGGATTTATGCCCTTTGGACATTCACCAACGCTGATGGCCTTCACTAAATGTCCCTATTTGATTTGTTGAAAAAAATACCCTAGATGACGGCTGCTTTCAAGCCCTTTCAGGATGAGCAGCCCCTCCCTTTAGCAACTACTGCTGTAGAGAGATGGGCAAAGGTAGAGTGGAATTGAAACAACTTAATGGAAGAAGTACAAGCTGCTGATGGCACTGATACATGTGGTATACTTCAACAAATCAAATATGGAAACTCAATGAAGTCCATAAGAGTTGGTGAATGCCCAACGGCTCAAAAACCAACACAGTGTTAAAGCTACAATATTATCAGCCCTATAGTCCTCAATCTATTGGGCTCTGTTGTACTATGGTGATTTCTTTGTGGTTTGGAGCAGTGATTTTCAACCTTGTGCCTCCAGCTGTTAAGGAACTACAAGTCCCACAATGCAATGAAGGAGTCTGACAGCCATAGTCAGGCAAATGCATTGTGGGACTTGTAGTTTCTTAACAGCTGGAGGCACAAGGTTGAAAATCACTGGTTTGGAGGACCACTGGGCTTGTTGAAGTAGTCGAGGCCAATTCCAAATAGTATTATTTAAGTAACAGGATTTGGCAATAAGTATTGATTTAATGCTTTGAATATTAACCATGATTGCTTTGGTGGAGGTTGACTTGAGAGACCTAGAGAGTTGGGGTTGTCTCGGCTCTGTCTCCTTTAACCCTAATGGATATCCCTGCATCTCTTCTTGCTGAGAGGCTTCATCGAAGGGACTTGTTATGTCAAATGTTGATCTCCTGCTCACTGACCAAGATGGCAGACACGTCCTTTATATGCGATAACCCAAATATAATATACACTTTTGAGGACTTGATTTTGTGGGGGAAAAATTTTAAACATTTTTATAACATGAGCTTTGGAGGCCCATCTTTCCAAACTTTCAGCTGCGATTTTAGATCCCAAGGAAATCTGGTTATTGCCTTAAAGGACTACAAAGTGATATTTACTCGGGTTGCCAATGTCTTAGTGGTCTATTATGCAAATCATAGACCACAGGTGACCTGGACATCGAGCATGTGTAGCTGCTATTTTTACTCTATTGTGTATGCACTCCATTTGGGACAGCACAAAGTATCTCGTGGGCATCGAAAAATGATGGCAGCATGTCCATTGTAGGAACTCCATCCTCAGGTTTAAGGTCAGTGATTTTGTTTACTGGTGTGCAACTAAGGCATTGCTATACTCCCACTGAACATCTTTTTATTTGTCCTTTTAGAGGACGCCTGTTACTCTAAAATTGTTCCCTCATCAAAGGTACAGGCAAATAGAGCCCATAAATTGGCTGAGGAAAATATTTCGTTTTTTTAAACTTGCCCCTGCCAGTGCTAGGACAGCCATACCAAGACTGTTCAAGTGTGTGTGTGTGTGTGTGTGTGTGTGTGTGTGTGTGTGTGTGTGTGT
>CM044448.1:7508689-7520670 GCA_024363595.1 Xenopus borealis
GCATGAGGTGTCTTATTGTGGAGATGTTGAAGCATGAGGTGTCTTATTGTGGAGATGTTGTAGCACGAGGTGTCTTATTGTGGAGATGTTGTAGCATGAGGTGTCTTATTATGGAGATGTAAGATGAGGTGTCTTGCAGAAATGATCATTTTAGCTGTTACAAAGGCATTATAGTATGAGTGTTGTGTTGTGTGAATGTTGTAAGTTCAGGTGTCTCTTCTAGCAATGTCCCAGCTTGAGCTTGTGTGAAGATCTAGTACAAGTTGTTGGTTTCTGGAATGTTGTAGTTTGATGTGTTTCATATATGCTGTAATGGATTCAGCAGAGAAAGCAAAAGGAGTCTAACGCCCAGTCTTTCATGCAGTTCCTTGAGTTACACAATAAATTCCTCTGTTGCTGAGAATTCTATTTTTACTCCCTTTATTCAGTTCTGAGGAAAATTATGTGCTTTGAAGTTGACTTATATAATAATAGCAACAGATTTTATTCTGATGTTCTGTGGATGAAACTTGCATTATTATATGTAATTCCGAGAAACCCTTTCCCTTCATGGACATGCCCCCTTCTCTGATAGGATTCCAGTGGTGTAGATTAAACCCACAGTAACAAGCCAGATTTTGCCCTTTGGGATTTCGGAGAACTATCTCTTGCATGCACAGCTAAGATCAGTTTGTTGAAAAAATGATTACTGGCTCGGAAGGAGAGATTAACTGTAGCCACAGCCCTAAGGTTTCATTATCAAAGGGCACACTGGTAAGGAAAGGGTTACTTGGAAAAGGCTTGGGGGGGTGTAGTCCTGATTAAAGGAGAAGGAAAGACTGAAATAAGTAAGCTTTATCAAAAAGGTCTATATAAATTCTGCTGCTCTGTCAGAAGAAACCACATTTCTTTCCTTCTATTGTGTCACATGGGCTTCTGTATCAGACTTACTGTTTTCAGCTTAAACCTCCAGGCCTAGGGCTTGAGCATGCTCAGTTTGCTCCTTTCTCCCTTTTCCCTTCTCCCCTCCCTCAGGCAGGAAGTGATGTCATACCAAGCTAATATGGCAGCTGCTATCCTAAACAAACAGAGTTTCTAGAGCTGGTTACTCGGGTATGGTAAAGCATTCTGCAAAAGAAATATAACGTTATAGCTTGCATTATTGTGGCTAATCTATTGGCAGTATACTGCTTCGGTAGCTTTCCTTCTCCTTTAAGGGAAGTATTTGAGTTGTGTTTGCTGGATTGTCCGGACCCCTTGACTTGTGTCTGTCTGTTGCTGATTACTGTCAAATGACGCAGATCAGTCCTTAGACCATAGCCATAAATTGTTCATATTGAGGCACAGTGTTTCCAAGGCCACCAGGGCTACCACATTAGGGGCCCACTCTCACCTGCTTCAGGTCCCTTTCTTCTATTAGTCGGGGAGGGATCATCAGGCAGGTGGGATCGGATCTGGGCTACGAGGGCCAGGGCCCACCAGGTTCTTTCCCAATGTCCCACCGGCCCAGTACAACCGTCTTTAGGCAGCACAGCTTCAATAAAAATAAGTGAAAGGGGGGCAGTCCTTACTGGAAACATGAGGGATTAGTTTGGATTAGAGGCATCTACTGGAATAACAGGTTGTCCATGGGTGTACTGGGATCATGGTCTAAATGTGACTGATGATGTCACTAGCTTATGTCAGCATACACTGCCAGGCATGATAAGGTCTTGTATGTGTGTGAGCCACAGTTCATTTTTAAAAAGTGTTCCCTAAATCAGATCTATAACATAAACCTGCTCTATTTGCAGCAATTAGGAATTATTGATTTCCACTCTTTCTCAACTCAACATTTATAAAGAAGGACATTGAAATATAGATGGGAAATAAGTGGGGGTAGTTTTAGGACTACTCGAATGCCTGAGCCCTGAGAACAATTTAGGCAAGCTATTGTCACAGTCGTTTTGCCACTGGGGGGCACTGTTTCACTGATGTCTATGGAGGAGTTTTACTCTGATCAGCTGTCGGGTTCTGCATTTTGTTTCTTTTTGAACTCAGAGCTCTGTGAGCCTGACCTATAGGCCTTATGGGAATTGAGCAATACTGCTGCTAATTAGTTTCATATTGTAGAACGGGGAGATCCTCCAGGCATCAGCTGGTCAAAACAACTCCCATGACCAGGTCTGGACTAGTAATTAAGAGGCCCTGGCATTTGAGACAAACAGAGGCCCCCAGCAGCCCACTAATAGTCTTTGGCATCTAACAGCAGCCCCTCTGGCATTTGCCAGAACCCACAGATTGCCAGTCCGGGCCTGCCCATCACCCTCCAAACCTGTGTTTAACGGTCAATAGAATGAACCACTGGGGTGGCCATGAAAGGGTTAAAGAAGGTTGCTGGCAGCAGCTGGCCAGTAAAGCATTCGGGGTGGTTGCCGTTAATCCGATTAGCCATTGCAGATGTTTCATTCACAAAGGCCGTTATTGTTGTGTGCAAAGCGGAATATGGACCCAAATGTTCCCATTGTTCCAGTTAATATTGTCATGCTGTAAATCACTCTAATTAGTATATTGTGTTTTCCTGTAACCTCGTTTTGGGGAAGCTGAACTGAACATAATGGGGAAGGATAGTGTGAGAACAACTTGGTTTGTTTTTCATTGAAATATTGTGTTTATTTCAAAGGGGGAACTAAACCTCTGAATATATTTTCTTATACTTCGTTAGGGAATGCCTTAGCCTGAAGGTCAGTTAGGGGGAGATTTGGGGTGAGTGCTTATTTGTACCCTGGGTACCCCTGGAACTATAGCAGGGTGATTGTTACCCCAATGTTTCTATATATCTGTAACCTTGGGGTTTAGCCTAAATGCCATTAAAGGTGAGATTTGGGGTCAATGATTACATTCTGCCAACTGCAACCCCATGCTTTAGGTATAATATATTCTATGATATGGAGTAGATAAATGTGTGAATACATGAACCTTAAAACTTCCAAAACTTTTGCTAAGCGGTGGGTTGGTCTAACTGCGCTGAATGATTGGCTTGTTTAAGTCCCACTGACATCAAAGATGGTTGCAGACCTGCTAAAAAATGATTCCTATAGCAATTCAAGGAAAGTCGGCAAAGATCATGTACTTGCGTCATCGTTTTGCTTTATTTTACCCTATTGCAGAATAAAAGCGGTACAAGGAAAATGTATTACCAGCAACTTCATCACTGAGTCATGCATTTGCCATTGTCCCAGCATGCTTAGCACGACCAAAGATGGCTCATTTCTATCTCCTCTGGGAGTGCGCATTGTTGTTGTTCCATTTTTGCTCTCTGGTTTGCAATCACAAGCAGAATAAATATATATATATATAAAGCCAAAAAAGAGAACCGCACTCACAGGTCTTCTGAAGGTGAAAAACTTGCTGTTTATTGATGCAACGTTTCGGCTTTCAAACTCGAGCCGTCGTCAGGAAGTGACAGCTTCAATGCATTGTCCTGCTAATTCTCTCCATCTTATTTTTATAACGATAATTGAAGACCCTTTAGGCAGATGCTTTCTATACATGGGCTACGTCATTTGATTTTACTGCGGGCAATGAGTTTCAGATCACAATTGGAACAGATGACCCACCGGCAGCTGTTTTCTGCTGCTTTTTTTAACCTTGTATGTTGTTTCGACTCCATAAAACTCCCAGCATGCCATGCTTTGACAGCATCTGGAGCCAGCAGGCACCCACTTCGCTCCCTTTTCAACCACCCAGACCCCTAAATGCTTCTGTAACTGACTGAGACTGTGCAGGAGGCACTGTATATAATATACAGGTATTGGATCCTTTATCCGGAAACCTGTTATCCAGAAAGTGCAGAATTACGGAAAGACTGTCTCCTATAGACGCTATTATAATCAAATAATCCACACTATTAAAAATTAGGAAAGCACCGAACCCACGAACCCTTTGCGAAAGATTTGGCTGAATACTGAACCGAATTTGAATCATAATTTGCATATGCAAATTGGGGATGGGAAGGGAATTTTTTTTTTTACTTTTTTGTGACAAAAAGTCATGGGATTTCCCTGCCAGCCCCTAATTAGCATATGCAAATTAGTATTCGGCCGATTCTGAATCCTGATGTTGAAAAATGCCGAATCCTGGATTCTGTGCATCCCTATTGAAAATTATTTTCCTTTTTCTGTGTAATAATAAAACAGTAGCTTGTACTTGATCCCAACTAAGATAGAATTAATCCTTATTGGAAGCAAAACCAGCCTATTGGGTTTATTTAATGTTTACATGATTTTCTAGTAGACTTAAGGTATGAAGATCTAAATTAAGGGAAGATCCATTATCTGGAAAGCACCAGGCCTCAAGCCTTCTGGATAAAGGGTCCCATACCTGTATATATTATATACAGTATATAAAAGGCATAAACAAATACTGTTTGATATTAATGAAGGCTAAGCCTCCTTAAACCAATGCCAATAGATTTCCTGTAATACACCGTTAACAAAAACATTATTTGGTTTAAGTTCCCCTTGAATTCTTAAACCAATGGATATGCCTTGTGGGAAAGCTGCAATGAGACCCTTTTAGGCAGAGGGAGCAGTTTAATTAATTCATGACCCAGGTATGGTCCAATATTCAATAAAATCTGAATTTATTGGCCAAACCCTGGCTAAACAAACACAGACTGACTGTACATTGCCTGGGGAACACAATGAATGTACTTTAATAACAAAAGCCCAATCCCCAAGAGCAATAAAGTCATTTATTGTGTTTAATTTTAATTTCCCTTTTCCTAATTTCAACACCGTCGTTGCAGCATCATCTCTGACCACAAGTTTTTATAATATTTTTTTTTTTTGTCATTAAAATTTTTTCATACTATTTGGTGCTACTTTAAATTCATTTTTATATCATATTTTAATGAATAGATTTCTGCTTTCTGCCTGCCACTAGGTCGGGGCATGCAGGGACCCTAAAATCATTGGACAGCATTGTTGCAAATGGGGCTCTTTAAGTTTTTTCAGGGTAATCTTCTGAGATGATTTGCAATTAGTTTTAACATTTTTTTTTTTTAAACTATTTGGCTTTTTTTTGTTCATCAACACTCCGATTTGCAGTTGCAGCAATCTGATTGTTCGGGTCCAACCAGCCCCTTTAACCAGCTGTTATAAATAAATATATATATACTGTATATATGTGGAGCCATTGCCAGGAGAAGTCACATGTTTCCCGCAGACTGTGCTTCCTGCTTCACATGACCCAGAAATTTGGAGAATAGTAGGACAGGATTCCTTCTCATGAGGGATGAGGTCACAATCACCTTCAGGAATGAGGGAACGTCAGCTCATTGTAACGTCACTCGCAAGTCCCTGAAGAGGAAGCTATTTCTGCCCAGAGATTCTCATGTGACCAAAAAGGTGAAATAGTTCTGGTTGCTGTGGCAATGATGCAGCACTGACGTGTTTTATAATATAAAGGACATTAAAGGGGAAAGGAAAGTCCAAACTAGAATAAGGCTAGAAATGGTGTATTTTGTATACTAAACATAAACATGAACTTACTGCACCACAAGCCTAATCAAACAAATGATTTATGCTTTCAAAGTTGGCCGCAGGGGGCTGTCATCTTGTAACTTTGTTATACATCTTTGCAAGACCAAGACTGTGCACATGCTCAGTGTGATCTGGGCTTCTTAGGGATCGTCATAAATGATCAAAAAATAAAGCTGCTTGAGTTCTGAATGGCTGGTAAGTAAGGCAGGGGCTCCCCCTGCTGTTCATAAGTATGATTGTTTCCCTGCCAGAAGTTAGGGATCGTCTGACAATTCCTATTCAAAGCACTAAATGAAGGGAGAATTTCACTGCATACAGTCGGGTTTCTTATAAAAAAGTATATTGGAGATAGATTTATTTTTCATTAAAGAAAGTAAAAATGACATTTTATTTCTTTGCCTTTCCTTGCCCTTTAAGCAAATTATATAATGGAGGCTCTTGTCTGGAGTTCTGTGCTGAATTATGTTTGGAATGATGAGACATTAGAGGAGGAAGATGTAGCGGTCCAGTCTGTCCTGTACCCTTTATTACACCCTTGCATGCTTCTTCTGCCTACCCCTAGTTTCATCCCTGCAGAGCATGGCTCTATTCCATCTCCACTGATTATTTCAATGGGCAGCAACTGCCAGTTTAGGCAGCTTGGGGCAGTTTGGGTCACATGGCTGTAGCTGTGATGTCGTTGCTGTAATTGCCAAAAAGGCCCATGGTGATGAGGCCAAGTACCACTGCAGCTCTTGTTGAACTACAGTTTAGTCTGTGACGTGCTGGGACTTGCACTCATGGGTTATACAATGGGGTCACACCTCGGCCTGAGTAAAACGTAGAAAAAGTCCATTACGTCCAAAAATAGGGCTGTGTTTTTGGACACAATAAACTTTTTCTACTTTTTACTAAAAAATGACATTGTTTACTGTAAAGTGCCTCATGCACCCAGCTTTTGGCCTCATGCTTTTATATCCTGATGGATCTCCTTAGTGACTTATGATATCCATATATTTTATTTCTAAGCACATAATAAAGTGTTCCAACGTTTTGGACCTTTTTCTAGGCTAACAAATACTGTGGAAATCAACGGGCAAGGAAAGGCAAAGTAATAAAATCCCATTTTTACTGAACAAGAAATCTATCTCCAATACACTTTGATTAAAAAATGTTTGCCATTTTTATAAAAAAACCTGACTGTATGCAGTGAAATTCTCCCTTCATTTAGTGCTGTGGATAGGAATTGTCAGACGGTCCCTAACTTCTGGCAGGGAAACAATCCTTATAAACAGCAGGGGGAGCCCCCGCCTTACTTACCAGCCATGCAGAACTAAAGCAACATTGTTTTTTGATCATTAATGACGATCCCTAAGAAGCCCAGATCACACTGAGCATGTGTATGTAGTCTAGTCTTGCAAAGATGTATAACAAAGTTACAAGATGACAGCCCCCTGTGGCCAACTTTGAAAGCATAAATCATTTGTTTGATTAGGCTTGTGGTGCAGTAAGTTCATGTTTATGTTTAGTATACAAAATACACCATTTCTACCCTTATTCCATTTTACACTTTCCTTGCCCTTTAAATAGTTTTAAAAACCCTGCCTGAAAGAAAACCAGGGTAATTTCCAAAAACATTACAAATATGAAACAGTGAATTAAAGTAGTAAAATCAATAAGAAGACTTGTAGTAAAATAAAGGAGAGGACATTAATGAGGAAGTTTGTATTGTAACATTGTCATGTTTTCTTGTTGCATTTTGTTTTGTATCTTTTCAGGAGGAAACATACACAAAGGATTATTAGGAAACAATTTTTATTGGCACATTGATACACTATTAATATAAAGAGGACACTCGGTAGTTACATAGTGAATTGCACTTTAGAGGAATGCTACTCTTTTCTTTTAATTAATGCAAGCACTAGGTAAATTTATTTAAATTAATTTAACTTTGACTAAGAATCACATGCTCTATGATGTCACTTTGGCACTTTTTATGTGTGTATAAATAAAAGGACATTCTATCACAAAAAATGGGAGTGCTGATCAAGGAATAAATTATTCCAAGAATCTAATGTATACTGGGGAAATTGACCATGCACCCCTACTGTTTATGATAAGGATATTAGAAGTCACTGAGGGGTGTGACCATATAAAGGCACAAGGCTGCAGGCTGAGTTATACAGGGAACTCTGAGTATCACTCATGTATTATAAGGGATAATGTACCCCCTACTGTAAATGATAAGGATATTAGAAGTCACTGAGGGGTGTGACCATATAAAGGCAAAGGCTGAGTTATACAGGGATAATCTACCTGCTACTAAAAGAAATAAAAGACTTGACAAAATATTAGCCAAGTTGACCTTCTCAATAAAATCACCAACTAAAATAATAGAAGCAGTTGCCTTATAATGTTTTGGTGGTAATTCAGCTTAAGTGCTACTTTAAACATTATGAAGGTATTCAGTACAACAGCTAAAATGTGATTGGCTGCTCCAGACTGGAAATCCTCTTGGCCAATTACTTTCATCATCAGCTTGTGTGTATCAGGCAAACTGAAACCGTAACCTTCACAATGTAGAGGCTGAACAATCTTGGTGAGGTCTCGTCATCCACAGGTCCAGCCATATATCCCAGTGAAGGTTGGTCCAAACAGTTGGGCGACCATGGTCCCTAGGCAAGAATATTAATGTATGACAACCCCTTTAATTGCAGGAGGCAGGTATCCAGATACACTGGAAATGCTACAGTTGATCTAAATCCAGACTTCCCATTGTGTGTGTTGATTAGATCAGTAATTCTGCTCCCAATGTTCCTATTCCTGGTGCCCTGGGATTTCTCTATCAAGTTGCTGCGAGTTCTATAAATTCTATAATTTATTATAATATAATAATTAACTCATTTCCAGTGTAATTAACTTACTCTGCCATTGGTTTCCCTGCTCAGCTTTGCCCAAACTGCAGAATTGAACTTTTAGGATGTGCAAGTATGTCAGCAGAGAATAATTAATAAAGTTAATAAAGCAGTTTATTTTGGTCCTCGGGCATCGCATGAAAACAGATTTCTTTGCAGGGATTGCAAGCTTGTAATTAGAGCTGAGCCAAAGGATTTGCATTTCAAACTCTGAATTTGCATTTGGCTCACAAATTGGTGCACACGCAGACAACTACAGTATAATAAATAAACCTTCTCATTGGAGCTGCACTGGTAAACTTCTGTTTCCTACTGTCTCTACTACTTCAGGCCTTTGTATATTCCAACTACAAACTTGCGTCTTATTCCAGTGCAAAGTGAGCAAAATGTTTGGATTTATGTATATACGCCACATTGTTTCCCATAGATTGTACAGTGTGAGGGTAAACTTTGTCATTAACCGGTGCTAAGTAATTAATGACTGCAGTGTGGTGAACAGTGGAATAATGTCTATACAGTATCTTGCCTTACTATACCTGCTACCCCACACTCCCTTCCCAGAGACTATTATCCCACTGTTACTATAGGCACCATCTCTCCCTACTATACCTGCTATCCCACAGTCACACTCCCTTCCCAGAGACTATTATCCACTGTTACTATAGACACCATCTCTCCCTACTATACCTGCTATCCCACAGTCACACTCCCTTCCCAGAGACTATTATCCCACTGTTACTATAGACACCATCTCTCCCTACTATACCTGCTACCCCACAGCTAACCTACAGTTTCTTATTTGTAGGGCTAATGAAAGTCAGCTTCACTTGGACCTCCTAACTCCGTCAGGCAGTATTTGAAATATTCTTGGTATTTAAGTATGCGCTATTTTAGCTGGGGATTTTATCTTGAATGTATGGGAAAGTTTGTTCCAATCATAATTCAGAGAGTTTATGTTATGCTCCATATGCTGCCATGAATGCTGACTCTTGCTCTGCTGCAGTATTATAGAAAAACAAATCCTCCCCCCCCATTACATTCAAGTAAATGAGACTTGCCAGAGCCACATACAATGAATACTTGTATTGGGTTAATGTAATATTGTCTGTATGGATATTGCCCCCATTAGGGGGATTCTAAATATAGAACATGTGAAATGAAGCGATAAAACAATACAGAGACAGTTCTTCTTCTGCTACTGGAACTATGCAAATACCCAGAGATTTACTGGTAGGCAAATGTAGGAAAATATATTCAGTAACAAAATAGTGAACAGCAGCTCTCTGTCAGTTTCAGCCTTGCACCCTTATCTTTGGATTGTCTAATGGTAAGTGCTGTGATATCAGGGGCTATAGTAAGGACTTCTGGGCTATAGGGTCTGCTTTTAATCATTTAAACCTAGAGTGTTCAATGGAGTTGGTTTAGCTTTTAGTTGAACAGGAGAAAACCTCTGCTGAAACTAGTATGGATGGTATCTGTTATCCGGAAACCTGTTATCCAGAGAGCTCCGCATTATGGAAGGGCCATCTTCCATAGACTCCATTTTATCTAAATAGTCTGAAGTTTTAAAAATGATTCCCTTTTTCTGTGTAATAATAAAACAGTAGCTTATACTTGATCCCAACTAAGATATAATGAATCCTTATACCAGCCTGTTGGCTTTATTTCATGTTTATATGATTTTCTAGTAGACTTAAGGTGTGAAGAGTCAAATTAGGGAATGTTCTGTTATCAGGAAAGCCCCAGGTCCCGAGCATTCTGGATAATAGGTTCCATACCTGTTTAGAGGTTGGATTGTCTACAAATGATTTTCCTGTAATGATGAATTGCTGGCTATATGATGCTGATGTATACCTTAGTAATAAAAGCATGTGTATATCAGTATGATATATGGTATAATACAGGGGTCCCCAAACATTGTTTGAGTTCCCCGAAAAGTTGTTTGAGCGAGGGGCTTGCCCTGTAATGTTGAAATATGACTCCCCTCGCTGTGCTGAGTACTGCCTTCATAAGTCTATTTTGGAAGGGTCCCTCTTCCTATCAGACCAAGCACCCATATTGTTCTGGTAAGGCCAGATCCGGCTCCCATTCGCATCATTGTAATCCTATCGTTGGGCCCCACTTCCAGTCTTTGGTGGGCATATCGTGGGCGGGGTCCGCTTGCTTGGCAACCTCTCCAAAATGAGCCGATCTTATACCGTATGTCCACCTTTAACCAACTTAATATTAGGCTTATGGATGTTGGTAGACTTTATTTTAACTGTCATTTTACATTTCATCCAAAAATCATAACCAACCTGCAGAATAAGAGAACTAAACAACTTGGCTCTGGCCATGGTCACTAGAAGGCTGGCCCCTTCTCATACATTATTCTAGATCAGAGCTCCGACAACCTTTTTTTTACCCATGAGCCACAATCAAAGGTAAAAAGATTTGGGGAGCAACACAAGCATTAAAAAATTCCATGGGGTGCCAAATAAGGGCAGTGATTGGCTATTTGATATCCCCTATGTGGACTGGCAGCCTACAGGAGGTACACCTGATTTTTTATTTTTTTTTCCCCAATCAAAACTTGCCTGGAATTCAAAAATATGCTACTGGGAGCAACATCCAAGGGGTTGGAGAGGAACATCTTGCTCACAAGCCACTGCTTTGGGATCACTGCTCTAGATGTTACTGAAAATCACCTATAAATAGATATTGAATGCAGCAGATATTGCCATTTGACAAACCCTTTTCCCCCCCTGTACAGGAATTAGGGACGCACCGAATCCTGGGTTCGGTTTTGGATCTGAGCTATATTTATCAGGATTCGGGTGAATACAAACCCTATATAACTTTAAAAAAAAGGTGGGTGCACATTGGGGGTACCAGCTTTTCTGGAGCAGACAAAGGGTTTGGATTCAGTTTCGGTATTCCTCTGAATCTGTACTCATGGATACCGGGGTTCAGCCTAAACCCGAAAAGCCGGGTTTGGTGCATCCCTATGAGAAATTGTATAGGGCCCACTCTGCCAAATGTCGGGGGCTGCAGAGCAGAAATAAAACGGATTGTTGCAAAGGTGCAGCGACAGGGAGGGGTACTGACACCAGAAATAAGGAACCCCCGGGTTCTGGAGGAACTGAACTGCCGTCTTGGAAAATAAAGCTGAGAGTATTCAGTTGAAGAAGATAAAACCCCCTCAAGCTTTTCCTTTGCCTGGTGACACATGGGAACGTTAATTCTGTTGTATTGATTGCTCTCCAGAGCTGAGTCGTGCTGAAGCTGGGGGCTCTGAAGCATTCAGCTGTGCAAACAGATGCTGAAGAAAATGAATAGTCTGTCTATAGCAGAGACACACAGAGCCTGTAAAGTTACTGTATTAAAAATAAGCCTTATCGCCCATGTGTATCCCATGAAATCTGAACCTTCAATGCACCAGTGGTCGCCATGTTTAGATTTCTCCTAAACCTTTCATCCTCTTCTAATACTGGCTGCCTTATCAATACTAATTCCATTGTGATGTGATGCTTTGTACAAGGAATATGCTGCCATAGTTTTATGGGATCTCTGTACAGACTATGAGCAAACTTAGGGACTGTTC
>CM044448.1:7566882-7582432 GCA_024363595.1 Xenopus borealis
TATGGGCCCTCAATGTCAGATTCTCTTATGGGCCCTCAATGTCAGATTCTCTTATGGGCCGTACTAGGCTTAGCCCAACACTATCCTAGTATTTTCTACTTGGGTCCATATGCAGAGGTGTCAACCAGACTCCGCTTTGGGCATTAGAAATTAGATAAGCTCATTTTGTAAAAATCATACACTTGTCTTATATTGGAACCATGGATGCTTCTCCTGTACATGTAAGTGACATATTGACAGTAGTCTTGCGATTGTGAACCTGCCCAACCACTTTCTGACCAGGTCCTTATAGCCTGGGTTGGAGGGTATAACATGGTTTGCTGGGAAACAACTGCCAACCATATAATGTTAGAGAGGTCTTCTAGAGGATCTATGATGAAAAACATATATCATCCTTATCATCATATCAATAAAAGAAAATTGTGTTTATTTCAGTGTTCCGAATATATATATATATAGCCATATAATATAATATAATATATATATATATAAAGCCATAAGAATAGCAGGATTTATTTGGTAGGGAAGTGGCATAATGAGGAAGGCATTTAAAGAATAAAACTGTAACTATCACTTCCCTAAGTTCCAAGGTCAGAAGAAGATGTTGTGTAACCTATTGAGTTTGCTTCTCTTTTTTTTAATAAACAAAAACTGCTGGAATTACATTTTATATGCCAGCTGACATTTAAGACTGCAGAACAAATGTTAAAAAAATAAAATCACGTGTGCCCCAAGATGATACATAGGAGTCAAAATTGACTTCTGCTTGGCCTCTCGGTTACACTTGTTCTCTGATACTGCCGTTTGCTTTGGGCTCTGCCTCATTAGACTTGCCTTTTCCATGTGACATTTAATTAGCTGACAGTCAGTGGAACTGGAGAGACATCTGATATGGCTTTGGCTTCACTGCTGAACAAAGGGAGAAAGTCATCAGATTATTTTCTCTTGACATTTTGCCTTATTTCATTATCTCATTGCTCTTCTCTGATTCACCCCAACCATCACCATTGTTCTTCCTGTGCTCAGGCCTGTATGGATCTCATTGCAGGAAGGATGGATCTCATTGCTGGATTTAAAGTTGTCTGATGTATTTCTGAACTGAATTCATCTACAGTTGGCCTTGCTTTGGACTTTAAGATATCTTCTGCAAGCATGTTTATGTCATGTTCCTTGCATTAGTCTGGGGTAACATGGGCATTTCATTTGCCTGTAGTCTGCAGATAAAAAATAGCATTTTATAAAATAGGGTGGCCTAGATGCTTGTTGGAAACGGGAGCTCTTCACTAGGTCCACTGCTGACCAGCAAATCACCTCTGATATCCTTGATGTCCCTAAACTCCAGTAGTGATCTTTATGTAGCATTAGAGATTAGGAGCTCCATATAACCCATAGCAGCCAATCAGCATGCAGGAAACAACACAATTTACTGTAAGACCTGGTCAAGGGCATCTATCAAGTGCAGGGCTCTAATTTGCCCAAAGAGCTGTGCTTTTAATATGGTTAAATGCATAGTCAGTAGCATTGTGTCCGAAGTTGAATTGAGTAAATTAGGCTTTTCGCGTGGGGCAGAGGGGGTAAGATAAACCCAGATTAACTATAGACTGCCATTATCAGGACAAGAATCAATTTTTTGTGTAGAGTTTGCACATGCAACATCAGATGCCACAAAATGTATGTGAACTGCTCTGCTCCCATGACATTCTGTTTTCGTATTATATTATATTTTTAGTATCCTGGATTTTTTTTCCTTTTCATGGTGACTTTGGGACATTTCAGCTCCCTGTCATTTTGATCAAGTGCATTGGATTCCTATATGCTCTACGGTGCTGGCCCCTGCTGATCTTGGCTGTTCCTCCTCGTTCTGGGACATTTCCATTTTTAATTCTGTCACTGCATCTGGGAATGTTTTTTTTGTAGGAAACATCTTTCCATATATGACTGTATTTTAACACTGATGGTCTGTCATCATTGTGACCCAGGAATACTCCAGAGGCCACCACTAGAATGCATAAGGGATATTTAGCCTCAGCAGTATGGGATGGGGACAATTTTCCAGAGAGGTCAATTAAGAGATTTGTCCAAGGTAAAGAATTGAAACCCAATCTAGGTTTCCCTTAGACCAGGTGGCTCTAGGCTTTAGTACAGTGATCCCCAACCTCACCGGCCTCAAAGCCGGTGTATATTTTTGAATTCCTGGTTTTGGTTGCATAAAAACCATGTGTACTGCCAAACATTCTCTCTGGCTGGCCAGTCCACATAGAGGCTATCCAATAGCAAATCACAGATCTTATTTGACAACCTCAGGGACATTTTGCATGGTTATGTTGCTCCCCAACACTTTTTACATTTGAATGTGGCCAGTGTTGGACTGGCCTGGCGGGAAACTGGGAAAATACCCGTGGGCCCCGACCCTTAATGGGCCCACGCTGAGCCAGACCCCTCTCCCGATTGACTTCTGTAGGCGCTGTACACAGCGGCGTGAGTGTGGTGCCTCTCCAGCAGGGGCGATCGTGGCACCTTTCCAGAGGGAAGTCAGCAGAGGCTCATCACGGTATGGGGGCAGGGGGGTCAGAGGCAGGCCCGGATTTGTGGAGAGGCCACCTAGGCCCGGGCCTAGGGCGGCAGGTTTTTAGGGGGCAGCATGCAGCCCCAACCACACCCACATTGGTTCAGAAATTTTAATTTCCCGTGTGCCAATTCCAATTGCTCAGTCCCAATGATGAAAATTTGAGCAAATAAAAAGGAGGGGCAGGGGTGACCAACGATAGTGGGCCTAGGGGCGCCTGCTATGTAAATCCGGCCCTGGTCAGAGGGGCCCTGGACAGTAGTCCCAGTGGGCCCCGGGCACCCCAGTCCGACCCTGAATGTGGCTCACAGGTAAAAAAATAAGGTTGGCAATCCCAGAGTTCAAGGTGTCATTTGTGGTCAGGACAAGCCAATTTCTCATAACATTGCCGTTTGCATAGCCAGTAGGTGAGCACCTCCAATCCCATCCTAAACAACCTTCAAGTTCATCTTCCACGATATAGAGCTGGGGCCCCCAGGTGGACCAGCACAGTTAGGGCCCACTTCCTTAGACAGTACATTATAAGTGTATATATTTGTGTATACATACTTGTCTTCTCTGCTAATAACAGCCCCCATAAATAAAGCATTAGACATTTATGAACACGAATCGACACGAATAATTTCAAATCCATATCTACGTTCTGCGTATTTCTTCTAAAAAAGACTGTAGTAAAGGGCCCCCAATAAAAACCCTCAATCCAATAAACCATTACAGTTGGGCCTATAAGTCTACACACCCTGGCAGAATTTATGATTTCTTAACCATTTTGCAGAGAATAAGAATGATAACACAAAAAGTAGTTTGTGCAGTGATTATGATTTGAAAAGAGTAAACACAGTTGTTTGACAATAAATGGCTTCAGCCAACCACTAACCATGAGTGAAAGAAAAGTTTTTGTCTTATTAGTATTATTTTCTCTGAAACACGGTTATGAAATCATACATTCTGCCAGGGTGTGGAAACTTATGAGCACAACTGTATGCAGTAAAGCAGTCGTTTAACAGTTCATATCTTGTAGTTTTTTGAGCGATTCTATGTTTTCTTCAGCTACCTTTGTTCTTTTAGAAGCAACCCAACCATGCGGTTTGTCAGTATTGCATTGTAAACTGCAGACTCATTCTGTCATCAGCCAGTTAATTCAGGTGTCAGAGACCTCATATTAACCAGACCCCCCCCCTGCAATCGTCACATGTTACAGGTGTAATCTGTCAGTGCCTCACAGCATGTTGCCTCCAGCTGCAAAGCAAAGAGTTTGGTTGAGCAATTAACCTAATGTCTCTATTGAAGATTGGACAACTGCCCTGCTACTCAAGATGAGGTCTTTACACCCTCCTTTGACTTTATAACCCTTTAAATAGTTGACAACATCTTAAAGGGGTTGTTCACCTTTGAGTTAACGTTTAGTATAATTTAGAGAGTGATATTCTGAGACAATTTGCAATTGGTTTTCATTTTTTATCATTTCTGGTTTTACAGTTATTTAGCTTTTTATTCAGCAGCTCTCTAGTTTGCAGTGTCAGCAATTTGGTTTCTAGGGAACAATTTACCCTAGCAACCCTGCATTGATGTGAATAAGAGACAGGAATATGAATAGGAGAGGGACTGAATAGAATGGTAAGTAATAAAAAATAACAATAACAATACATTTGTAGCCTTACAGAGCATTTGTTTTTAGATGGTGTCAGTGACCCCCATTTGAAAGCTGCAAAGAAACAGAAGAAAATTGCAAATCATTAAAAAGCTATGAAAAATAAATAATGAAGACCAATTGAAAAGTTTCTTAGTATTGGCCCTTCTACAATATACTAAAAGTTAATTTGAAGTGAACCACCCCTTTAATGGCCCTTGCTGCTGACTGGCATTTTTTGCTACAGTTTAAGTTTATTATTCACAAGTATTCCAAGGTCCCTCTCTATCAAGGATTCTACTATCTTAATCCCACTAAGCATATAAATAGTCTGCATATTTTAACCATCCAGTTATCAACGCAGACTCTGAGTTGCCGCACAAATCTCCAGTTTAACCAGATCCTCCCTCCAGTCAAGGATGACCCAAGTTCTGCATGGTTGGACGTCATTGGTAATTCCCTATAAATCTTTCAATTCCTTATTAATAAACAGCAGCTCTAGAACATGTTCTGCTAACAATGGCGTCTCTTCCCATGCAAATATCAATGCCAAGATTACAGTCTGCCCTGGATGAAACCACACTTATTACTACAGGTATGGAATCTGTTATCTGGAAACCCTTATCCAGAAAGATCCAAATTATGGAAAGGCCGTCTCCCGTAGACTCCATTTTATCCAAATAATCCAACCTTTTATAAATGATTTCCCTTTTCTGTGTAATAATAAGACAGTAGTTTGTACTTGATCCCAACTAAGATATAATTAATCCTTATTGAAACCCTTATTGGGTTTATTTCATGTTTACGTGACTTTCAAATAGAGATTTAAGTTATGAAGATCGAAATTAGATAAGATCCCTTATCCTGAAAACCCCAGGGCCCGAACATTCTGGATAACAGGTCCCATACCTGTACTTGTTATGCCATTCATAGTCAGAACTTTGAGTGATTAAAAGGATTTTGTCATGGGAATATTTTTTTTAAATCAGTTAATAGTGCTGCTCCAGCACCTCTGCACAGTTTCACAAAAGAGCAAACAGATTTTTTATATTCAATTTTGAAATCTGACATGGGGCTAGACATATTGTCAGTTTCCCAACTGCCCCTGGTCAAGTGACTTGTGCTCTGATAAACTTCAGTTACTCAAGTTTGAGTTATACCACCCCCCCCCCAGCAGCCTAACAACAGAACAATAGGAAGGTAACCAGATAGCAGCTCCCTAACACAAGATAACAGCTGCCTCAATACTCAGTTGTAAAATCCAGGTCCCACTGAGACACATTCAGTTACATTGAGTAGGAGAAACAACAGCCTGCCAGAAAGCAGTTCCATCCTAAAGTGCTGGCTCTTTCTGAAAGCACATGACCAGGCAAAATGACCTGAGATGCACCTACACACCAATATTACAAAAAATAAATTCGCTGTTTCAAGAATGAAATTTTAAATTGTATAGTGAATTATTTGCAGTGTCATTTAGAAATAAAAAAATACATCATAAAAATCATGACAGAATCTCTTTAACAAACCTGTTTACACCTTCCCCACTTGTCAGGTGTAAACTTTTCTTTATTCCACTAGTCCCATGTTAATCTTCCAGAACTGCAAATAATAGACTGACTAAAACTGAACTAAGCTCTCCAAGTGCTAATTTATTACTGATAATCTGAGCGAAGCCTTCTCTACTCCTACAGTGCGATTCCTTGTACCACTGGCTCTTCTATAGACAAAAATCATAAGGAAACCTGTAAAACCCATTGATTCTGTGTCTAATGGACCCACACTCTCAACTTCTAGGGAAAAAACGGGGTTTGTTCTTTGCAAGTGAAGCGAGTGATTCTCTGGACTTCATAATGGCTCCTTTACAGTTACAGATCCAAAAATAGGTGTCTGTGTCCTTCAAGTTCAAGTTTTGAAATGCTTTCGTCTTCCTTTCTGCCTCGTTGGTTAGACCTTCAGGCTAATGCCATACGAATGCTGTACATTTTTGGACAGAAAACCTTCCTTGCGTGAGGAGTAGAGATGCCGGCAGTTGCAGGCGCCAGATGGAATTGAGTGGGCAAAGTGCCAAGTGTGACATTAGCCTAGAGCAGCAACGCTCCATCATTCACCAATGCTCTCCTGAAGTTTAGTATCTTATGTTTATTTTTTGTAATCTACATTAATTGAGATATTACGGTGACTATTACTAGACTTTATACAGGTATAAAACCTATTATCCAGAATGTTCAGGACCTGATCTAGAAAATAGATCTTTTCATAATCTGGATCTCCATGCCTTAAAGGAGAACCAAACTTGTAAGGAAAAAAAACTTACAATGCAATGACTTCAAGTTTACTATGTGACACTATATCTCCCTACTATACAGCACATGTGCTTCCCATTCACTTGAATAGAAAGTGTCTCAGGTCAATTATCCCCTGTTATTATCACCCAAACGGGTGACCCGGGCTCTTCTGACTCAGCAGCATCTGGATCCTGAATCCCAAGAAGCCACACTCAGAATACATGGTGGTATGTCCTAGCCGCAAAATCAAGTGGAATTCTAAGCAATTATTAGGGTAAGGTCTAGGAATGCACCGAATCCACTATTTTGGATTTGGCCGAATTCTCTGCAAAAGATTTGGCCAAATACTGAAACCCGAACCTTAATTTGCATATGCAAATTATGCGTGGAAAGGGGAAAACATTTTTTACTTCATTGTTTTGTAACAAAAAGTCATTCAATTTACCTCCCCGCCCCTAATTTGCATATGCAAATTAGGATTTGGATTTGGTTCGGTCAGGAAAAAGGATTCGGCCGAATCCGAATCCTGCTGAAAAAGGGCAAATCCTGGCTGAATGCCGAATCGAATCCTGGATTCGGTGCATCCCTAGTAAGGTCACAGCGGCAGATTTGGGGAAATTTAGTCGCCTGGCGACTAATTGCTTTCGCTTCTGGGTGACAATCTCCCCAAACTGCTTTCCCCCTGCCATAATGAGAAAACACCAGCGCAATGGCACTCGAGGCTCTTCGAATTTCCAAAGTCGCCCGAAGATTCCTCGTGAGGCAACTTGGGGCGACTTCGGAAATTGAAGTGCCGCGAGTGCATTTCTGCAGGTGATTTTTCATTTTAGCACTGGGAAGGCAGTTCGGGGAGATTGTTGCCCAGAAGAAAAAGCAATTAGTCACCAGGCGACTAAATCACCCCGAATCTGCTCGTGTGGCCCTGCGTTCAGAGAAGGTATTTCATTGCAGCCCCTTCCTTGTGGGACCAATGCATCATTAGTAAGGAGGAAAGAGTTCGACGGTCTCAAAGCTTAGTTTTAATGGAACCAACAGAGAATATGATTTGTGAATGTGAATGTGCATATATCTGTCTCTCTGATATATATATATATATATATTATGTATCTTATGGGATCAGTTATCTGGAAACCTGAATTACAGAAAGGCTGTCTCCCATAGACTCCTTTTTATCCAAGTAATTACACACCTGTGTCTAGGAGTTGCGTGTCCCATTGATAATCCCATCACAAGTAACTACACAGAATCAAATTCAGATGTCACCTCTTTAAAGAGTCACAATGGGCCATTGTGATTGGATTAGTGGAAGAGTTTATATACCCAGAACTTCCCATACCAGTCACTTGAACTGAAGAAGCTGCTCGGAGGAGTAGTCTTCAATAATTACTCAGCAAGTCCAGTTGTTTTACAATGACTTATATTAGATATGACCTGGATGAATGAAAATCTTCAATAATGAACAATATTCTCTATATTAACATACCAGTGCCTTGGAGTTGATCCTAAACCTTATTGGCGGACAAACAATCCTATTGGGTTTATTTCATGTTTAACTACTTTTTTTAAATTTTTTTAGCAGAGTTAATGTATGAATAACAGAAAGATCTGTAATCGAGCATTCTGGATAACGGGTCCCATACCTGTATTATATGTAGCTGTCTGCATTCATACTAATGCATATGTGTCTGTATATTATATATACGTGTGTGTGATATCTCTGTATAGAGACCAATCACAAGCAAAGATACAGACACATTCCTGTATTCTGCACCAGTTCACCCCAATTACACTCACCCCCGGCTTCCTACCCGACTCCTGCCTCCCAACATGGATCAATCTCCCTTCATTCCATTGAGCTTCAATGTGTTTCCAGCAGATGGGACGGGTATTGTTGTGCCAGCTGGGCTGCTCTCCTCCCCATGCACAGAGGAGCTCTCCTTTGTTCAGAGAATAAAAAGAAAGGGATTTACCTTTGGTTTGTTAAAAGCCTTGCTCTCCATAGTGCTCAGTGTAATCCCTGCAGCTCAGTGAGAGATTGTGAGAGGGTTACTCACTCTCCAGCCCGGCGGTGCTCTATGTCCTACTGGTAGTTCAGCCTTTTCACTATAGACACACCTCTAATGTGCTGTGAAGTGGCGTAAAAACTATGAGCAGCAGCACAAACATTATCCTGCATAGAGATAATAAGAACTGCCCAGGCTCAGCCTTCTACAGCTATGAATCAGCCAACCCCTATGTGCCCCCCCCCCAGGTATTTGTTGGGGTTATTACACTTCACTCAAATTCATAACACGTCTCAATAGCAAATACTTGTTCATTTTCTTCAGTAAATAAGAGATGGTCTACCTCCTTCCAAAATGTGTCTGATGTTTGGCCACTTAAGCAGTGGGGGGGGTTGTCCTGAAACTCAAAACATTTAGGGTAGGGGCAGACAGGGAGATTCGGGGGGATTTAGTCGCCTGGCGTTTTTTGCAGGCGACAATCTCCCCGAATTACCTTCTCCCTGTCTGCCGATCGTAAAAGCACAAAGCGCCAGCGCCTGTGCAGACGCGGCGCGGCGATTTCCGGAATCGCCCGAAGATACCTCGTGAGGAAACTTCGGGCGATTCCGGAAATCGCCGTGCCGCGTCTGCACAGGCGCTGGCGCTTTGTGCTTTTACGATCGGCAGACAGGGAGAAGGTAATTCGGGGAGATTGTCGCCTGCAAAAAACGCCAGGCGACTAAATCTCCCCGAATCTCCCTGTCTGTCCATACCCTTAGGGTCCTGAATAGAAATAACTCATCACTTAACTTTATGACTCTGCAAACAGTATAGCAGGTTCTTGTACTATTGGTGGGGATAATACTAACCACTGAAAGGGAAAGTGACTGTAGGATAGCAGGTATAGTAGGGAGAGATGGTGCCTATAGTAACAGTGGATAATAGTCTCTGGGAAGGGAGTGTGACTGTGGGATAGCAGGTATAGTAGGGAGAGACGGTGCCTATAGTAACAGTGGGGATTAACTTTGACAGTTTTCTCATGCTAGGGACTCAAATTGCTGTTTTGGAGAGGTGCACAAGATCAACATCTGATCATTGGATTACTACATTGAGTACATATATGTTAGAGGTTGGGGTTCCCCAGTTGTATAAAATCTATATTGGTTTAATGTTGGTATCAGGAGGGAACAGTTCATGCTGCGGTCCTTACAAATTGTGAATACTAAAGAATGTGAAGCTTGAAGGAAACAAAAAACATACCACGAAACAGCGAGTGTTTGTAAAAACAAATTTCCCTGCCCTTAGGTGAGAGCTTCAGTACAGAATAAAGAATGTCACCAATGTTACAACTTGCCCTACGGAACAGCTGAAGCTTTCTTAAAGGAACATACACATGCGTCAGGTGGAAAACTAATGTCTAAAGTCTAATATTTATTTTACATTATGTGCGGTGATGGGGCCCTGCGGTGGAAACCCTGGTGGACCTTGGACCCTTCAGTCAACCCATATATTTACTCCAACTGCCTATAACATTGGGAGACGCCTGCAATTTGTTGCTTTGATTAATCATTGAGTAAATGACTATTGTATTTCAGCAACAGTTGGCAAACCCTGCGTTGAGCAACAGAACAAGCCTCATGTTTTGTAATCTTTACTGTTCCTTTATTCCCTTCTGAGCCAATCACGTTAGGCTCACAGAGGAGGCAGGCCATTGGTTGGTGCTACTTTACATAAAGAACAAGGCTTTGCGTTAAGGTGCTTGCAGTCCGGGGAGACTGAAAATAAAGTGAATAAAACATAAAATGGAAATACAACGTGATGAAGTTCCTCTCTTTTACAGAACGTGACTACAGACTAATGAATGAGGAACACAATATGAGGAATGAATCATAATGATCACTGTACAACATGGGTAGCCTGGCACATCATTCCTCTCCACTGGTATTTGTATTGTCCACTAGGAGTTCTGCCTACCAGCTCTAACTGTAACTGGTGAGTAGTGATGGCTGAATTCCAGCTATTCGCCGCAGGTGAATAAATTTACGAAACACTGGCAAAATGCCACCCATTCGCCCATCACTACTGGTGAGGTACCCGTAGGGTTGCCACCTTTACTGGAAAAAAAACTACCGGCCTTCATATATATATTTATCTTGTTATGGTTTTTGGGTGGCCTCTGGTGTCCCATTCCAACATTGCATCTGTATGAGAGATAACAGCAGGCCGGGCAGCTGGGTTCCTCCACCCCCCTCTGGAAAGGATCCTATTCGTGGCTACATGGGTGTGCTAACTGCCAACAGGCCATGAGGGGCAATCGCACCCTCTGCCCCCCAGTAGGACCTTCTCTACTTCCAGAACATCTTCCCCCACCACCATGAAGCCAGATTGAAGCCACTCAACATCAGTGTCCTAGACACCATTAGCCACATAAAAAGCAATCAACCTTGTGACCTCATATTTAACAGAAACCTTCAGACAGATGGGAAGTCCATAGAAATGCAAAAGAACTATTGGTTTGGGTATTGGCCCAGTGAAGCAAATGAACCATATGGGTTAGGGTGAGAAGGGCTAAAGAGCCCTATTCAAATGCAAAGAGAGAGACTTCCTAATACAGAAGGTTTGCACAAGTCTCATGCCACTGAGCATGTAAGAGAGTCCAATTTATGGACAAACCATAAGAAATAATTGCTTATAGGGATGAACATCTAGGAG
Source organism: Xenopus borealis (assembly GCA_024363595.1). Classification (NCBI taxonomy): domain Eukaryota; kingdom Metazoa; phylum Chordata; class Amphibia; order Anura; family Pipidae; genus Xenopus; species Xenopus borealis. The sequence continues at coordinate 7,578,058 of CM044448.1, forward strand.
AGCTCAGAGGTTCCATTAATCAATGACAATATATATCCAAATCAAAAGAGCAATGGCCACCCCAGGAGAAGCAAACCACAACAATTTCCAATAGCATCATTTGTGCCTCACAGGCCCCACCTTGGACCTCATTCCCTCCTCCTGAGGTGAAGCGGTTTGTGGTGAATATGGTGGGATTTGGATTGGGGCAATATCAGGGCTTGTCTAGGGCACCAGTATATAAGGGACCAAAATCTTTCTTTAATCAAACAGCATTTGGGTGGACTTTCTCTTTAACGTAACATTACACACACTTGAATTTTAAAAAGTTCCTTCCAATGAAATAAATACGCACCAGTCTTTGGTTCCATTAATGACCTATTTAACTTGAAATTGAGTTAATTTTTAGTCCCGACATAACTGCATAAACAAACCCTGCCCTTTGTTGCATCGTTAGATGGTGAATTAATGTATAATTGTCCCATCAATGAGAGTGAATAGTTTTCCGCTGACACAAAGGCAGAGAGCATGCTGGGAACTGTACCTAAAGTAATTGGTGAGTGTTGAGCTCGGCTCTCTTTCTATTGCTTTGTTACTGGCTTCCTGACCCCCCAGCGGCTCTTTGTCTTGTCAATAAATCCAACAAAACCATCACTAACAAGGTCTCATCGTCCTGATGTGCTCGCATGGAGCTTTCCAGGGTCCCATTGAAGGCCTGGGGATGCAAGCTGGATTTTTGTTTTGTTTAGAACTTCTAGAACGTTCTTCATTTGGGGCTGACTTTACTATGGCAACCCAACATGATCCTTCTGTTGGAACCGGGACAATGAATGTTGCAGAGGCTACTTATGTACCTAATATACAAGGAAGCCTCATTAAGAGGACAAGAGTAGATGTTGAGTGGGAAAAGCTAGGCCATAATTGGTCCAGAACCACTTGTCTTTTTTTAGCTGAAACTCGAATTTCAGCTGCAGAATAGTTGCGTTTCCTGACAAAAGCACCACTGAAGAACATGCTGTGTTGCAAGTGGAACAGTTGTCTTACTTGGCATGGAAGATGCTACCCAAGGATTAACATGAAGCACTTTCCTCTCCCCCCAAGCTGTGCACATAGCTCCGCAAGGAAACCTCAAAACAGTGGGTGTTTGCTTGGGGAACCCAACCCCGATTAACATTTGGAGAGCAACACAAATGTGCAAAAGGTTCTTGGGGCAGCCAAAGATGGGTTCTAACTCCAATGTTGTCTAGAAGCCAACAAGAGGTTCTGTTGGCCACCACACTTTGTGCACATAGCTCCGCAAGGAAAGCTCAAAACAGTGGGTGTTTGCTTGGGGAACCCAACCCCGATTAACATTTGGAGAGCAACAAAAATGTGCAAAAGGTTCTTGGGGCAGCCAAAGATGGGTTCTAATGTGGTCTAGAAGCCAACAAGAGGTTCTGTTGGGCACCACACTTGGTTTTTATGCACCTAAAGTCAGGAATTAAAAAATAAGCACCTACTGTACTAATGGGTTGATGAGCAAAATGTTGCTCACCAGCCACAGGTTGGGGATCATTGGTGTAGGGGCTCAGGCTGTGGGTTAGTTGGGCAGAATGCTTATTTAAACATCATGGGTAACCTCCTTTATACACAGTTATATAATTAAAAACAAGCTATTTCCTCATACTATGTCCAATGGAAACAATATGGCAGCCTCTACGCTTATGTGCAAGTAGAAATATTTTGGGCACACAATGTACTATACTTTGTACCGCAGTAGGGAAACCGTATGGCGGCTTTCCCCACAGACCCCTATGTCCAGAAAAATTATTATAACTTTGAGAATGATTAGCAGCTTTAAAGGCAAAATCAATGTAATGCTGTATGTGTAACCTTCAGCATTCTGTGTACTTCTGCCAAACAAGCTACTGGGATTTCTTGTCCTTCAGCCTCTTCTCGCTTGTTTCTCCCTCACTGTCCATCTACTGGTATTTATTTCCCTCGTTTCATTTTCTAAACAGTAGGTTTTAAATTTAACGAGCACAATCATAACCTAGTTCCAAGAAGATTGGACCTAAAGCAATGGTTGCCAGACTTTTTAAGGGTCAATCCCCACTTGGAGACTTAACCTTTGCTAATGGCCCCTAATAAAGTTACAGATACTGAAGAACATTATTATACCAGCCATTCATCCACAGCTCCAAGAATATCTACAACATCAAATATGTTTTCATCCCAAATTAAGGTTACCATTCATCCCCGTTTCACGGGGACAGGCCCGTTTCAAGACCCTATGCCCCGTAGCAAACTGACCCGTGAACAGTTTAAGTTTAAAAGAGGAGCTCAGGCAGCAGCAGCAGCAAGGCCAAGGCCAGGTCCAGACAGGAGGAAGATGTGTAACCGTCCACAAGTCCGACTCCATCCATCTCTGACTACTAGTCATGTTGTAATAACCGAAACAGTCAGTGTCAGTCAGTCAGATGACACATCTCTGGCCAGGAGTGAACTAAGTACTTCTAACTACTAAACTACTGCGCTGTGTACAGATTTAGATAGAAATAAGGCAGAGTCAGTCTCGGGTCTGTGTTGCAGTCAAGCCCCGATGTTAATAATTGCTTCTGTCTCGGATTTCTTCTTCAAGTCAAGTCGGATTTCTTCTTCAAGTCAAGTCGGATTTCTTCTTCAAGCCAAGTCGGATTTCATCTTCAAGCCAAGTCGGATTTCATCTTCAAGCCAAGTCGGATTTCATCTTCAAGTCAAGTTGGATTTCTTCTTCAGGTCAAGTCAGATTTCTTCCTCAAGTCAAGTCGGATTTCTTCTTCAAGTCAAGTCGGATTTCTTCTTCAAGTCAAGTCGGATTTCTTCTTCAAGCCAAGTCGGATTTCATCTTCAAGTCAAGTCGGATTTCTTCTTCAAGTCGAGTCGGATTTCTTCTTCAAGTCGAGTCGGATTTTATCTTCAAGCCGAGTCGGATTTCTTCTTCAAGTCAAGTCGGATTTCATCTTCAAGTCAAGTCGGATCTGTCTGTGTTGCAGTCAAGCCCCGATGTTAATAACTGCTTCTGTCTCGGATTTCTTCTTCAAGCCAAGTCGGATTTCTTGTTTAAGTCAAGTTAGATTTCTTCTTCAAGTCAAGTCGGATTTTTTCTTCAAGTCAAGTCGGATTTCTTCTTCAAGTCAAGTCGGATTTCTTCTTCAAGTCAAGTCGGATTTCTTCTTCAAGTCATCCATTCTCACAAGTATCCTCTTACACTGGATACGAAGCCTGGGAATAGGTAAGTAACTAATAGTATAACTATAGGATAATAATAGTATAATAACTAATAGGTTGCAAATTCAGCAATGTGTTTGATTCTAACAAGCTTTTTCTTTGTTGTAGGATTTTTTTTTTACAGCTACGTTCTTGGAAGACAAACAGGAAGCCGAACCAACTAAGAAAACGCAAGTGTGTATTGACTCTATTCGAAAAGAATTTCCATTTCTCAGGCCCGGAGAAAATGAAAACTCTGATTTCTGTTCAATGTGTAAGATGTCCTTTACTATCACAAGTGCTGGGCGAGCATCTGTAACTGACCATATAACTTCTAAAAAACATAAAAGGGCACAGTTGTCCCAAGCTGGAACTTCAAAAGTTCTTGGCACAAGAAGGAACAAATGCATTCCATACAATAAAGCATCATCATAGTTTTAGGTCAATGGACTGTTCTTCACATTTAATGAAGAAATTCTATGAGAACAAATTTAGTTGTCCTAGAACAAAATGTGATGATTAGGTGAGTAACTGAAGTGGTTACTCAAGATTTAGAAAGATCTTAATTTGTCAACTCACTAACTGATGCTTCAAACCATAGCCGTATAAAACCTTTTCCTATAATGTTGAGATATGTCCGTGTTGGTAATGAGTCACAGGGTGGTGGTCAAGGGCAGATACGCACTAAATTGGTTGACTTTTTTGAGCTCGAAGGAGTAACTGCTGAAATTTTGTTGAAGAAAACCCTCCAGGTTATTAGTAGGGTTCATATCTTCACAGTAAGAGTTGGACGCCTCAAAGAATTTTGTCATTTTGTTGGGCAAGAGTGGAAGGAAGTTCAGGCGGTTATATTTGTTACCAGTCTTAAGAAGAATTCTTGACCTTTACCCAGCATTAAAATCATTTTTCCTATCTGAAGACAAATGTCCAATTGTCTTGAAGAGAAGGTTCTCTGATCCTTGCACTGAGCCTTGGCTTCAGTTTTCTAACGCAACCCTACCTCCCTACTCCAAGTAGTACCAGCGTCCTACCTCACATGTGAGCCCATTGCCGTCAAATCCAGGAGGAATCAATTAGAAGAGAAGATGCCCCTGTGAACATCGATGGAGGGGACCTGCATGAAGGGGTAAGAAGGGACTTAGGGGCAATAGCCTGGGGGGAGGGGGGC
>CM044448.1:7627195-7650465 GCA_024363595.1 Xenopus borealis
CAATTCAGCAGGAACAGTCCCTAAGTTTGCTCATAGTCTGTACAGAGAGATCCCATATATTATGCCTTGTAATTAACCGAAATAAAACAGGCAGGGCAGTGCCCACAGCTGCAACAAGAAAGCAGAGTTTGTTTCCGGAAATCAGAGCTGCGCCTACAGGAAACGACTGCTGTGACTGCGCTACGATGTCATTACAAGTATTTGAATACTTTCCTGTTTGGTTATAAAAATTTCCTTTTTTGATTTCTGCATGGCTTGATCTCCACCAATAATTCATTATCATTTGTTGTTTTTGATGGAGCTTTTCAGTAGCTCTCCGGTTTGCAATTCCAGCAATCTGGTTGCTATGGTCCGAATTACCCTAGCTACCGTGCATTCATTTGGAAAAAAAGAGACTGGGAAATGAATAGGAGAGGCCTGAATAGTGCATTTGTTTTAAGATGAGGTCAGTGAACCCCATTTGAAAGCTGAAAATGGAGTAAAAAAAAAAAAAAGGCAAATAATTAAAAAACTATAAAAAAGAAAATATGGAGGCCAATTTAAAAGTTGCTTAGAACTAGCCATTCTATAACATACTAAAAGTTAACACCACGTTAATACTGGAGTATGCTGGGACGTCAAGTTTAACATCATCTGATTACACAGGGGTCATCCTACCCTTACACACCCTATAATTCTGTATCAGCAGAACTGCACACAGACATCAGTTACATAGAGCAAGTAGCAGTATAAGACAACGCTAGAAACTAGCGAGCAGCAACAGCCAGGAAGCAGGATGTGGTTCCACTGTAAGTGATGAAAGGGTAAGTAAAACCAAAAATATGAAATGAATCGGCTGATGGAGAAGAGGAAGCTGCTCAGCTGCAAAACAAAACCCGAGGCTAAACATAAAGTTATAATAAAACATGGTGAAATGCTTGGAGCTACTAAGCTGTGGGGTCTCATTGATTTAAAGGGATTCTGTCATGGGAAAAAAAGTTTTTTTCAAAATGCATCTGTTAATAGTGCTGCTCCAGCATATTTCTGCACTGAAATCCATTTCTAAAAAGAGCAAACAGATTTTTATATATTTCATTTTGAAATCTGACATAGGGCTAGACATATTGTCCATTTCCCAGCTGCCCCAGTCATGTGACTTGTGCTCTGATAAACTTCAATCACTCTTTACTGCTGTATTGCAAGTTGGAGTGATATCACCCCCTCCCTTTCCCCTCTAGCAGCCTAACAACAGAACAATGGGAAGGAAACCAGATAACAGCTCCCTAACACAAGATAACAGCTGCCTGGTAGATCTAAGAACAGCACTCAGTAGTAAAAACCCATGTCCCACTGCGTACTATTCAGTTACATTGAGAAGGAAAAACAACAGCCTGTCAGAAAGCAGTTCCCTCCTAAAGTGCCTCCAGGGTCAGTTGCCCTGGCCACTGATAAATTAAATGCCCTGTCCCATGGGCTTACAGTAGGGGGTACATTATTCTTGTAGAATACATGAGTGATACTCAGAGTTCCCTGTATAACTCAGCCTGCAGCCTTGTGCCTTTATATGGTCACACCCCTCAGTGACTTCTAATATCCTTATTTACAGTAGGGGGTACATTATCCCTTATAATACATGAGTGATACTCAGAGTTCCCTGTATAACTACGGCCATCTGCCTTTATAAAGTCATACAATTACTTTAAAGTTAATATACAATAGGGCGGAAACAGATTCCTTACATATATCCGTATTTGAATCTTGCATTGCTCCTATGCACTGTTCTATTCACTCAACCCCGACTCAGTTAATGAATTATTATTAGCTCAACTATTTCGTCGTTAACATCTCAATCGTAAATCATGAGCTATATCTTATGATTTCGGCGGAGACTAGAGGACAGATGTGGAGTTTGATAGCAGCCATGTGACAGCTGGGAAGAAGGCAGTTGTGACATATATTAATATTATTATTATTATTATTATTAACATGTATTTCTATAGCGCCAACTTGTTGCGTAGCGCTGTATATATAAGTTCACAGCCAGTAATTGTGCCTCCACCCTGCCTGAGACACTTACTATCTTCTGACCCCTGTATAACATTCCGTTACTATTTATATGCGTTTGCACATTGGTATTTCTTGTTTATTAAGGCTTTATCTTTTATGATCTCACAGGCTGATCTGGGGGCGGCAGCTACGAGACCCGACGGCCGTATTAACTGTCAGCAAATTATCCTCATAGTGAAAAAGCCAGGGAGGAGTCAAAGCCACTTGGAATAATCTCAAGCCGGACAACAGCCTCAGCAAGAGCTCATTGCGTTTTGATAAGGAGAACTAAACTGATGTTCCTCCTGCCCTGGATGAGAACCAAACAGAACGACTGAGAGCAACTGTCACATCTGTTTTCCTGTCTTCTCCGGGGACTTGCGAGCTGAGGTTTCCAGAAATATTGCGGAGAAAGCTCTGAAGTCCAACTTGTCCCTCTGAAGTTCAACTGCTAAAGTCAATGAAACCATGGATTCAGCGGAGACCAACTCTACTTCCAACAGCACCATGTGCTCCGTTAACAAGGAGTTTACATTTCAGATCTTGCCTTCGGTTTACCTGATTGTGTTCGTGGTGGGACTAGTGGGCAATGGCGTTGGCTTGTGGAACTTGTGTATAAACCGGAAGAAATGGACACCGGTCAACATCTTTGTGATGAACCTCGGCATCGCCGATCTTCTTTATGTCATCACCCTGCCGTTCTTCGTGTCTTATTACACCAAGAAAGAAGTGTGGCACTTTGGATACGGGTTATGCCGCCTGACTCGCTGTCTCTTTCACGTCAACATGTACGCCAGCATCAGCTTCCTCACCTGCATCAGCGTCCAACGCTACTTGGGCATTGTCCACCCATTAAAGACATTGGTTAAATGCCAGAGTTTACGCCATGCCCTTGTAATCACCACCTTGGTGTGGCTGTGGGTGATTATCCAAGTGGCGCCCAGTTTCTTTATCACAAAGAACGACACAGACCCAGAATACTGCCACGACTCCACCAGCAACAGACACGAGAACGTCAAGAGATACACCCTTTACACCATGATCTTGACCTTTACCGGATTTTTCATCCCGTTTCTCATCATCGTGGTGTGCTACGCCAAGGTCCTCAACGTTCTCTGGAAAAATAAAAATATTGACCCAGTGGTGAAAAGAAAGATCATAAAGCTGATCAGTATCGTCTTGGCTCTGTTTTTTGTTTGTTTTTTCCCATTTTACATTTTGCGGAACTTTAACTTGTTCTCCAGACTTTGGCAGTTGCAAGGTAAGTGCAGCCCGGCCCTGAAGAGCACTTACATCGCCTACCAAGTCACCCGGGGCTTGGCCAGTATGAACAGCGCCATCAACCCGTTGCTTTACTTTGTCACCGGTGAGAACTTTTTGTTGACATTTAAGAAGGTCAAGACCAAAACATGGCACGCGTGTGTGTATATTGGGAGGACTCGGAATCCGACGCTTACTGCTAATGCCGATGGGTAGGAGGAGCCAACTTAATGATTGATCTTTTATCAGTCAGGACTAGAACTAGCAGGGGCAACAGCACAGCCATGCGGGGACAGAGTACTGGAGCAAACAATGTTTATTGCCCAAATTTAAGGAACTGTTGATAACAGCTCCCTCCCAGGCCCAGACTGGCAATCTGTGGGTTCGGGCAAATGCCCGATGGGCCGCTTGCTTTAAAATATAAATGGGCTGCTCATCTAAAAAATGCAAATTAGGTCTGTATTTAATATGTAAATGAGCCAATCACTTTAGAAATGTAAATGAGATGTCCATAATAACCAGTCACAGCTTAGCCGATGCATTTGTTAGTGCTCATTTATATGGGAGGAACCAGGAATTGTGAGCAACTTCAGTTAGTAATAGAGTTACTTGCTATATACCCAATCCCTTATGCTTATGATAGGTAAGTTGGTAACAGGAGGATCCATGCTCAGAACAATCACTTCAGTCTGTATATGTTACACTGTGATATGTAGCATTAATTACATGAGACAGACTAGTCTCTTTAAGTATGACACACTAGTCTGTAGCATTCAGGCCCGGACTGGCAATCTGTGGGTTAGGGCAAATGCCAGAGGGGCTGCTATAAGGTCCCATAGAAAGTCAGTATTTAGTGGGCTGGTGGGGACTGTTTGGGCCTCTATGTGGGCTGATTGGGCCTCTGTGTACCTGAAATGCCAGGGCCTATTTTGATTCTCAGTCCAGTGCTGGTAGCATTAATTACATGAGACAGACTAGTCTCTTTAAGTATGACACACTGTGATACACATGGGAATTAAAGTTATCTGCCAGGGTACAGGGTCTAACTGGGGGCTCACAAAGGAAAATGTAGAATATACTGTAAGTATAGGGTCACTAATCCATCTGATAGAATAGTTGTGATAGAAACAAGGGGGAGATATTTGTTGCAAGGGCAAGTTCCAACACATAAGGTGTATAATATTGCTGGGGATTATATGGTAACAGATTCTTAAAATATCTCATTATTAACACTAGTTCTAATTAACCTGGGGTTGGAAATACATATAATGCTTTGCAATCATGTGAATTCATGGGCTGATTTTTCCTCCCAGTTCAGTCCTGCTCCCTCCTGTGTAAGTCGGTCTGTGCATTTCACTTACTGCATTAATGGGGTAATGGTAAGGTAGTACCATGGGTAGGGGGCACATATTGCCATTTTTGCCTTGACCAGGCTTTTGTCATATATATGGACAGTCCTTAAAGGGATACTGTCATGAGGAAACTTTTTTTGTCAAAACACATCAGTTAATAGTGCTGCTCCAGCAAAATTCTGCACTGAAATCGGTTTCTCAAAAGAGCAAACTGTTTTTTTTTATATTTAGATTTGAAATCTGACACGAGGCTAGACATATTGTCAGTTTCCCAGCTGCCCTCATTCATGTGCCTTGTGCTCTGATAAACTTAAGTCAATCTTCCCTCCCGCCCAGCAGCCTAACAACAGAACAATGGGAAGGTAACCAGATAGCAGCTCCCTAACACAAGATAACAGCTGCCTGGTAGATCTAAGAACAGCACTCAATAGTAAAATCCAGGTCCCACTGAGACACATTCAGTTACATTGAGTAGGAGAAACAACAGCCTGCCAGAAAGCAGTTCCATCCTAAAGTGCTGGCTCTTTCTGAAAGCACATGACCAGGCAAAATGACCTAAGATGCACCTACACATCTATATTACAACTAAAAATAATACACCTGCTGGTTCAGGAATTTAATTTTACATCGTAGAGTGAATTATTTGCAGTGTAAAAAGTGCAGTTTAGAAATAAAAATCATGACAGAAGCTCTTTAAGGTCCTACAGGGTGGTGGTTCCTGAGTTATTGATTCAAAAGGCAAGAGAGGGGTAGGTTTATTTGCTGTCTGCATTTCTGGAATTACAATACAATGACTGATGTGACAAACCTGGAACCCTTCTGACCCCCTTCCCACGGTTGGACTGGCCCAGACCCCCCCTACAGTTGGCAGATCCTGGTCTCCTGCACTCCTTTCTGAAAAGATGCAGAAGAGCAGACAACAAGGGGTTAAAGAGAACAAAGGGTGATTAACTATTGTAGGGGGGGGTGGATATGGCAGCCTCTTGGGCACAAACCCCCAGTCTGATGTTGCCCCCTCCCTAAAAAATCTGAAAATTGCAGCTACAGGAGATTGCATGGACAACATTATAGGGTCATTTAATCAATTTAATTAGCAATTCTCTATTTACTCAATGTACAACAAACGCAGTATTACATTAGAGCCTCGTTTAATGTTCATTCTATTATTTCTTCATTAAACAAGGTTCCTCTCTGCCATATGGAGGTTCTAAAAATACCTGAAGGGTCAGGGGGGGGTCTAATATGAATTATGATATGACATTAACCATAACGCACATATGCAATACAGGTATGGGACCCGTTATCCAGAATGCTCTGGAGCTGGGGTTTCCGGCTAATGGATCTTTCAGCAATCTTTATATCTTAAGTCTACTAGAAAATCATATAAACATTAAATAAAGCCAATAGTCTGGTTTTGCTTCCAATAAGGATTAATTATATCTTAGTTGGGATCAAGTACAAGCGACTGTTTTATTATTACACAGGAAAAAGGAAATTGTTTTCAAAGATGTGGATTATTTGATTATAATGGAAATAGCCTTTCCATGATTCGGAACTTTCTGGAGAACAGTTTTCCGCATAACGGATCCCTGTATAATGCAGAATCCTGCTGGACAGTTCTTTTTCCCCAATTTAAGATGAGAGCCCCATCCTTATCCATTAAAAGAGGATTCCCCCAACTCTAACAATATATTCAGATGCTTCTAATTAATGATGGAGAAATGAACAACACAATTAAATGATTGAGATTGAAACGTTATATAATCTTCTTATCCGACGTACTATGTGACAGATCAGTAATGTTATTGGCTGGAGGTAAATGGTTAAACATTATTTTTGGCCTAAAAAACCCCCGATCTTCCATAGATAGAGCAGTAAGGAAATTGCGTCAAGCTGTATATCCTTATCAGCGCTGTTCTTGAAGATTCCACGAAACTGCGCTGAGCAGCAGATTGTATTGTATATATTATATTTTTAATTAAAAGTGTTTAATGCAATGGTTTGTGTCAGTGTTTTACATGGGATGAAGTCCAAGTGGGCGAGGAATGCTACCAAGTTTGTTAGTTATATTTCAGTGTCAGACTAGGAAATTAACCTTCCTGCTATGAAATCTAGATATGTGGGAAAGTATAGTATCCTTTGTATAGATTATAGGAAACCGACTTTATTTGATAACTAAAATATACAATATTTATAAGGATTGCTTTTAATTTCTTTGCTGCAAATTGGTTGCTACTATATATAGGCACCATCTCTCCCTACTATACCTGCTATCCTACAGTCACACTCCCTTCCCAGAGACTATTATCCCACTGTTACTATAGGCACCATCTCTCCCTACTATACCTGCTATCCCACAGTCACACTCCCTTCCCAGAGACTATTATCCACTGTTACTATAGGCACCATCTCTCCCTACTATACCTGCTATCCCACAGTCACACTCCCAGAGACTATTATCCCACTGTTACTAAGGCACCATCTCTCCCTACTATACCATCAGTGCCCCAAACCTTGGGGTCCATAACACTGGCATTTGTACGGAGTGGTTAGTGGTATAAGTCAATACAAAAGGCTGTTATACACATTAGTGCAGTGGCACAGATCAGATGCCTTCACCAGACACATGTAAGTTATATCTGTCCAATTCATTTGCTTCTAGAGAAAGTCCCCAATTTATAGTACAACAGAGCTCCACATTTAATAAAATATTTTCCTCAAACCAGTCAGAAAATGTAAAGAACAAACAGCCAACTGGGAAAAAATATGTCCCCACAATTGTATTGGTCCCCAGAGGAAAGAAAGAGTTATTGATAATCAGTAGTGAATATGTTTAGTACTCAGCTTTTTTGTGCCCACAATGAATATTACGCTTGATCTCACAAGTTCAAGTGGAAACTATCAGGAACCACACATTCTCCCTCTACTCCCTCTAAACCCACTATATGATTATACTTTCTAGTAATACAATGAGTGTTATGTATACACCACACATTTATATAAATATAGACCATTACCAAGAAGAAGATGACACAGAGGAACTGGTTTCTGGGTAGAGTAGACGTCCCTTTTGACCACAGAGCTGCTGCCATGTTTTTATATTTTGATGAAGCTGCCATGCTCGTTGATTGGTTCATTGGTTTATTCTCTTTTATCTGTGATTGGCTAACTCAGTCATTGCCAATCAGTTCGTCTACATCTTCTCTGATCTCTGTCTGATTTACAGCCCTGTCTTCCTGGGACATTGTTGGAATGTTGGGCTTGTTTGTCCATGTGTCAAACCCAATCTATTTCCTTATAATTTCCCATCAGGATCATTACAAACATGCCTTTGTGCCATTTCACATACTCCCTTATCTCCAGTTTTGTTGACTGAATGCAGCTGCCAAGTACATCAATATTGCACATTGACTCACCTTCTATTGCTTTAACCTATAAATTGCCTTCTAGTAGTAGAACCTACATTACCCTATTTGCTCTCTTCCGACATCATCTTCTCCTGGCCCAACTCCTCAAATTCTTCAGCAGAACAGAGCCTAACTCTGAAACTCCTTTCTACATGGAGAGAGACATTCCGCTCCTTCCATAGAATGCTCACCGACCCCTCTTTAGTGCCGGACCCCTTGTTTAATCCTTTGCAGTGGCTGGGGGCTCAGCTTGCAGCTTCAGACTTGCCTATGATGCTATTGTTCTTCAAAATCTCATCACAACATACTTTATCAATTGACCCGTAGTGCTGGATAAACATTGAGCAACACAGGCACGAAAAAAATGCTGAGGGTGCCAAATAAGGGCTCGTACGATTGCTGCTAGGGGCAGAACATTGGCTGATCTGTTCTTTTACTACTTTATTTGATGTGAAAAGGTGGGACAGGCCGGGAGATTGGGACGTCTGATCGTTCAGACTATACTACAGGCATATCTGCACTTCTATGGCCAGGTCTACGCACTTTGGGATGTGGTGTAATAACTAAATGGAATAGTCAATAGTTCAGGGCCACAACTAGGGCTAGGCATGTTCCTACTACATTGGTTAATGCTTCGGGAAGCTGTTGTAGAAATATCTAAATGGACATGAAACACACAGAATCATCACATGAAATCCTCCAAAATATGTTAAAATCAGTGAAGAATGTAACATAAAAGGGGCGAGACAGGAGGGGAAAGAATGCACCCAGATCCCTTCAGAGTGAGGTTGTTATCTCTACTTGGGTTGCATAGATTCTTTCCCTGCCTTAGTCTGTTTGATGATATTCTGTTATAGCTTGCAACATAGGTATTCCCTGTACTAACCACAATTCAGCAGGAACAGTCCCTAAGTTTGCTCATAGTCTGTACAGAGAGATCCCATAAAACTATGTCACATAGGTATTCCCTGTACTAAGCACAATTCATACCACTAAATTTGCTCATTCCCTATACTAAGAATTTTCTGCTTTTGCAGAGTCTCCAACTCCCAACCATCCCCAAGAGAAGACTAACACATTGATTTGCAGCAGTTTGGTGCTTGATGGTCAGCAGACAGACTATGACACTGCAGTACATCATTTTTCAGACAAAACACCACACAAACACATCACACAGGTTTCAGTTGTAAACTGGAAAGTCACAAGACAAAATGAAGCCACGCTGCACAAAGCAAATAACGAGGGATGGTTGTCATTTACAGCTATTGTCTTGCAGTGAGTTTGTACCAAGCAATATTTCCCAACCACTGAGAAAGAAGAGGTTATATTTATCACAGGGTTGGTTTGGCAGCAGCTCTGTAGAGATAACCAGCGCTGGGTGGAGCTGCCAGGAGGTTTAGTCAGTGGCTCAGCGTAGCCGAGGCTGATCACACCTGCTTTCACTTTGTGTTTATTACCAGACAAGATAAGTCGACGTGACATTGCCATGAAGAGGAAGAAAGAAAGACGTTAAAGATCGGAGACTTTGGTGAGAAGCGGAAATACCACTTTGTCTCTGGTTGGACTTTCCCGTCCTGTCGGGGAGGAAACCCAAGGAACATGCCAATATTGTGACTGTTGCACATGGAGTTCTAGGAGTCGTGCAGCAATAGCTGAGCCCCGTCTTCTGCTTCTACTGCTCCTTCTAATGGAAACATGGAAAACTCTACAAACAGCTCCAGCTGCACGATAGACAAGGAGTTCACATTCCGCTTCTTGCCTTCGGTCTACCTCATCGTCTTTTTCATCGGATTGTTTGGCAACGTCTTCGGCTTGAGGAACCTGAAAATAAACCGTAAGAAGTGGACGTCCCTCAACGTCTTCGTGCTAAACCTTGGCATCGCCGACCTTCTCTACGTCATCACCCTGCCGTTCTTCGTGTCTTATTATCTCAAGGGAGAAGTCTGGTTGTTTGGCCATGGATTCTGCCGCCTTGCCCGTTGCATCTTTCACATCAACATGTATTCCAGCATCAGCTTCTTGACCTGCATCAGCGTCCAACGCTACTTGGGAATAGTCCATCCAATGAAAATGATGGGGACCTTCCAGAACCTGCGTCCCTCTGTTTATATCAGTTTACTCATGTGGATTTGGGTCATTGTTCAGGTTATTCCCAACTTTTTTATCTCCGAGAGCAACCCTGATAACGCCCACTGCCATGACTCCACCAGTAATGAAAATCTCAAAAAACTGGAAAACTATACTCTTTATACAATGGTCTTAACCGTTACGGGGTTTTTTATTCCGTTCCTCATCATCGTGGTGTGTTATGCCAGAGTCCTGGCCGTCCTTCACAGGAATAAAAATATTGACCCGGTTTTAAAGAGGAAGAGCATCACGCTGGTCGTTATAGTGCTGGCCTTGTTTTTTATTTGTTTTTTCCCCTTCTATATTTTACGGAACTTCAATTTGTTCTCAAGACTTTGGCAGAAGGAGGGGACCTGCTTGCCTTCCCTGAAGAGAGCCTATATCGTTTATCAGGTGACTCGTGGGCTGGCCAGTATGAACAGCGCCATCAACCCTCTGCTTTACTTTGTGACCAATGAGACCTTTGTCATGAAACTCCAGCAGATGCGGAGGTCCACCTTGCGTGCTTTTGTGTACCTCGGAAGGAATCAGGACATCACTTTTGAGCACATGGACCTGAAAGAGGTATCCGAATCAAAGGCATAATCATGGAGACAGCAGATCCAGAAGCTAGTTGGGGGTCCAGGACTATAGAAGGCCTGGCCAGAGTTTTGCAGTTCTAATGCTGATGGAGTTACAGTCTGGAGCTGTTGATGGGTGGTGCAAGGTGCAATCAACTTTTGAAGGAACCATCTTGCCCTTGCATCTAACTACATTCTCCAACCTGTATGTAACTGCTGGGATTTGGATCAGAACCCCTTTTCACCCCTCTGAAGCACCCTGCAAGTGTCACAATCATATAACCTAATATTTCTTTGCTTTGGGGGGGATACTATCTCCAAATCTACTACTACTTCTCTACCAAGCAGAGTTCTGATTCAGTATCTCTGACATTCATGTACTGGCAGTTCATAAAGTCCAGATATTTATGTCAAGTATTATCTACCCTTTACATTCCATTGACCCTCTATGGTTTAATCATAACAGTATTAAATAAATTATATCACGTAGGCCCTGACATACTGCAAACGTTAAAGGAAAACTGTCCTGGGAAAACATGTTTTTTTTAAAACCCATCAGTTAAAAGTGCTGCTCCAGTAGACTTCTGCACTGAAATCCATTTCTCAAAAGAGCAAACAGATTTTTTTATATTCAGTTTTGAAATCTGACATGGGGCTAGACATTTTATCAATTTCCCAGCTGCCCTGGTCATGTGACTTGTGCCAGCACATTAGGAGGGAATTGCTTTCTGGCAGGCTGTTGTTTTTCCTTCTCAATGTAACTGAATAGTACACAGTGGGACCTGGATTTTACTATTGAGTGTTGTTCTTAGATCTACCAGGCAGCTGTTATCTTGTGTTAGGGAGCTGTTATCTGGTTACCTTCCCATTGTTCTGTTGTTAGGCTGCTGGGTGGGGGAAAGGGAGGGGGTGATATCACTCCAACTTGCAGTACAGCAGTAAAGAGTGACTGAAGTTTATCAGAGCACAAGTCACATGACTTGGGGCAGCTGGGAAATTGACAAAATGTCTAGCCCCATGTCAGATTTCAAAATGAAATATAAAAAAATCTGTTTGCTCTTTTGAGAAATGGATTTCAGTGCAGAATTCTTCTGAAGCAGCACCATTAACTCATGTGTTTTGAAAAAAGATTTTTTTCCCATGACAGGTTCCCTTTAAGACCATTGGGTGACAATATTCTTCTCCTTTCTGATCATTATGCCTGGATTATTGGAGTCCGTTTCTTCTGTAGTCCATGAAATATATTGGCATGCATCATCCAACTGATCCAAGTCTTTCTGTATAATTTCACTTTTTTTCGCGGGAGCTGACACAGTGTTACTTGTTACTTTCATCCACAGACAACAACAAAACAGAGAGAATCATGTTTTCATGATTTATTTACACTAGACTCCCTTTCATCTCCATCCCTGGACAGTTTATAAACAAGTCCCTTGTCCCGGCCTTGTGAATATTGAAAAATGATTGTGTTTATTATTGGACAGAGTATATTCTCTTGTATTCTCCATTCCCCTCTGTACATAATGGGCAGCACTGTTAGAGGCACCTCGGTCATTGCGTATTTACATGAAGACGTAAAGATGTTTTATTCTTGGCGTATGTAGATAAAACGTTTCTTTAGTGGCTGTTAAATGTCGTGTAAGGCTTGTAAAAGAACAGGCATCCGTCACCTGTGAGCCAGTATTTTGATATTTTGATGTAAATCAAAAATAATTTTTTTTCAAGTTTTGCTTGAAATGACTTTTCCTTTAATAAACCATCCAGCACTAGTTTTACCCGTTTATAGAGTTGTGCCCCTCCATCTCTCAGTAGTCGGATTGGCCTGCCGGGACACCGGGAAGAATCCTGGTAGGCCTCAGTCTCTATGGGATTTCTTTTCCTTTCTACAATTTAAATGTCCTTCTGTTTTTATTTGAATTTGTAGAAGGATTTTAACCCAAGCTCAGACCCCAACTATTGTGACATTGCACTGGATACGAAGAAGAAACAGGGCACTCTAACGGATCCACAGGACCAGAGAAAAATCAGTTAAAAATTTTATTTTATTTATTCAAAGTTAAAAAATGTATATTGCATCTCCATCTGCCCTATGCGTTTCGCACCCACTTCATCACGGAGCCCATGATTAAGTACCACATGTCTTTTTATACGCATTTTAGGATATATTTTACGATACACGTGTGGGACCTGTTATCCAGAATGATCGGGTCCTGGGGTTTTCTGGATAACGGATCTTTCCATAATTTGGATCTTCTACTAGAAAATCAAGTAGACATTAAATAAACCCAATAGGCTGGTTTTGCTTCCAATAAGGATTCATTATAGTTGGGATCAAGTACAAGCAACTGTTTTATTATTACACAGAAAAAGGATGTCATCAGTTATAAACGGTGAGTTCTGATGTAATTTCTGTCCAGGGTCGGACTTGGGGCCTGGGGTCCACCGGGACTGCTGTCCAGGGCCCCCTTCCAGCCCCCCCTCCCGAAGGAAGCCACATATGCACACAGGGCGAATGAGTGTAATTTTTTTTCTTTAGGGCCGGGATATTGGGAAAGGGGGTCTGGCCTGGCAGGGGGCCCACGAGGGCCGGGGCAAACCGGGTTTTTTCCTTGGTGTCCCGCCAGGCCAATCCGACCCTGTTTCTGTCACATGACTCACTGAAACTTGTGTATTATAATAAATAAAATAGGAGGAGTTCCTCAGAGTTCCATGACTTGTATAAAAACACGAGGCCGATAAGGTGATGAAACTTTTCGGTAACTTATAATATCCTTATATTACAGGAGGGGTTCTTTAATCATACAATACAATACACAAAAGCCATGAGTATCTTGTAAATTATATCCTTATAAACAATGTCTAGTGATGTCATCAGTTATAAACCGTGAGTAGTGAGGTCATTTTTGTCACACAACTCACTAAAACTTGTGTATAATAAATAACGTAGCCCTTGTTGGAAAACATGAGGATATTAGAAGAACCTTGGAGTTCCACGACCTGTATAAAAACACTTTGTGCTTTATGGTCATTGAACTCCTTATATTATACAACAGGGGGTACTTTATTCCTTAAATTAAATATATTCATCTAATCCATGAGCTTTTGTCTAGCGATGGGCGAATTTATTCACCAGGGGCAAATTCCCAGGTTTCACTGCCGGCGAATAAAATTTGGAGAATCCCCCGCATCAAAAAAAAAAAAATCAGGCGCCGTTTCGCAAATTTCTCACCATTTCGCGGGAAATTCTTTGGCAAAGCGAAAGGGAACAAATTTGCCCATCACTAGCTGCGTCGCTTGGGCCTTACAGAACCAGATTTAGGAAATCGCAACAAAAATATTCAGTGGTTTTTATATAGGCCACAAAAACAAAAGCCGAGGATAAGATTAAAGTAAAACGCAGACTTGCTATAGTCTCTGCAGCTGGGGAATCTTTATATAAAGGGATACAATAATAAAGTGCATTATAAAGTCAGGTTGTGAAGTCCATGGAGCAGTTTCTATGGAGCTCAAGAATAAAGCACCACCTCTGTGTCACAAGCACAAGACTTTCATTGGAAAACCTTTAATTCCACCGGAGAAGCCTCACGTTTCTATTCTTGTTCCTTATTCACAGAAACACATTCCTGAACCCATCCCTTCCCAATAAAGTTTATACATTAACCTTTGTATTGTGCAAACTAAAACCATGGGGTGAACCTGAATGCCAGGCTGGAAATGAAAGGAAGAAAACATTTAATTGCAGTGTCAGCAATTTGGTTTCTAGGGTACAAATTACCCTAGCAACCCTGCACTGATTTGAATAAGAGACAGGAATATGATTAGGTGATGGGACTGAATAGAATGATAAAGTAATAAAAAGTGGCAATAACAATACATTTGTAGCCTTAAAAAGCATTTGTTTTTAGATGGTGTCAGTGACCCCAATTTGAAAGCTGCAAAGAAACTGAAGAAAACTGCAAATCATTAAAAAACTATGAAAAATAAATGAAGACCAATTGAAAAATTTCTTATAATTGGCCCTTCTACAATATACTAAAAGTTAACTTGAAGGTGAACCACCCCTTTAATCCTTATTGGGAGCAAAACCAGCCTATTGGGTTTATTTCATGTTTATATGATTTTCTAGCAGACTTAAAGGGCAAGGAAAGGCAAAGAAATAAAATCCCATTTATATTTTCTTTAATGAAAAAGAAATCTATCTCCAATATACTTTAATGAAAAAATGTGTACCGTTTTTATAAGAAACCTGACTGTATGCAGTGAAATTCTCCCTTCATTTACTGCTGAGGATAGGAATTGTCAGACGATCCCTAACTTCTGGCAGGGAAACAATCATACTTATGAACAGCAGGGGGAGCCCCTGCCTTACTTACCAGCCATGCAGAACTCCAGCAGCTTTGTTTTTTGATCATTTATGACGATCCCTAAACTTAGCCCAGATCACACTGAGCATGTGTATGTAGTCTAGTCTTGCAAAGATGTATAACAAAGTTACAAGATGACAGCCCCCTGTGGCCAACTTTGAAAGCATAAATCATTTGTTTGATTAGGCTTGTGGTGCAGTAAGTTCATGTTTATGTTTAGTATACAAAATACAGCATTTCTACCCTTATTCTAGTTTACACTTTCCTTGCCCTTTAAGGTGTGAAGATCCAAATTACAGAAAGATCCATTATCCGGACAGCCGGAACACTACGTGTGCCACCACCCTTATGGATACTTTGAAACACAAGGCATCACTCATTGGTGATAAAGTAAAGAGTAAGATTTATCACTACGTCTGTGCATGGTCCTTCCTCCATGGAAACAGGTGCAGTTTTTAAAAACACTGGACTGAATAGCAGAGAATACAGAGTAAAAGTTGGGATACACTCCCCAATGTTTATTTACCTACTGTGGGACCAGACCCAGGAGCAGAACACCCTGCTCACTCTTATCTTGCTCTATTAAAGGAGAAGTAAAGCCTAACTAAAGAAGTGTGTATAAATGTTGTACATGATGTTTTGTGCTTGTGTACCAGCCCGCAGCAACCACAGCCCTTTAGCAGTAAAGATCTGTGTCTCCCCAGTAGATGCCCCAGTAGCTCCCCATCTTCTTTTCTACTGATTCACTGATTCACATGCTCTGTGCTGCTGTCACTTACTGAGCTTAGGGACCCACTCACAATATACACCTGATAGTGTCATAGAAATATAGTCACAATATAAGGCTGATTAGTCATTAATACACATCATTAGAAACATCACAATTTAATCATCAGCAAACCTGTAGCATCAGCTTATATTACAGCCAGGGAAGCTCATTTTCTGCTGCTGCTGCTGGATAATTAGTGACGACCCCTAAGCTTAGCTTCTCAACAGCTGCTCAGAGCCCACTGAGCATGTGAGTGTCACAGACACTTTCCAAGATGGTGACCCCCTGTGACAAGTTTCAAGTCCTGGATCATTGCTGCTATTGACAAGCGGAAACTTTAGCCTCCTGCAATAAGTTCACTATATAAAATATGGCATTTTTGGCCATCTTAAATTTTAGGGTTTAGTTCTCCTTTAAGTGCAAAGGGTATAGAACTGCGGTGACGGTGCTACAAAGCCATAATCAGCAGAAAAAAATGTTTTTAAAAAATTGCACTTTGCAAGGTGTTTTTTTTGGACTTTGCCCCATGTTTGACCAAACAAGATGCAGTAAAAGCACCAAAGAAAGTGTAAAGTGTATGAGAATGTTCTGTGCTATTACTCTGCTGTTACTAGCCCTTGTTTAGCTCCAGGCCCGGACTGGCAATCTGTGGGTTAGGGCAAATGCCAGATGGGCTGCTATAAGGTCCCATAGAAAGTCAGTATTTAGTGGGCTGGTGGGGGCTGTTTGGGCCTCTATGTGGGCTGATTGGGCCTCTGTGTACCTGAAATGCCAGGGCCTATTTTGATTCTCAGTCCAGTCCTGTTTAGCTCATTGGGGGGATTCCTAGTAAATATTCTGAGAGTCACCCTTCTCTGGATTTTGATATTCATATGGCGGGAGGGGGATTTAAGCCGACTTTATTGGCTTTACTTATTTCATTTCAAGTGAATTTCTCGGTAGATGCTCTGGTTTCCTCCTGAACGTGTCTCTGTACTTTCTGTTACTCTCAACATTATTTAATACCCACAGGACCCCAGAGAGTTAAAATCCTTACTGTATGTCACGCTCAACTTCTAACATTTAATAACCTTCCTGATTTATCTCCAGGCTCGTCTCAGACATTCATTTCACAGGAAGCCTTGCTGTTTTATATCAAGAGATGCAGCACCCACAACCCTACTTAGACTTTACTCACTTTTCAGTTGAATTCCAATATCCCAACTGCTTCCGTATTTCAGAATTTCCAGTTTTTTTTTACATTAGTCTTGTGGCTAATTAGTGTTTTCTTATACTGGTATGGGACCTGTTATCCAGAAATCTTACAACCTGGGGTTTTCCCCGATAAGAAATATTTTCCATCATTTGGATCTTCATACCTTAAGTCTACTATAAAATCATATAAACATGAAATAAACCCAATAGGCTGGTTTTGCTTCCAATAAGGATTAATTATATCTTAGTTGGGATCAAGTACAAGCTACTGTTTTACTATTACGGAGAAAAAGAAAAGCATTTTTTAAATGTTGGATTATTTGGACAAAACAGAGTCTAAGGGACTACCTTTCCGTAATTTGGAGCTTTCTGGAAAACAGGTTTCCGGATAATGGATCCCATTATCCCTAAATATTGCCAGTTGGGGGTCATAAAGGTTTCCTACTTGGGGTTTACAATGATGTGGTTGGATTTCAGTTGGAGAGGGCACATAAAGTTTGGATTTGTTGTAGAAATAATTGATTTAAGGACCATGGTATTATCCAATTGCCAGTTTGAGTCACCCCTTTGTATAAATGGCTGGGGAAGAGTTTTAGATGAATACTTCTTGGAAGTGATGGAGGAAAATGCCTTAAAGCACTGGGTGATAAAGGTACTAGAAGGTACCTAAACCCATAAACAGATGTGTAACTAATGGGCTATGCCATAGACTACATGGTGCCCTACAGCCTAGGGGTTAGCCACAAACAAGGTGCAATCTCTATGTTCTCCCCAGATCTGCACACATACAGGCAGGTCATTGGCTCCAGGTGTGTGTGAATGTGATACATTACAATTAGATTGTAAGCTCTACTGAGACACAGACTGATGGGAATGTGATAGGAACCTTAGATTGTAAGCTCCACTGGTGCAGGGACTGATGGGAATGTGATAGGGACAGGGGGGATCCTGCTTGCATCGCCGCCTGAGGCGACCTTGATTTTGCCGCCCCCCCCTTCCCTACGGCACATAAAAGTGAGCGCCGGACAGGCATTTTTGCCGCCCCTGGTAACTAGGGGGCGCTGCCGACTGAGGCGAGTGCCTCAACTCGCCTCATTGGTGGAGCGCCCCTGGATAGGGACCTTAGATTGTAAGCTCCACTTGGGAAGAGACTGATGGGAATGTGATAGGAACCTTAGATTGTAAGCTCCACTTGGGAAGAGACTGATGGGAATGTGATAGGAACCTTAGATTGTAAGCTCCACTGGGGCAGGGAGTGATGGGGATGAAATCGGAACCTTCAATTTCAACGCTCCACTGGGGCAGGAACTGATGGGAATGAGTTCAGGACCTTAGATTGTAAATTCCACTGGGGCAGGGACTGATAGGAATATGACAGGGACCTTCAATTGTAAGCTCAATGGGGGAGGAACTGATGGGAATCATATGACCAACCATACCATAGTTCCACCTCCTTTAGCTTGGAACATCCATATTTAGTTCTATTATGCAAGTTTGGGCCTCAACCCCAGCAACAGAGGGGTGTCCATCTCCCTGCTAATAAATGTCCTATATTTATTTGTCCGTGGGTCTGCTCTCCGTTACCAGTGTATATCGGTCTGTCTGTGACGTGCGCAAGGTTTCCGGTCTGCTCTTCCAGCAAGTAACAATATATCGGCTGAGATATTTTGGGCTCCCTCTATTTTTAGGCTGACTCGCAGCTTCTGTAATAAAGGAAACCTTTTATAAAAGGACCTGAAATACCAAAAATATTTGTACTGAGGAAATCTTTCATAAAAGTACCCGAAATACCCAAACTATTTGTACAACTGTCAAAACTATTTGGGGACATTTCAGATAATAAATAGTCCTATTTAGACATGGTTTGGCCTCTCCAATAACCGCCAGTTCCAAATCGGAAAAAATAAATTCACTAAATTTGGACCATGAGACCCTATTTATAAACTAGAGACAATGAAGACGTAGAAATGTTTCCACTCCCAACACATTTCTCTCTCCGACAAGTTTTTCTTCTTATTGAAGAATTCTAGTCTTCCCTTTGATTCAACTTTTTGATAAAATGTTATAAACATCCTTTTCCTGAAAAATCCTAGAGGTGTTTGGCACACACGGAATTGAAATAAAACAAAAACCTCCACAAAAGGTATCCATAATCCTCATGAATATGTGGTCATTCCTATCAGTGGCATAACTATAGGAAGCAGACCCCGCAGTCGCAGGGGGGGGGGGTCCCAGGGAACAGGGGGTAATGATGGGGAAATTTGTTCCGGAAAATTAGCAAAATGCATTGAAGTCAAAATAAGTTTGACGTGCATAAATTTCGACGCAAATTTTGTCCAAATGCATTCAAGTCAATGGGCGTCCAAATAATTTTGATGCATTTTGACTAATCTGATACGGCGGATTTTTCGTCTGCAAATTTATTTGTTGGCGGCAAACCACTGCAATTTGCCATAATGCCGAATTTGTTTGTCCATCACTAACAGGGGGGCCTGGACTGTAGGGTCGGCTTCCTCTACAGTTAATAAAACAAAACCTACTCCCCAGGGTAGAGAGGGCAGAGACAGCGCAGGGAGTGGGTGAGGTGGAGATGGGGCATGGGTCGGGCGGAGGTGTGATGGGAAGTGGGCAGGAGGATGGGAGGAGTGTGCAGTGCCCCACTTTTTTTTTTTTGCAGGTGGGGCCCAGTGCGCTCTTTTTACACCACTGATTAATATGCTAAGGAATAGTAATGAAGAGCTGGCCAGACCTCGGCACACCACTTGCGGGTCACGGGTGGGTTTGTGTTGAGCTCTTCTGGTTTAATAGAAGTGTGACTGCCCCCCCTTTTTGTGACAACATCAAGGTGCATCGCAGTGCAAGTCTGTAAATGGAGGGAGAAAGCTGGCAGGCATGAGTTAGAAACTGGCGTGGGTCAAGTTTTTCCTCGACTCACACATAAAACTAGGGAAGTACCAGGATTTCATTTAAAGGGGACGTAAACGGTCATAGGACGCCCCCATTTGCACCCCGGTATCTCTAAAACAGGCAGCTCAGTCTTTTCATGCTGCTATTGCACTGGAATCCAGCTGATCCATACTAAAAACTGAGTGAAAGTATTACGGACACTGAATCCATGGTTTACATGGACACCAAAAACATGGTGGACTTGGTCCAAGGTCTTGGTTTGAGAAAGGAGGAAACCAAAACGTTAGGAGCCACTGAAATGTAGGGATGCTTGAACTCCTTGGATGGACAGAGCATGCATCAAATAAGTCTGTTACAAGGGAATCATGGACAAAAAATGGTAATATTGTCCCTCTCATATTTTCGATACACAAGGAAAGGTCAGAGAAACTCTCATGGCTCATCCTACAAGGCTCGGTTGGGTAGTGGGTAGATGTTCAGATAGTAGATCAAGAGGTTTGTGAAGATTCTTATTCATCCAGGTCATGGTATATTTGTAGAGATAAGTCAAATCAAATGGACTTGCTGTGTTTTTTCTCGAAGATGTTTCACCATTTATCCAACTGGCTTTCTCAGAATGAGATTTCTTAATATGATTCTGAATTGAGAAAGCCAGTTGGATGACTGGTGAAACTTCAAGAAAAAAACACAGCAGGTCCAGTTGATTTGACTTATGTTTACAGATATAGGTTTACAGATATAGGTAGATCAAGGTGGAGGTGGATGAGATATATAGTGGATTAGAAAGGCTTGCACTTGAAATGATGCACCATTGAAAATGGTGGTGACCCAATGTGCCAATGTCTTGATTTTTAAGGACGGAAACCAACCGACCCATTGAAGTTCATAAACTTTATAAAGTGATTGTAAACCTTCTCCTGTTTTACATTCCAGCTGTCCGTATTAGGGGACTCAACTCCCTACCATTGTGCAGGAATTACAAGCATGTCAACGGAAAGTCTACCCTTATCTCAACTCTCAAGTAATGGGACCCATCCATGGAAAGACAAGAGTCTTACTTTCTATACTGGAGTTTGGTTTTACAACAGATCCAATATGGCAGCTGTAATCCACGGGGAAGATTGTAGCCTTGATTATTTCTAATCAAGGTTTGTCCCACCCTTGATAATCCACCAGATTTCTTTCAAGGAGAATAAATGTGTTTAAAAGGGGGGAGGGGGGGCATTTTCCATAGACGAGTAGCTCTGCCCACATCTTGCTGGACTACACACACACCAGAATATTTTCAAGGGTAAAGGCATTATGTGATCTGTAGTCCTGCAACCATGTTAATGGATTCTTAAAGCAACATTTTTTCAAGTCCTCCTGTGGGAGCAAAATTACATCATCCAATCAAGGCCCTTCCGGAGACCGTTTTGGGAAGGTTTTTTATTCTGTTGTCCAGTGTTGCCTTCAGAATCCTACTCCCTGATTGGTGAACTGCATCTCCCTCCATGACTATGAAGATTTTCATTCATCCAGGTCATGGTATGTCTGATATAAGTAATTCTAAAACAACTGGACTTGCTGAGTAATTATTGAAGACGTTTCACTACTCATCCGAGCAGCTTCTTCAGCTGTATGGGAAGTTCTCGGAATAGAGGTGGGGGCCTTCAACACCAGCTGTCTGCTACATACAATGCTGTTCTCACATCTGTACCCCGGCGGTTTCAGAACACTTCACACCTGTGTCTAGGAGTTGCGTGTCCCATTGGTAATCCTATCACAAGTAACTACACAGAATCAAATTCATATGTCACCTCTTTGAAGAGTCACAATGGGCCATTGTTATTGGATTAGTGGAAGAGTTTATATACCCAGAACTTCCCATACCAGTCAGTTGAACTGAAGAAGCTGCTCGGAGGAGTAGTGAAACGTCTTCAATAATTACTCAGCAAGTCCAGTTGTTTTACAATGACTTATATTAGATATCTCCCTCCATGCTTTCATAACATCCTAGAGAATTCTGGCCATTGAAGCCTGGTAAAATCTGGTTGGATGGACTCTGCTAGGGAAGGTTCATGTCCCATTTAATTCAAATAACAGGTTTATTTTCTATGTTTGACTGTTCTAAGCCACCTAAACGTTGTTACAGTTGCACGAGGATCCACCAATAAGGATGGTGCCGGCTCTAGGCCAAGAACGTTTTGCCCTATACTTACTTGTTCTTAGATGATTGAAGAATCCATGAGGCCCAACCACCCATTGACCCATCATGTCACATGGTACAGCAGAATCAGTGAAGGCAAAACCCACCCAGATATGGGGACCCCTTCCACCCACCCACTCCTGGATATGGGGACATGGGGAGTCCCCTCATATAAACTACTTGTTACAAGAACCTGCAAACGAGGAAAATTTTATATATGTAACTATTGAATAGTGATGGGCGAATTTATTCGCCAGGGGCAAATTCCCGCGATTCGCCGCTGGCGAATAAATACGCGTTTCGCCTGGCAAAAATTCGCTGAAAAAACGAGTTGCGCGTGTTTTTTGACGCGACGTGCGCCGATAACGACGCGACGCGCGTCAAAATCGTGCCGCGACTCGTTTCGCGAATTTCTCTGGAAATTCGCAAATTTTCCGGCGAAGCGAAACTGGGGAGATTCGCCCATCACTACTATTGAATAAGCCCTTAGAATTGCCCGCAGGCCAGCGCCCGTACATGGCATTACCAGCGAGACCCCCGGGAGACTCCGAGTGTTTAAAGCTTTAGAACAGACTGTGGAGAGACACACACGCTGCAGGGATTCCCGGCTGTTTTCCTTACACATTCCTCATCATTTCCAGCCTTTGGAAACTCACAAAACCCTCCGACATTCTGTAATATAAGCCAATTATTATCGCTCCAGCTTGCAGTACAGCAGTAAAGAGTGGCTGCCGAGTGCTAGCAGTCTAAAACTGCTAATATTTCAGAACCCACTAAAAATAGAACTTTACAAATATATATAATATATATATATATTTATACAATAAGTTTAGATGTTCAAGTATGTGTTACCAATTGTAAACCAAAATGAAAACATTCGGAAGGGTCTGTATAAATCTTTGCTCTGTGTAACAATAACACAAACATTCCGGTTGTGTATATATATATATATATATATATATATATATTGAAACTCAATCATTTGATTGGACATCATGACTGTTCCACAACTTTGCTCATAGTCTTTACAGAGAGATCCGATAAAACTATGTCACATAGGGTATTCCCTGTACTAAGCACAATTCAGCAGGAACAGCCCCTAAGTTTGCTCATAGTC
>CM044448.1:7711673-7726050 GCA_024363595.1 Xenopus borealis
AAAAAAAAAAAAAAGAACTCTTCATTGTTCCCAGTCAGAGAAACAAGTTTGGTAAGTGTGTGACAAAGTGTAACAAGAGACAGGGCAGCTCCTGTGAGATGAGTCTGATCCGCAGCTTATCTGAGAGCGACTTATAAATACACACATACAGGAAGTAGATCTGTTACATTGTTTGCAAATAAAAGGAAAGTTCTAAGTTGTAATACAGAACTCAAGTGTATGTTCTACCAAGTCCAGGGAAGTTTCACAGCCGGTACTGGCCCCACCGTTGCACTACTTAGTGTTCTTACTAGTCTGGGTCTGGTCTGGGTCTGACTATACAAGCCCTTTGATGTACTACACATTTTCAGTAACACATGAGGGAGCTACCATACTGTTTCCAAGTCTTTGATCTCCTTAGATCTTTATTCCAAACCAGGCTTTGCAGTAGGCCGCAGCATACCTCCCAACATTCTGGAAATAGAAAAAAAGATTTGGCTTTGACCACGCCCATTTGCATGGCCACACCCCCTATTTACCATGTTCATTTTACACCGATTATGAAACGTTGAACACATTTATATGGTTTTATGTGTTATTATTGAAGGTGAATTGCCATTTAAACTGCAAGTTATTTTCCCCTAAGAAACCTGCTTATCTTAAATTGTTTCAATTGTTTCTTTGCTTATCTTAAATGGTTACAAAAGTATCTATTCTGGGCTGTCCGCCCAAAGCCAGTTACATTAGAAACTGTGTAGCTTTTTCTGGCTGTTCAGTGCAGGAGATCCGAGAGGAAGTTGCGACATTTCAGTAACAAACTGCAAAACTGAACTGTCAAAGATCGGGACTGTCCTGCGAAAAAACGGGACAGATGGGAAGTATGTTACAGTAGAATTCTACAGAACCAAGTGACAGCTCTTTTGTTCCCGGAGCATTTATCGCATGCGGGTGCAGGGCTGGAACCTCCTATACCTTCTGCAAAATTAAAGTTCAGCCATTTAATTCTACAGCAAACAAAGCCTTTTCACACCTGAACATGGTTCAGGAATGATTCACGCCGAGCAACAAATGTCATTACCCCGTATTCCGTGCATCAATAACAAGCTCAATCATCCCTCCCGAGAAATAAGAAACATAACCTGCATTATTATATTGCATGCTATTCCCAAGAAACAACAGATGGAGCCTATAGCCTGCACTACTGCCTGAAGCCAAATGGTGGCGCTGTGAAGTTCTCAGAAGCCCATACATTGGGCAAGTATAAATAGTCTCTCATATAGTCAGTCTCTTTCTCTCTATAAATATATATGCTGAACAGCAGGGTTAGTTGTTTGCAGCAGGAAAAGGAAAGACTGTAGAGATTCTTGCACATGACTGGTTAAAAGCCAGACTGAATCAAAAGTTACTCTATATCAGTAAAAAATAATTTAACAGCCAGGGTCGGACTGGGGGGTCCAGGGCTCACTGGGACTGCTGTCCAAGACCCCCCTCGGCCGCCCCTGTCCCCTCCACCTTATGCGGCATCCACGCCGGTGCCGGAGCTCCCGCACATTTTTTTATTTAAATAAGAGAGGGGGGTCTGGCCCAGCAGGGGCCCATTAAAGTTGGGGGCCCACCAGGTTTTTTCCTGGTGTCCCACTGGGCCAGTCTGACTCTGCTAGCAGCACATGCTAGTATTAACTTTCCCTTTAAACGTGCTTATGCCATTTTTATCCACATGCAAGGGACTGTATAACGCAATGCAAAAATTTGTCTGAGTCTAGTAACCCATAGCAACGAATTATGATATTGTAGCTAACCATTAAATGCCGCCTGCTGATTGGCTGCTACCGGGTAGACGCAATCTTAGCACGGCATTAAGCTTATAATCCGCTCGGAATTATTTAGAGGAGGCACGTATGCATTGCAAGGTGTAGTCCCTCCAAAAAGATAATTCTATTTGTGTCGGCATAAGGCACAGCATCACGGAATTCCAAATATTTTACCGGTGTATACTGTCTTCACTCCTACAATTGGCTCTCCTGTTAGTACTGCGCCCCCTAGTGGTCAGTCCAAGGAACAGTCACTTCTAATTCTGCTACTGGTGTGTGTATATATATATATTAATATATAAATATATATATATATATATATATATATATATATATATATATATATATATATATATATATATATATATATATATATATATATATATATATATCGCCAGTACATTTACAAGGAGCTTTACAGAGACGATAGCTTCATATCGAAACCAGTGTAGTTGCGCTTATCAGTGTGGTGCAGGATTTCCTATATAAAGCCTCGTTAATCAGAATTCTGACTCATTTAGTCGACCGAGAACACTTTACTGTGCTGACTGCACTGCACGGAGATCCCGCAGTCCGGGAATGTTACTGAAATATCCTGACTTTCTCTTTGATCTCCTGCACTGAACAGCCAAAAAAAGACATAAAGTTTCCAACTTCGTTGGCTTTTGGCAGAGAGACTAGAATACGTGGCAGGTGCACTTAGATACGTATGTAACAATTTAAGATAAGCAAAGAAAAAATTGTAACTATTGAAGACAAGCAGGTCTCTTGGGGAAACTGATGTGCAGCTTAAAAGGCAAGTCGCCTTCATTAGCAAAACTGTAATAACACGGAAAAACCACAGAAATGTGTTCAAACTTTTCATAACCTGCCAAATTTTGTAAAATGACCATGGTATTTATAGGGCGTGGCCACAAAAAATGGGCGTGGTTGAAACATTTCTCTGCGCTCCACACAACAAATCTTTTTGTCCTTTCTATTTCCAAAATTTTGGGAGGAATGGAAAATATATTGTTCAGTTGTATTTGTATGGTTGCTGGACTACCGCCCCCATAACCATGGTGGGACTGGGCCGGGGGGCACCAGGTAAAAACTCAATGGGCCCAGCTTACCCAGACATGCTCCTTGCAGCCTCCTGAACCTGATGCACTGGTGTGTGCTAACAGGTATATGTTAGCAGGGAAAGGGAGGGATTATGGGTGGTGCAGGGCCCCCTGGAAATTACAGGGTGGGGGTCAGAAGACCCTGATGTCGTGGTCCCAGAGCCCTCTAGTTTGACATAACACTCCGTTGATAATATGTGTCTAGTGCGGAGCATCAGCCATCAGCCCACCTAATGCAAGAGGGTCCTCTGGCCTACTCTTACTACTACTTATTCTACTACTACTTATTCTACTGCAACTTATTCTACTACTACTACTGCAACTTATTCTACTACTACTACTGCAACTTATTCTACTACTACTACTGCAACTTATTCTACTACTACTACTGCAACTTATTCTACTACTACTACTGCAACTTATTCTACTACTACTGCAACTTCTTCTACTACTACAACTTATTCTACTACTACTGCAACTTATTCTTCTTCTTCTACTACTACTACTACTACTACTGCAACTTATTCTTCTTCTTCTACTACTACTACTACTACTACTGCAACTTATTCTTCTTCTACTACTACTACTGCAACTTATTCTACTACTACTACTGCAACTTATTCTACTACTACTACTGCAACTTATTCTACTACTACTACTGCAACTTATTCTACTACTACTACTGCAACTTATTCTACTACTACTACTGCAACTTATTCTACTACTACTACTACTGCAACTTATTCTACTACTACTACTGCAACTTATTCTACTACTACTGCAACTTATTCTACTACTACTGCAACTTATTCTTCTACTACTGCAACTTATTCTTCTACTACTGCAACTTATTCTTCTACTACTGCAACTTATTCTACTACTACTCCTCCTCCTCCTCCTCCTATTCCTCCTCATGCTCTTCTATGCTAACTCTTTGATCTGTATAGTCTGTATCTGGGACACTCTCATTTGCAACCATAATGAGTTGTCTGCAATAACTCAGTACCAATAGTATCCTGGCACCTTACTGGGCCAGGAATTCCTTAGATTCTTCTAGTCTTTATTTTTTCCTGGGTGTGACCTCTCCTATGCTTGGAGTTTGGCAAAGTAACTCAGGTCACAGGTTCTGCTCTCCATAATATAAATGTGCTGGGATTCAGGGCCTCCAAAGCTTTGAAAGTCCTCTGGTCTAAATCTATAATATGTTTGAGTCTTTTTGATAATGTCTGAATACCAACTAACAGCTCGGACATTTCTCCCTTCTCTGCATCCTGTGTTTGTTGAGAGAATGGAAGGAACTGCCTCTGCCTCACCTTTCTCCCCCCATCAGGCAGATGACAGAGGCCAACAGCTGGTGGGGATGAGACAATGAGTCCTTGAGAGGAAGGAAATACAAACAGCCGCTAGTAAGGCAGCTGCAAGCGGAACCAACTAACTATGCAGCTTGGAGGGATAATGACCTCATGTAGGGACCTCAACCAACTATTGGGATCACCCATGCACAATGACCTCATATACAAATTTCAATCAAATGTATGGATAACCACCTCACAGTGTCCTCATAGAAAGGCATCAACCAACTATATGGATGACCCACTTACAATGACCCCATAGAGAGGCCTCAACAAACTTTATGGATAACCCACTCACATTGGCCTCATAGAGGGGCTGCAATCATCTGTATGGAGAACCCATTCACAATGTCCTCATAGAGAGGCCTCAACCAACTGTATGGAGAACCCACTCACAATGGCCTCATAGAAAGGCTTCAGACAACCGTATGCATAGCCAACTCACAATGTCCTCATAGAGAGGCTACAATCATCTGTATGGAGAACCCACTCACAATGGCCTCATAGAAAGGCCTCAACCAACTGTATGGAGAACCCACTCACAATAACCTAATCTAGAGGCCTCCCCCATCTGTATGCATAGCCAACTCACAATGACCTCATAGAGAGGCCTCAAACAACTGTATGAATATCCCACTTACATTGACCAATGACCTTAACCAACTCTCTGGACCTGTGTCTAAAAGCAACCACTGGGTCTGCGATCCCTATTATTTATTGGACATGCTTGCTGGAGGTTTACTTCCACTATAAAGGTGCAGAAACTAACCTTCCGGGGTAACCAAAACATATTTGCTTAGGAAATAATTCAGGATCACATATCAAATACTTGGAGGCTACAGGTTCCATTAATTATGTATGAGATTGGTAATTAGAACCTTTTTATCGTGATGCAACACATTCCTTCACTCTGGGAAAACTGGTCTGGATGTAATAAGACCTGATGTGATGCAATTAAACTGGGTTAGACATATAGCAACATACATGCATAACTAAACTACCAACATTTCATGGTTACATAATGTAACACAATATCAAGCAAACAAGTGGATGTTGTATGTTGATCAACATAAGATACCAACAGAATACTAGTATAATCCATTTTCTGGTCTCCTATTGTTGGACCTTGATGGACCACAGCAAGTCAGATGATCATGGGTCAGATACAGACCAAAACTAACCTGACTTTACCGTAAATATTAGTCATTTTATTCACCAGAAATCTATGTTACCTGGACTGAAGGCGAGACTTCACTGGACCCAGCTGGGTTACTCCGTTCTGTAACCACCTGTTCTGGGTGACACAATCCAGAAGAGTCATTGATTTTGAGCGGTTGCTGTTGGTGATGAGCTGTAAATGGCTCTGGCTTTAGTTTCGCTGAAGGAGGCTTGAGTATAATATTGGGTTGGGCATCAGTGAGGCACAAAAAACTGATACGCTTGGTGGGGTCAACAATCTTCTTGGAATTGTGGAAGGTTCTCATTGGAGCATGCATGCGGTTCTCCTCAGGTTGTTCCTGTGGATATAAGTGAGTTGAGTCTAATCCCGAGGCTCCACATACCAAAGGGAGGTCTGGAGGCAGAGATTGGGTTGATGATCCTGGGTGTGTGGTGCTAACCTGCTGGCCATTGGTTGGTGGAAGAGTATTACTTGAATGGACTTGCAGGGGATTGGTTAATAAATCATTTACATGAATCTGTGGTAGCACCACTTTTGGTTGGACTTTGTTGGAGGTCACCCTAGGCATTGTGGCAGATGGCAGGGTATTGGTGTCAGCAAGCTTTGGCATGGTGACTTTCGGTAGGGTGTTACTTGTACTTATGCATGGCATCATAACTGATGACAGGGCTTTGCTGGCACTCTCCACATTTCTTGATGTTATGGCATTACCAGAAGTGGTTGGCTGGATATCAGAAGGCGGCTGCGGGATCGGTGGTAAGAATTTGTAACTGTACTCATTACTCGGCACGGGTACCTGCACCTCCTCCAATGAATCTTTGTACGGCTGAAAACCATTGAATCGGGTCTCGGCTGCGTTCAACACTTTGACATATTTGGCTGGTATATAAAACGGTGTCGTAGTCTTATCGAGGCACACGTGCCACCAGTGCTCATTAGTTCTCTTAAGAAGGATGTACCTCTCGTTGGGCTTTATAGAGATAATCCTCCCATCCTTAGAAGAATACTCAAAGGCGTGCTCCACCAGCACCAGCTCCTGTTCCTTAGATCCAGCTGACTGCATCCCGACCTTCAGGGCCCTGGTAAGGAACAAAAAAGCGTTAGCATGATGAACTTATTAGGTCTACCCACTTAGATGCAACTTCTTACAGACACCAAATCCAGGACCCAGGTATCCATTGAGCGTCGGGCTAATACTCTGCTCTCAGCATGTCAACATCCAGAGCTATGGAGCGGTCTTTCTTGGCATGAAGAAACCTGCATACATATCTCACATAGTCGGAATTCATTAGGAGGGGGAAGCCAAATGAACATGTGTATGAGACAAGGGGAATATTATGCTTCGTTTGAGCTCTATCATCTGAACCTGTGGTCAACTAACGATCTTCTGCAACAGTTCAACGGCACAGGGTAGACCTGCCGGACCTATTGAAATCAGTATGGAACTCGCTTACCTAGGCTCGGGATTAGGTGCATTATTGGCATTAGGAGCATTAGAAAATGAGATGTTATCTGATAGGGAGTACAAGGGAAATGACGGATCATCCTCTTTTTTTTTTTTTTTAGTAGGATCAAATAATGTCAGTGTTGTGAAAACAAATATTTCCAGTTGGGCTGCAGCTTTCAGCGCACAGAGAACAAGAACCAGGGATAAAGGAGAAACCCGGAGATGGATGAGTCAGAAGGTTATAAAATGAGGGAGGGACGCACAAAAAAAACCTCCCAGGTAAAAGATAGAGGAAACGGGTCATGGACAATTCCCTTCTCTATATTTAGGCATCATACCATGTAACTCATTTTTATCACTAGTTTGGCAATGGTTGGCCAAAGGGTTGAAGTTGGTGGTGGACATTATATTTTTTTCCCATCTTCATCTCCTACATCATTACTAGGGCCTCACTTTGCCCATAGCCTGTACCAGGGGCGTAACTACAGAGGAAGCAGACTCTGCGGCTACAGGGGGATCCAGGAGGAATAGGGGGCTCATAAGGCCCTACTTAATGAGTCATTTCAATATATAGTGGTAAAACAGGACAACCTCTGGATATTTCGGGGGCCCTAAAATAAATTTGCTGTGGGGCCCAGTAACATCTAGTTTCACCATTGGCCTGTACAGAGAGATGCCATAAAACTATAGTAGCAAAAGCATTCCTTTGTATTAAGCACAATTCAGCAGGAACAGTCCCCTAAATCTGCTCATAGTCTGTACAGAGAGACCCCATAAAACTATGTCACATAGGTATTCCCTGTACTAAGCACAATTCAGCAGGAACAGTCCCTAAATTTGCTCATAGTCTGTACAGAGAGATCCCATAAAACTAGGTCACATAGGTATTCCCTGTACTAAGCACAATTCAGCAGGAACAGTCTCTAAATTTGCTCATAGTCTGTACAGAGAGATCCCATAAAACTATGTCACATAGGTATTCCCTGTACTAAGCACAATTCAGCAGGAACAGCCCCTAAGTTTGCTCATAGTCTGTACAGAGAGACCACATAAAACTATGTCACATAGGTATTCCCTGTACTAAGCACAATTCAGCAGGAACAGTCCCTAAGTTTGCTCATAGTCTGTACAGAGAGACCCCATAAAACTATGTCACATAGGTATTCCCTGTACTAAGCACAATTCAGCAGGAACAGTCCCTAAGTTTGCTCATAGTCTGTACAGAGAGATCCCATAAAACTATGTCACATAGGTATTCCCTGTACTAAGCACAATTCAGCAGGAACAGTCCCTAAGTTTGCTCATAGTCTGTACAGAGAGATCCCATAAAACTATGTCACATAGGTATTCCCTGTACTAAGCACAATTCAGCAGGAACAGTCCCTAAGTTTGCTCATAGTCTGTACAGAGAGACCCCATAAAACTATGTCACATAGGTATTCCCTGTACTAAGCACAATTCAGCAGGAACAGTCCCTAAGTTTGCTCATAGTCTGTACAGAGAGATCCCATAAAACTATGTCACATAGGTATTCCCTGTACTAAGCACAATTCAGCAGGAACAGTCCCTAAGTTTGCTCATAGTCTGTACAGAGAGATCCCATAAAACTGTCACATAGGTATTCCCTGTACTAAGCACAATTCAGCAGGAACAGCCCTTAAGTTTGTTCATGACTTGTACAGAGACATACCATAAAACTGTGCCAGCCTGGGTATTACCTTAAAGTTTGGAATGAAGAGATTTAGGGTACAGTTTGTGTATAATGAAAGATGCTAAAAATAAAAATAATTACCCTAATGACCATGTAATAAATGTAAATCAGGATAATTACACTGGTTGGAATGTGTGATATTATGAAATGGCACAAGCCTATATATGAATTACTGGTAATTGGAGTCAGTTTCAGTGTCAATTATAAGGCGCTGTATGTTCTGTATTATTTCCACTACAGATAAATCCAGACTGGTTGCCCCTTTTAAAGGGGATTTTCACTGTTAAGTTAACTTTTATTATGCTTCTAATTCCAAGCAACTAAATTAGTATTTCTTTTTTATATTTTTCATAGTTTAATTATTTTCCTTCTTTTGTTGAATCTTTCAAGCTTTCAAATGGGGGGGGGGGGGTCACTGACCTCATCCAAAAAACGAATGCTCTGTAAGGATTTACATTTATTGTTATTGCTGCTTTTTATTAGTCCTCTTTCTGTTCAGGCCTATCCTGATCCTTTTCCAGTCTCTTATTCAAATCAATGCATGGTTGCTAGGGTAAATTGGACCACAGCAACCAGACTGCTGAAATTGCAAACTGGAAAGCGGCTGAATGAAAACTCAGTAACCATGTACTTTGTTGGGAGCACAATAGGATGGCAGGACTGGTTCCCCATGTGCCCTGATAATGCCCCAATGTTATTCTTTCTTCTCTCCGTCCGTCCTACTTTTTCCTGTTTTTCCTTCTGTTAGGAGAGACAAAGCAAGAATGTGTCGCTCACATCCAGCTCAGGAAAGCGCAGAGTTCCTGTGTGTCACTGTTAAAGTGTGTGCAGTCTCGGGAGGCAGGATCCTGCTGCTGCTCTACTGATAACAATGGTGTTTGGCGCTGATAATCCTTTACTGCCCACACACTGCCCAGTCTGCAATTCAGATACAAATAGATGCCTTCTGTGTCCTCAGCCATAAATCACAGCCGGCCACGCGCTCGCTCTCTTTATGCGACAGTTGCCGTTTAAAGGGTGCTTTTAGCAAGGCATCCTTTTCATGGAATGTACAGATTTATTTTGAGTTTATTTTACTTATTTCTATTCTATTCGGCCTCTTCCCAATTCAAAATGCCAAAACCCAATTAATGTTATAGTTTGTTTTTCTATTTAGACCCTCCCATGACAAGCCATTGCTGCTGCTCTGATTCCAGGTCTAGAACTCACAGTTTTAAAGGGTTAGTTCCCCTTTAAATTAACTAGAGGGATGGGCGAATTTGACTCGTTCCGCTTCACCAAAAATTTGCAGAAATGCATTAAAGTCTATGGGCATCAAAATTTACGGACACGCGTCTCACTGAAATCTACGGGCGTCATTTCAGCGGCAAAACTTAGCTAAAAAATTTGCTCATCTCTACTATTATCATGACGCAGACAGTGATTATCTTTTTAATTAGCTTAATTTACAACTGGACCTCATTTTATATATTTGGGGTTATTTGTTTTTTTTTTATGTTCAAGAGCTCTTCAGTTTGACATTTCAACATCCTTCTGGTTGCTAGGGTCCAATTTAACATAGCAACCAAGCAGTGGTTTGGAAACGAGGGACTGGTAGATGAATAGGAGATGGACTAATAAGTAACATTAACAATAAAATTGTAGCCTCACAGAGCAGTAGGATTTTTGGGACTGCTGGGGTCAGTGACCCCTTTTGAAAGCTGGAAAAAGAAAGAAGAAGGCAAATAATAAAAGCTATAAAGAAATGATAACACTAGATGTTGTGTCCGAGTTGATAAATTCTCGACCCGTTCCTAACCCTAACACCCCCGGCAGCCCATCGGTACCCCTCTATTTATAGATCCGCCCTGCAGTGGCATCACAAAAGGGGCGGGGCAAGCCCAAGTCTATAAATTTAGGTGCCGGAGGACTGTGTGCAGGCCCAAACCTGCCCAATCTGCGGGTTTGGGGCCAGCCCACACAACGCTAGACTGCAAACCTACTGTACATGATAATTTTACAGTTATAGTTCAGCAACAACAGGGTTGAGTTATGGACGGTCAATGTCCCCATATAATATATATATTTATAGGAAAAACCAAGGAACAGTAACCAGAGATTGGTTGCTATGGGTTACTCCCCAGGTGCCCTAAATAGGGGCATCAGTTAAAAAGAACGTGACTGCTATCCCCTGAAGGTCTGATATATCTTCAGCAGGTAAGCGGTTAAATAAAATGTGGCCAGTCATTGTATGATTTGGCCGTTGCCGTGTCAGTTTATTTTGCACACATGACAACAATAAGGATGTTGAAAACTGTCTAAAGGGCACAGCAACCTGCATTTCTATTGTCTTCTTTAAGGTGCCCAAACGATGGCACTTTCTTAATTAGATAATTAAATTAAAAGTTTAACAAACACCATTGAGTTATTTGTTGGTTACTGGGGCCTTAAAATGAACATTAAAATGAACATTGATCTTTTTTTTTTCTTTATTTCGCTTTGCCTTCTAAAATACAATATGCTTGCTATGGACAGTGACACTTGGCAACCAGAACACTCACTCCTTTTTAGGCTAGATTTATATACTTTATCACCTCCCAGTCTACCAATCAGAGTGCTTAATCATTCACAGTCCAAAAGAAGATACCTATAATTAGTCCGCAAGAAGATACCAATATCTAGCCCATAAGAAGATACCACTATCTAGCCCATAAGAAGATATCTATATCTAGCCCATAAGAAGATATCTATATCTAGTCCGCAAGAAGATACCAATATCTAGTCCATAAGAAGATACAACTATCTAGCCCATAAGAAGATATCTATATCAAGCCCATAAGAAGATATCTATATCTAGTCCGCAAGAAGATACCAATATCTAGTCCACCAGAAGATATCTATATCTAGTCCATAAGAAGATAACAATATCTAGTCCGCAAGAAGATACCACTATCTAGCCCGCAAGAAGTTCCCTATATCTAGTCCGCAAGAAGATACCACTATCTAGCCCACAAGAAGATACCACTATCTAGCCCACAAGAAGATACCACTATCTAGCCCACAAGAAGTTCCCTATATCTAGTCTGCAAGAAGATATCAATATCTAGTCCACAAGAAGATATCTAAATGTAGTCCACAAGAAGATATCTATATCTAGCCCATAAGAAGATATCTGTATCTAGTCCATAAGAAGATACCTATATCTAGTCCGCAAGAAGATATCTATATCTAGTCAGCAAGAAGATACCAATATGTAGCCCACAAGAAGATACCAATATCTAGTCCACAAGAAGATACCAATATCTAGCCCACAAGAAGATACCAATATGTAGCCCACAAGAAGATACCAATATGTAGCCCACAAGGAGATACCACTTTCTAGCCCACAAGAAGATATCTATAGCTAGCCCATAAGAAGATATCTATATCTGGCCCATAAGAAGATACCTATATCTAGTCCTCAAGAAGATACCAATATCTAGTCCTCAAGAAGATACCAATATCTAGTCCACAAAAAGATATCTATATCTAGCCCATAAGAAGATCCCTATATCTAGTCTGCAAGAAGATACCAATATCTAGTCCATAAGAAGATACCTATATCTAGTCCTCAAGAAGATACCACTATCTAGCCCATAAGAAGATACCTATATCTAGTCCATAAGAAGATATCTATATCTAGTCCATAAGAAGATACCTATATCTAGCCCACAAGAAGATACCACTATCTAGCCCACAAGAAGATACCACTATCTAGCCCATAAGAAGATATCTATATCTAGCCCATAAGAAGATACCTATATCTAGTCCATAAGAATATACCTATATCTAGTCCTCAAGAAGATACCAATATCTAGTCCACAAGAAGATATCTATATCCAGTCCACAAGAAGATATCTATATCTAGCCCATAAGAAGATCCCTATATCTAGTCTGCAAGAAGATACCTATATCTAGTCCATAAGAAGATACCTATATCTAGTCCATAAGAAGATACCTATATCTAGTCCATAAGAAGATACCTATATCTAGTCCATAAGAAGATACCTATATCTAGTCCATAAGAATATACCTATATCTAGTCCTCAAGAAGATATCTATATCTAGTCCTCAAGAAGATATAGATATCTAGTCCTCAAGAAGATATCTATATCTAGTCCACAAGAAGATCCCTATATCTAGTCTGCAAGAAGATAACAATATCTAGCCCACAAGAAGATATATTTATGTAGTCCACAAGAAGATACCTACATCTAGTTCATAAGAAGATATCTATTTCTAGTACACAAGAAGATATCTATATCTAGTTCATAAGAAGATATCTATTTCTAGTACACAAGAAGATATCTATATCTAGCCAACAAGAAGATATCTATATCTAGTTCAGCCGTGGCGGGTGCCCATTGGCTGAGACATAATGGAGAGTAGGGGTACAATGATATCATACAGTACAAGGATGTACTGAAGGGGGTATATTGTACTGTAAACACAGAGTGTGCACATATATTTCATTTGGATGCAGACTGCACTGGTAGAAACCTAGACATGCACAGTGTATCTAAATTAGCTATTAAGTAGCTGTTCAGCATGCTGGTTATTATTACTATCATTTATTGATATGGTGCTGGCAGTGCTTAACAGGGAGTTTTTTTTTTTTTTTTTAAACCATGTATAGTAGTCCCTGCCCTAGAGGAGCTTACACCTGAAACCCCCTAATACAGACATAGGGTGGGCTTCACTGGAAGTGAAAAGGGCCCTTGGAAGTGCAGGAGGCTGATGTACAGTATACTGAAATGTCAGAGGATATACTATATCCATCTATCACCCACCTAAGGGTCCCAGGCAAAGGGTCTCTCCACCCTACTGACGCTAAATCCACTGAACTGTGGCTGGGACTACTATACAAACAAACACAGGGGTTACATTCCTGCTCCCGCACCCCACATATAATGCCCTGGCTGAATTCACAAGATCCCAGCAGTAATGCCAAGTGCCATGCCACCCATATAAAAAGAGTTGCGGGCATAACTGCAGATTCAGCTGAACTGAACTGAGGGTCTCACCTGCTAACCTTCACCGCTTGAGCCCAAAAGGAACCTCGGACGCCCTCTTCATTTCTTCCTTTCTCACAATTCCACGGGCCTCACTTCTGTGGCAGATGTTCCGGAGATTATGGGGTGCTGCCCGCGGTGCATAAAGTGTTTTATGGCCAGAGATATGGGTGTGTGCCAGCAAGGCAGGAAGAAGAGGCAGGTAGAAGCCTATAGTACAAGTAGAGAGAATAAAGACTAAGTAGAGCCTAAGAGAGGGGCTTTGCCAATGCCAGGTGTAAGATTAGTGGCCCCTCTGTAAGTCTGTGCCAGTGTCTGTGCCAGTGTCTGTGCCAGTGTCTGTGCCAGTGTGTGTGTAATCCCTGGGCTGTGGCAGAAGGAAAAGCTGCTGTGTGTCAGGGCGAGACACCAGGTCTGTTGAGAGGCAGGTCTAAGAGACTGTGTTTGTTACTGGTCTCAGCTTGCCTGCCTGTCTCTCTCACGTTTCCTGTTCAACAATATCAAGAGCAAAACCCTCGCAACTCACATTCATACTCACTTCCTCGCTGAGCCGCACACACAGAAAAACCAGGGGGCCGCACTCATGTGTACAAACCTGCACCCAACAATAAACAGATTTCCTCAAATTAGCCTGACGAATACTAAGTGGTCACAAGTGAGAGCAGAGCAGGCAGTAACCCTTCCAACATATTCTCTTGTCTGTGTCTATTAGGTACCTATCTAGTGCTACCAATCCCTATTTCTGTAGGGAAATAATGAGAGCA
>CM044448.1:7728422-7738796 GCA_024363595.1 Xenopus borealis
AGTATCACTCATGGATTATAAGGGATAATGTACCCCCTACTGTAAATGATAAGGATATTAATAAATAAGAAGAAATAAGAAGTGCCCAGAAAGCTAATGTGCTCATGTTCCCTTTCATACCTGTAAATAGCAGATATGGGGGTACAAGAGGATAACTTGGGGACCCACTGAGTCATGTCAGGGAAGGGCTGTAAGATCTGCAGTTAATATAGTTGACAATGAACCTTGTTGTGTATACTGAATGCAAGTTTTGTTTGTAGTTGCAGTGTCTGTGCAGAGCAGCTGCACTCTTCCTGCCATTGTGCACAACTGAGAGCACAAGCAGCATTCACCAGCACCC
Source organism: Xenopus borealis (assembly GCA_024363595.1). Lineage (NCBI taxonomy): Eukaryota > Metazoa > Chordata > Amphibia > Anura > Pipidae > Xenopus > Xenopus borealis. Next base: position 7,728,763 of record CM044448.1, read on the forward strand.
AACCACTAGCACCCAACCACCTGCACCCAACCACCTGCACCCAACCACACTTCCCCATCTCAGGATACACTCATCTAGTGCAAATGTCTTGCAAACTCAGAGCACCAATGGGAAGTTAACTAACACAAATAATATATCTTTCTGTTGCACTACAACTCCCAGCATCCCCAGCTGTCAGGGATTTATAGTTTAACAGCAGCTGGAAGGATACCGTCGGCCCCACCCTTAATATATAAGGAACGGTGCAAACTTTTCATTTATTTAATGATTTGTGGTTTTTAAATGATTTACTTTTCTCGCCCAACCTGCCCATTCAGACGGCTGTTGTCATTTATTCATTAACTCCAGCCTGGCACTAAACTCATGTGCTGGTTGTTAGGTTCCCAGACGCTGGTAACCGGAGAGTGATCTGTTCGAGCTCTATGTAGAAGGGTGCCCCCAACAGCAAGTTTAAGGAGATTCTGATTGATATGATGTTTTTTTTTTTAAATAAATATAAATATAATATATAAAATTAAATACTACATAAAATGTATAAATTTTTTTACTTGTAATATTGGTGTGTAGGTGCATCTCAGGTCATTTTGCCTGGTCATGTGCTTTCAGAAAGAGCCAGCACTTTAGGATGGAACTGCTTTCTGGCAGGCTGTTGTTTCTCCTACTCAATGTAACTGAATGTGTCTCAGTGGGACCTGGATTTTACTATTGAGTGCTGTTCTTAGATCTACCAGGCAGCTGTTATCTTGTGTTATCTGGTTACCTTCCCATTGTTCTGTTGCTACAAGTCACATGACTGGGGGCAGCTGGGAAACTGACAATATGTCTAACCCCGTGCCAGATTTCAAAATGAAATATAAAAAAAAAATCAGTGCAGAATTCTGATACTGTCATGGGAAAACATATTTTGTTTTTTTTTGTTTTTTTAAATGCATCAGTTAATAGTGCTGCTCCAGCAAAATTCTGCACTGAAATCCATTTCTCAAAAGAGCAAACAGATTTTTTTTTATTCAATTTTGAAATCTGACATGGGGCTAGACATATTGTCAATTTCCCAGCTGCCCCTGGTCATGTGACTTGTGCTCTGATAAACTTATCACTCTTTACTGCAAGTTGGAGTGATATCACCCCCTCCCTTTCCCCCACCCAGCAGCCTAACAACAGAACAATGGGAAGGTAACCAGATAACAGCTCCCTAACACAAGATAACAGCTGCCTGATAGATCTAAGAACAACACTCAATAGTAAAAACCCATGTCTCACGGAGACTGATTCAGTTACATTAAGTAGGAGAAATAACAGCCTGCCAGGAAGAAGTTCCGTCCCAAAGTGCTGGCACAAGTCACAGCAGTAAAGAGTGATTGAAGTTTTTCAGAGCACAAGTCACATGACTCGGGGCAGCTGAGAAACTGACAAAATGTCTAACCCCATGTCAGATTTCAAAATTAAATCTAAAAAAAACTGTTTGCTCTTTTGAGAAATGGATTTCAGAACAGAATTCTGCAAGAGCAGCACTATTAATTGATGCGTTTTGAAAAAAACCTTTTCCCATGACAATATCCCTTTAGGTTTCAGTTGATATAAATCCCAAGCGAGTAGAATAGGTTTGTATATGACATTATACTCACATCTGTGGCTGAAAAAGAAAGTGTATGATTTTAGCGCTGAGTCCTGTTTATTGCACTTGGCTCCTCGCTCGCTGTACGTCCATTATTTATAAACGCCTTGTGTTCTGTTGGCGTTACCGGCCCTTTAAGATGAAGCGTTCACACATACCAGCGATGGAAGAATCCAATGAATTCAAGTTTTTTTTTTCCCGTGCTCCAAAAATGTTCTGGAAGATAAAAAGCAGCTGTTAGAAATGACAGGCTAAGCAGGTTTACTAGATACCAGGTTATGGGCATTTAGGGTGAGAACAAGTTCCCCTTTATGCTTTTGGAAAGCACCCGTCTCTCCTGCAAATGCACTCAGGGGAAAAGCATGGAACCCTCCTATTCCTTCCCTTAATCTGAGGGATATAAATAAGAGGAATTTAATTATACACTATAGGGATTGTTCAGTTCCTTGTGGAGGGCCCAAGGCAAAGCAAAGTTTGCAGATGTTTATTAAAGGGGTGGATCACCTTTAAATGAACTTTCAGTATGTTATAGAATGGCTCATTAGAAGCAATTGTTTATTTTAGGGATGAACCATGAAAGATTCGGCCGAATGCCAAATACAAATTTGCATATGCAAATTAGGGACAGGAAGGGGAAAGTGGAAAGACACATTTTTACTTCCTTGTTTTGTGACAAATAAGTTCCGCCCCTAATTTGCATATGCAAAATAGTATTCGGATTCGGCCGGCACATGGATTGGGCTGAATCGGATTCCTGCTTAAAAAGGAGGAATCCTGGACAAAACCAGAACTGAATCCTGGATTTGGTGCATCCCTAGTGGTGCATTTGTCTTCTTCTAACTCTTTCCAGCTTTTAAATGGGGGGGCGAATCTGTGGCGAATTCCCGTGATTCATGAAACGCCAGCGAAAATTCACCTGGCAAAAATTTGCTGGCCTAAAAAAAAAAAATAAAAAAAAAGACACGTCAAGAATGACGCGACGATCGCTGGAAATGACTTGACGCAAGTCGAAAACAACGAGCGTCAAAACCGTGATGCGACTCATTTTGCTGGAAATTTGCTAATTTTTTGGCAAATCGAAACGGGATAGATTCGCCCATCACTAGTCCCATTCTATGTAGTTCGAAGCTAGCCAAGTCATACGGACCCCATGACTTCCGATGGTGGCTGTGGCCCTATAATATGCCTACTACATGCCCCACTCTTAAAGGGGAAGTAAAGTCTATAATAGAATAGGAGTAGAAATGGTGTATTTTGTATACTAACCATAAACATGAACTTACTGCACCACAAGCCTAATCAAACAAATGATTTATGCTTTCAAAGTTGGCCACAGGGGGCTGTCATCTTGTAACTTTGTTATACATCTTTGCAAGACTAGACTACATACACATGCTCAGTGTGGTCTGGGCTTCTTAGGGATCATAATAAATGATCAAAACAGCACAAGTCAAATAATATCTGCCAGAAGCCGATACACAAGACTGATTAATAATCAGAATATACAGACTGCACTGGGTCCTGTGTTGTCATGTAATCTAATGTGGATGTTATAGTTTTTCTATTGTTTAATACAAACTTTCTCCAACTCTGCAGAACCAGCGGCTGCAGCAAAATAATCCTCCAAATAGAATCCCAGTTTCTCTGTTTAAATCTGGCTCCATGATCTTAGTCCCTGCAGCTGGAGTTGGAAACAGTAAAGGGGATGTAAAGGCAAAAATAAAATCCAATACAAATCTCTACACAGTCGCCGACTGCTCTACAGGGAAACAAACAAAGCTGCTTGAGCTCTGCATGGTCCGTTTGAGAATTCCTATCCATAGAAGCAAATGAAGGGAGAATTTCACTGCATACTGTCAGGTTTCTTAAAAAAACGGTACACATTTTTAAATTAAAGTATATTGGAGATAGGTTATGTTTTCATTAAAAAGAATAAAAATGGGATTTATTTTTTTTGCCTTTACATGTCCTTAAAGTGAACAGGCCCTAAAATGTACATTGCAGATCACTGAAGTACATTAGCAGCTGGAGGGCTGCAGTTTGTACATCCCTGATGTATAAAATGAAATGACATACCAGGAATGCATAGGGGACGCTCTGGTTTCAGATGGGTGACTCGCAACAGTCATGCAGGTTGGAGGCAGTCACACAATCTGGGCGCCATTTAGCTCTACACGCAAAGGGTCACATGATCCGTTCATATGTGGCTCTACGCAGAATTCAGATGACTTGCTCCAGCTCTTGCTTGTATTTACTGGTATTTAATTTAAACCATACCCACCAGCAAGTGCAGGGGGGGCGTTCTGTATATACATTGATATTATTGCCTTATAAAGTCAGTTCAGCGGAGCGCATATTATTGGGATTCCCAGATGTTCTTAATAACTGTGTGATATTTGTATCTCATAAACTTGTATATCCAGATCCCGCTCTGAGAATTTGGACGTCTCTCCTTTCCTTGGGCAGTGCAAGTTCACCTAAGAACTGATACTGGATTGAGCTGATTAAATTTTTCCTATGCTGGAGACATGTGTGGACATATTTTGGGTGTGTCAGACAACAGCCTGAGATTGATTTTCAACAGCAAGTATTCCCTGTAACAGAATGTTATAAAGCCATAAAGCAGGGCAGGACTGCTGCTTCCTATAATGGGGATCAGATCTGTGCAGCCACTGGGACAGAATGCTCTGTTATACAGATAGCTAGAATCTCAGCTGCCATAAAGCAGGGCAGGACTGCTGCTTCCTATAATGGGGATCAGATCTGTGCAGCCACTGGGACAGAATACTCTGTTATACAGATAGCTAGAATCTCAGCTGCCATAAAGCAGGGCAGGACTGCTGCTTCCTATAATGGGGATCAGATCTGTGCAGCCACTGGGACAGAATGCTCTGTTATACAGATAGCTAGAATCTCAGCTGCCATAAAGCAAGGCAGGACTGCTGCTTCCAATGTGGTTTAGATAGGATCTATACAGATAGGTAGAACAATGTGAGGGAAATGGTAGTTGCACAGGAAAGTGGCACATACAGTAGTTATGTGTGTCTGTGGTTTAGTGTAGTTCCTGCACAAACAAGATTATGACGTTAACTGTGCCAACAGCTGAAGCAGTAAATCAGGCTCTTTCAGGCAGTTTGCTCAAGCGCAGGCATTTTCACCAATGCCATTTGCATCTGAGTATACCAGCGATGAAAACTCCCACGCCTGCCATAAGCCACAGAGAAGTCCAATCCATTTCAGTCATCAAAGAAGAGGACATTGAATTCCGGTGATAATCCCAGCAAGCTTAAGGGAACAGTCCAGTGTGAAAATAAAAACTGGTTAAATAGATAGACTGTGCAAAATAAAAAAAATTATCTAATATAGTTAGTCAAAAATGTAATGTATAAAGGCTGGAGTGAGTGGATGTGTAACAGAATACAACACAACTTCCTGCTTTTCAGCTCTCTTTGCGTTAGTCAGCGACTTGAATGGGGGCCACATGGGACATAACTGTTCAGTGAGTTTGTAATTGATCCTCAGCATTCAGCTCAGATTCAAAAGCAACAGTTATGTCCCATGTGCCCCCCCCCACAAGTGTCTGATTGGTTACTGCCTGGTAACAAATCAGTTGAAACCAAGAGAGGTGAAAAGCAGGAAGTAGTGTTCTGTTCTGTTCTACATCCACTCACTCCAGCCTTTATACATTACATTTTTGACTAACTAACTATATTAGATACATTTTTTATTTTGCAAAGCCTGTCTATTTATTTTATTTTTATACTGAACAATTCCTTCAATAGTTCCCTTGAGAACCGGCAGCCTACAGGAGGCTCTGTTATTTAAAGGAGAAGGAAAGTCATCTTGTACCTGGGGGCACCAAACGTTAGGCACCCCAAAGTGATTGTAACCCCGGGCCGGTGCTCCTATCAGCAGAAAACTCCACCGGCCTGGGGTTATACCAGTAAGCACCACAGAGAGCTTCTCCTATGTCTTTCTCGGGCAGCTGCACATACGCAGTAGAACAAAAAGCTGAACTTTAATTAAAAAGTCGGCTATTACGTTCAACTGTGCATGCGTTTCCCCCCGGGAAAGACAGAAGAAGCCAGAAGAGGATAGATCCATGGTCTGTGGTTGGAATAATTTCAGGTAAGTCAATTTGGCACCCCCAAGTGCAAGATGACTTTCCTTCTCCTTTTATAGGAGGTGGTAACAACCCAAAGACCAGGCCTCTGATAAAACAAACAGAGCAGTATTGGGGGGGTCTGCAGAGGAGGTGGGCATTTCAAGTCAGGGTCTGATCAGCCATTGGTGGAACACCTGCCCGGTCACTGCTTGGGCTGCCTTCCATTAAACTGAATGGTAATGTATAATTTCCATATAAATCTATGGCAGGCAGCCCAAGTGTAAACATATATAAATCAGTCCTGTCTTACTGGATCTTGGTACACACCTTCTTCCAGCTCCACATTCCTCATCAAAGGTAACTCTCGCTCCAGTAACAACAACGGCTGTTTTCCACATTTAAAAAAAAGAAAAATGACTAAGCTTTGGATTTTATTTTAAGAATAATTTAGACACAAGACATGAGCAGGGGGCTCCAACATAAAAATGATGGTTATTAAAAAAAACAAAAGTAGCGTATTGTCTATGAATGCTACACGTGATTTGGCACATACAGAGAGGGGTGGCAGTTACCCTGAAGAGCTTTCTACACAATGATGAGATTCTACTTGTTAGGTGATGTCAGAGTGAACTATATATCCCAGCATCCTTAGCAAGCTGTTTACACCAGGAAGAGGGAGACAATCGTCCAGATATCTGGGAAGAAGCCAATAAATCCACAGAGAGGCTGAAGGAGAAAGGCACATGGTCAGAATTCAAATCAGATCAGCCGAGACGCACATTACTTCTGTGACTGGCGAGACAACTTTCAGCAAGGTCATGTACAAAAAATATCCAATGCTAAAAATACAAGTTTTTTCAGCAGAATGGTAAAGATGTAACCAATTTCCAAAAATTAAGTTGGAAGAGTTAATAAGCCGCACACAGAACATTATGTATTGGTCACAACTGTCTTGCAGGGCACTCTGAGCCATAGACGCACAGATAATATCATAGGGAATTAATTTTCGTACAGTATTGGGTGTGTGTATGGTGGGAAATGAGCTGACCGATATCGGCAGAAGACTTGGATATGGGCCGGCTCGTCGATCGGGCTGGACAGAAAATTTTGATTGGGTGACTTTGAAGGCACCTGAACATTGGCCATTGTTAGTGCTGAATCAGCTCTACATGTATGTACTGAAACGAACAATCTTTCTTGGAAACGTCTTTTCCAAGAAAGATCCTAATCGTTATGTCTATTGCCAGCTTATGCATCAAGGTATGTTATTCTTGGCTATGACTGGTTTCTTTAAAGGGATCCTATTTTTTCCAAAATGCATCAGTTAAAGAACAAGTAAACGTTTTTTTTTTCTATCTCTAAATTTGCTCTAAACAGCCCCTCAAATTAATGTACCTTAGTCCCTGCTGCAAGTCTGCTCTGGTTTCTGTGTTATCAGCAGCTTGTTTCACCTTCTTCCTGGTGCAGAGTGAAGCCCCGCCCCTTAGCTTTCTGAGCTGACCTTATATCTTGGACTAGTCCAGGAGATCATTTGCATACTATGACATAGCAGAGAGCAGTGTGTGTAGCAGCTTTTGCTTGGGGAAACTAGCTTACTAATGAAACACTGGCTCCCTCTTCCTCTCTATTGTGGAACAGCAGCAAATGGACTGCTCAGTAAGCTAAGGGGCTGGGCTTCACTCTGCACCAGGAAGAAGGGGAAACAAGCTGCTGATAACACAGAAACCAGAGCAGACTTGCAGCAGGGACTAAGGTACATTAATCTGGGGGGCTGTTTAGAGCAAATTTACAGAAAGAAAAACATTTACTTTTCCTTTAATAGTGCTGTTCCAGAAGAATTCTGCATTGAAATCCATTTCTCAAAAGAGCAAACAGATTTTTTTATATTTAATTTTTAAATCTGACATGGGGCTAGACATTTTGTCAATTTCCCAGCTGCCCCAAGTCATGTGACTTGTGCTCTGATAAACTTCAGTCACTCTTTACTGCTGTACTGAAAGTTGGAGTGATATCAGCCCCTCCCTTTCCCCCACCCAGCAGTCTAACAACAGAACAATGGGAAGGTAACCAGATAACAGCTCCCTAACACAAGATAACAGCTGCCTGGTAGATATAAGAACAGACCTCAGTAATAAAAGCCCATGTCCCACTGCGTACTATTCAGTTACATTGAGAAGGAAAAAAAACAGCCTGCCAGAAAGCAGTTCCCTCCTAAAGTGCTGGCACAAGTCACATGACATGGGGCAGCTGGGAAATTGACAAAATGTCTAGCCCCATGTCAGATTTCAAAACTAAATATAAAAAAATCTGTTTGCTCTTTTGAGAAATGGATTTCAGTGCAGAAGTCTACTGGAGCATCACTATTAACTGATGTGTTTAAAAAAAAAACATGTTTTCCCATGACAGTTTCCCTTTAAAGGAAGACCATAAGCGAGGAAAAAGCACATGGTTATCTGTAGTACAAGGCATAGCAAGAGTATAACATAAGCAAAGGAAAGCCTGCACTCATCATTGCCATGTTAACATGAGACGGTAGTGGAGATGCTACTGTGAAATACCAGCAATAGTAAATCCACAATGTTCAACAGTCAAACCACTTCCTCTGAAAGCAGACAAGGTTCTGTTGAGTTAGCAGGTCAGCAGAAACCGACTGCCGAGGAAACCGTATACATTTATATAGAAATATAGATTATATACAGTCAGTCTCCAAAGTGACGTCACAACAAGGCTGCTTTAAATCCTTCAGCAGTTTTAGAGCGCATATAAACGTGGTATACAATGCACCAGAGTTCTTAAAGAACCTGCACCTGTCAATGCAGTGAAGCGTTTTGGTAGAACTCCCCTCACAACAGCAGAATGCGTCAGGGTAGAGTCCTGCAGTGAGTCAGGTACCTGGAAGAAAAAAAAAAAGCAGGAACCCTGCAGGAGGAGTGGAGACTTTTTGGGTGCAGGTATAGATGCGGATCTGCAGGTCGTGGGTCAGGTTGCTGGGTTCATCTAAATTTCTTATATTATATTAGCTATATTTTACTTTTTTCTGTCCCTGCTCACTTTTGATGTCACTTCCGGTGTGCAGCAGCATCACTTCCGGTTTAATGGTGGCCGACGGGTTGCAGATAAGGCAGTTGTGGTTCGGGTAGTGGAACAAATTAGGTAAATATGCGGGTTGCTGATCAGGTCGTGGGTTTGGGGTCTTATAAACTGGTTCCACGCAGGGTTCAAGGGGCTTCTCTGTTGCCGGCAGCCATATTTTGTGCAAAACAACCATGGAGAGGTGCAAATGAATGAAGCGGTTTCAGCTGCAGTTCAGGGATATTGAGTTTATGAGTGCAGCAAAGGGCACAGGCCATCCTCTCCTTAGATATATGTATCCTCTCCTTAGATATATGTATCCTCTCCTTAGATATATGTATACTCTCCTTAGATATATGTATACTCTCCTTAGATATATGTATCCTCTCCTTAGATATATGTATCCTCTCCTTAGATATATGTATCCTCTCCTTAGATATATTTACATATTCACACCTTGATGCTGGTACTTTTTTCTTCTTAGGCAGCGAGGACATTGTTTCACTTCCGCTTTGCACGGTTTGTGGAAGACAGATTTACAGTCTCCGCATCTGAAAGTGGGTAAAAAAAAAAAGATTGAGACAACAGTGGCCGCATTAAAGAGACAGTTCAGTGTCAAAATGAAAACTGGATAAATAGATTGGCTGTGCAAAATAAAAAAAAAAAGTTTTTAAATATAGTTAGGCAAAAATGTAATGTATAAAGGCTGGAGTGACTGGATGTCTAATATACAAGGGAAAGTTGTGCTCACCACTAATTTTTTAAAACCATTAGGCGGGGGTGCAATGAGGCTGACTAACTATGTCAGTCATCCCATATCTGGCCAGTCCTAATCTCAAATTAAATCTGATTCATTAAGAATTCTATTACTTCATCACTTCTTGTATTTGTCTATATGTATTTTGTGGTCACAGCCTCATTGCACCCCCGCCTAATGGTTTTAAAAATTAGTGGTGAGCACAACTTTCCCTTGTTTGTTGTATTTCACATAGGAGTAGTGACCAGCTCCTTGTTGTAGCCCCCACCCCTCCCAACTATAGTCAGGTGATCCCTCTGGTGTCTAATAAAAGGGCAACCAAGTTTAGGAGTTTTACTTTAAAGCAGCAAGTGAGTTGGAGGTGAAACTTAGTCCCTTTGTAAAATGTATAATGAAGCAATAGAATTTTTAAAGGGCAAGGAAAAGCAAAGAAATAGAATCCCATTTTTACTTTCTTTAATGAAAAAGAAATCTATCTCCAATAT
>CM044448.1:7746957-7762035 GCA_024363595.1 Xenopus borealis
GTTTATATAATCACGGCTGCCATACCTGTCTGAGATCCTGGACACTATATGTGTGAGCACATTCCAGCAGGTAGGTCCGGTTATCCAGGCTAAATAAAAGAATAAGAAAAATATTTATATACAAAATACGCATTAGATATATAATGAAGCAACACTGTACAGAACATGATCACATAAGGTAGAGTCCTGCGCAGGTCCATTTTTTGGGACCCATACCCGCAACCCACAATTCGCAACCCGGACCCGCGACCCGCATTCTTACCCGCTTGGACCCGCGACCCGAACCGTGTCAAATAGAACTTAATTATCATGTGTCGTTTTCCAGTATATTCATATCTACCGAAATTCATTGTTTTAAAAACATAAATCGGTGGCTTTCTGTCTTTTTCAGTACGCCCCGGCCCCTTACGGTTCATCAGTCAGGGCTACAGAGTTGATACATGAAAATTACGGTTTCGGTTAAAAGAAGGTCCAAAACAGATGTCATCATGGTTCTCTATTTGACAGCAGCTTGACCATCAGGCTGTGATTCCTTTGATTCCCAAATAAGTTTGGTCCCTTTTAGGTTTGGTCTCTAATGTATTGCTCTGGCACTCCTATGGGGCACCTATCAAACCCATTGAAAACATGGATTCTTTCTAAGCAACTCAAAAAAAACAAAGCAGTTAACCCCCTGGTCCTGTAACTCATAGCAATAAACCGTCAGTTTGCTTTCAACTTTTCCATGGCACTAGAATATGATGAGAAGTGCTAATTCGCTGAAAGCTTCGACCATGTATATACATAGCACCTAACAGAATTTTGAAGCCAAGAAACACAAGATGCTGGCTCAAACGTAACCAATAGAATTATTGTAGCTGTAAAAATTCCAGGAGTCTGTGTAACCCCTAAAGGAATCAGGATAATTGAAGAAAATGGAATAAACGGCTTTTAGGCAGCGATTTCAAAACGCAAATTTTCATTTGTTTTTAGCAATGTAAACGCTACATGTTTTGGGTAAAACCTGAATCACTGTCTAAAAGCCGTTTATTCCATTTTCTACAATTATCCAGAATTTTAAAGGGCAAGGAAAGTGTAAAATAGAATAAGGGTAGAAATGGTGTATTTTGTATACTAAACATAAACATGAACTTACTGCACCACAAGCCTAATCAAACAAATGATTTATGCTTTCAAAGTTGGCCACAGGGGGCTGTCATCTTGTAACTTTGTTATACATCTTTGCAAGACTAGACTACATACACATGCTCAGTGTGATCTGGGCTTCTTAGGGATCGACATAAATGATCAAAAAACAAAGCTGCTGGAGTTCTGCATGGCTGGTAAGTAAGGCAGGGGCTCCCCCTGCTGTTCATAAGTATGATTGTTTCCCTGCCAGAAGTTAGGGACTTCTATCCACAGCACTAAATGAAGGGAGGATTTCACTGCATACAGTCGGGTTTCTTATAAAAACGGTACACATTTTTTAATTAAAGTATATTGGAGATAGATTTCTTTTTCATTAAAGAAAGTAAAAATGGGATTTTATTTCTTTGCCTTTCCTTGCCCTTTAAAGCCTTTTCAGTTGAGCATCAGTCACTCTTAGCCCCGCTACCCACCTCTTGCTTAGTTCCTGGAGCGCTCCACTCCGACAGGTCTGAAGATATTCGGCCAGGAGCCTCAGTCTCTCTCGGCTGCGACTGATATTGTACATAGTGTGCGAGTGCTGATACAGGCCGCTATTAATAGACAGCACATTTATGATTGGTTCGTTAAGCACCATACTGAGGAATTTTAATGCTGGTCTTGATACCTGGTGGAACAAAAAAAGGCATTGTTTTCTGTTTTGTTGGGTGGCCATAAACAAAGCAAGAGATAAGTACACTGCCCACTGGTGAACACCTTGTTTTTTATTAATTAACAGTCTTCTCCCCTCCAAAACAAAGCTTTATCAGTACATTTATTTGGCACGTATGCTAGGCCCCAACTATAACCCAGTTGTTAGCTTTGGGTTTTAAATCCTCCTGATCTGGCCGGATTTGAATCTACAGTCATTCACCTTTTACATGTATATTTATTTACCAAAAGGCTGTCCACCGGAAAACCCCCCAAATGATTTTATTCCTTTGTGGGAACAGAATGCTTTACTCACGGCTTGCTCTGTGAGGTCCCAGTTATGCACCATTCTAGAAGGAATGACTGAGCCCTCATCCTGATGGCACCACTCACAGTAATAAAGTGCTGAATAAGCGCAACGTTTTCCTTTTCCAAACTGAAAACCGATCTGTTTATGGCAAGCTGAGGAGAAGAAAGAAAAGAAATGGCAATTAATCTGTGCATCAATCAAGGCTGGACAAACTGTAGCCCTCTAGACGTGGTTGAACTACAAGTCCTACATGAACTGGGAGCTGTAGCTAAACTAGGGATGCACCAAATCCAGGATTTGGTTCGGGATTCGGCCAGGATTCGGCCTTTATCAGCAGGATTCGGATTCGTCCGAATCCTTCTGCCTGGCCGAACCGAATCCGAATCCTAATTTGCATATGCAAATTAGGGCCAGGGAGCTAAATCACGTGACTTTTTGGCACAAAACAAGGAAGTAAAAAATGTTTTCCCCTTCCAACCCAAATCTTTCGGGAAGGATTCGGGGGTTCGGCCAAATCCAAAATAGTGGATTCGGTGCATCCCTAAGCTAAACCACATGTAATGCTGGCCATACATGGGCAAATAAAGCTGCTGATATCAGTCGTTTAGACCAATTTGAGAGCTTATCTGCCGTGTATGGGGGCTTCCAACGGGTCTTTCTGATTAATATCTGGCCACGATATTGATCTGGAAGGTTTGATTTTCTTCTGACCGACCCGTCAGAGCCCCTTAGCGTCATCATAATCTGATCATTCAACTATATGGCAAATGTGCGGATTACACAAATATAGCACTGCCATGTTAGTGGCATATCGGGGAAAGATCCGCTCGTTTGGCGATGTCACCAAACGAGCGGATCTTTACATCTATGGCCAGCTTAAAAGGAATTTGTAAAATTGTAGAAGAGGCTGACCTGCACATTTAAAGTTCTGAGAGTCTAAGCCTCTCTCAGAAGGGATGTACAGCAAGTACTGAAATAGTGCATGCTCCCGGATGTGGGACTTTATCGGGAATTTAGCGGTGCCAACTAGTAATGCCAGTTCATCGGCCAGTTCCAAGCACACGTCTCGGACCATCTCCCTCCAGTGTTTGGCCTCATTAGGACTCTCAGCCTGCAGTTGCAGGGAACCTTTGGAGGTGACCAGTTTGAAGCAGGACGGGCTTCCGAGACTGGCATCAGGTAGAATGTCTCTCACCATCTCAATACCAAACATGTTGTGTAAAACTTTCTCCGAGTTCTTGGCTAGGAAACACTTCAGCTCTCTTTCTGTTAAGGAGAAAATACAGCGCGTCCATTTTTTATCCATCTTCATGTACAAGACGGCCTCTTTTAGCGCACCAGGCTCCGATTTCAACGGACAGACCCAGTCGAATGACTCTGACTTTATACTTCCAACAGGAGACGAGGGGTTCCTTTGAGGAGACAGGAGTGGGCTTTCTTGGTCTGGGATCTGTAAACCTTCCCAGGAGTTATCCTTCTGAGGGCGGCATTTCTGCAAGGCTTCCCGTATCCGGTCAACCCAGTCTTGAGCCTCATCTCTCGAGGGGGCTCGCAAATGGAGCCTTTTTGCTGGAAAATTCAATTCAAAACGACCCTCGCTCTGCACTGGACCAACAGACTCGCAGCGTATGAGGGTGAAATTCTCCAAACAGACCCGGTCCTCTCCTTTTAGGAACATACGGAACTCTATGGGAGTCAGCTCGCAGTAAAAGCTTTTATACATCCCCAAGGTTCTCCTCTCAAGGTCTCCCATCATCAGGAGGCCACGGAAAGGGTTAGAGAGGCCTGGAAGCACAAAAAAAAATTTGATTACGGAGAAAGGTCACTCCCTTAATGACAGGAAGATCTCTAGTGTTAAAGAGACAGGGACACAGTAAATATATAAGTATATTGTAGTTATTAGATTTTTTTTTTTCAACTTCCTGCTCTATGCATTAGAAATAAACAGTAAATGCAACATTGCAGTACAACATTCCCTTCAGAATATCAGGACAGATTTTGATTTCAAGGGAGGTTTGTATACCTGCAACTGACATATAAAACACTTGCCCCCATTTGTAATACAAGGCACCAAGTTTGCCCCGGAGCAGTAATCCATAGCAACAAATAAGATTTTTGCTTTTTAATAGGTGACTAGGAAATCCTACCTGCTGATTGGTTGCTATCCATTACTGCTCCTGGGCAAACTTAGTGCCTTCTATTTCATATCCCCCTTGGTATTTCAACACGACACACAACTGTGCAGCTCTAGATCTCACACAACCACATCCCATCCCACACACACAAGCGCTTACCAATCTGTCTTCGGTGAACAACATTAAAAGCTTTGTTGAGTTGGCTGAGGTCGGAGATCTCGCTGCTGGGGGGCTGGGAGAGTAGGGAGGGTGCAGGCTGGATTGATTCTGTGGGAAGAGACATTTCAGGCCTCTGGAAATCATCTTCAGAAATCCAACTTTGGCTTTTCTAGAGACAGAAAAACGGTTCTTAGTGCTGCTCCGTGCCAAGTCTCTGCACAAGAAATAGATTCTGATGGCCTGTAATTATCTTATTCTATAGGAAACTGAAAAGATATTCAGGTATTAACAACCCCCCTGAGCCAACCCAACTACTTACAAGTATCTTCCCTTCCTTCTCTTACCCACAGGCCAGTTGCCTCACAGGTCTGGAACACATAACCTCTTCACATTCATTTACAATACTCCAAACAACAATGCTCAAGTCTCAGGTATAAAAGTTTGGGATTGGTTTGAGACTCAAATGGGAGAGAAACTGAACAGCTTTAAACTCCCTACTTGGGCCTACAGTACAGGTATAAGATCCATTATCTGGAAACCCATTATACACAAAGCTCCAAATTACGGAGAGGCCATCTCCCATAGACTCCATTTTAACCAAATGAACTTTATAAACTTTTGAAAATGATTTCATTTTTCTCTTCAACAATGAAGCGGTTCCTTTTACTTGATACCTATAGGTTTTATTTAATGTTTACATGATTTTCTAGTACAAAGATCCAAATTATGGAAAGAGCCATTATCTGGAAAACCCCAGGTCCTAAGCATTCGGGTTAACAGATCCCAATTTTCTCACTTTTTTTTGGATTGGTCGGCGTAGTTTCCAGAAAGTAATAGGGATGCACCCAATCCAGGATTCGGTTCGGGATTTGGCCTTTTTCAGCAGGATTTGGATTTAGCCGAATTCTTCTGCCTGGCCGTACTGTATCCGAATCCTAATTTGCATATGCAAACTAGGGGTGGGGAGGGAAATAATTTTTCGGCAGAAAACAAGTAAAAAAGAATGTTATTTGCATATGCAAATTAGAATTCGGGAAGGATTCGGGGGTTCTGTGGATTCGATGCATCCCCAGAAAATAACGAGATAAATTCAGGCTTTGATAAATGGGCCTCCCCATGTATCAACATCTAAATTCACAAGGCACACATCATGATTATTTAGTATATCTGGACCACAGCAGATTTATACACCGTGCTACAGATATAAATAGAGTTAATATGGAAGAAAGTTAAATCCTCTAAAACATTACATCGGGTACTTACAGGTAGTTCTGCTGCAGGAGCATGCTCTGGGACAGGGAGAGATTCCTCAGGCTCATCCTTACTTGCACTAATCACAGAGGCCAGGGAGGCTAGACGAGTCTCTGATGTAGGACACGAGTCCTTATCATGAATACAGTCATTGGCCTGGTCATATATCTGTGTAATCGGAGGAAGCTTAGAAGTCTGCTTCTCACATGCATCATTTGCATGGCTTATGTCAAATGTTGGGTCTCTGTCACTTTCCTCAGCATTGAGGTTTTGGCAAATAACAGGTTTAGGCTGGTCTGGAGCGGTGCAAGGCTCGTCTTTTCTTGTTCCAAGATTTGAATGAGGCAGGCTAATGTCTACATGGGGTGTTCCCAAATTGACTTGTAATGCACAAACTGTCTGTGGAGCCTCTTTTCCATTCAATTCTTCTTGACATTCGATGGCCTGTGTATTAGCTTTCTCTGACCGAGATACGGCCTCTCCTGACGGGGAAGTTGTTAGAAACACACTGGGAGAATCTCTTCCTGACATTGGAGAGAAATCAAATTCAGATTCCCTGTGAAACAGAGAGATAATATCGTCATTTCAATCTGTAACCAAGTTTATTAATAAAGCTGCATTGGCAATAGAGGTTGATTATAACTTTACTAATAGAGGTTCATTATAACATTACTACACGCCCTAAAAAATTTATAGCCGATCTAGGTGAAATGAGCTGAACAGCAAAGAGAAAGCAAGTCACAATGTAAGCCTTAATTTTAAAGGCAAAAAATAAAATTTAATATAAGCTTCAGCATAATGCAATAGGAAACTTTCTAAATACAATCAAATACTCTGCATCATTTCTGAAATAATCAAGTTCATCTTCACTATTCCTCTCTCAGCATCTGTTTCTCTTCATTCTGTCTACATGCAGCAGTTGAGCATCAGATAATCATTGACAGTTACATCCAATATATCTTATAGGGGGGCTCCTTTTGCCTAGAAGATGTATTAGAGCTCACTCTATTAAACTCACCAGACATCATGTCTCTCTACATGCAGCAGTTGGGTGTCAGATATTCATTGTTACATCCAATATATCTTATAGGGGGGCTCCTTTTGCCTAGAAGATGTATTAGAGCTCACTCTATTAAACTCACCAGACATCATGTCTCTCTACATGCAGCAGTTGGGTGTCAGATATTCATTGTTACATCCAATATATCTTATAGGGGGGCTCCTTTTGCCTAGAAGATGTATTAGAGCTCACTCTATTAAACTCACCAGACATCATGTCTCTCTACATGCAGGATTTGTGCATCAGATAATCATTGACAGTTACATCCAATATATCTTATAGGGGGGCATCCTTTCCTCTACATCAGAGCTCACTCTTTGATTAAAGAAAAACAAATCTAACAAAATAACTGCCTTTTGCAGTTATCTTTTTTTTTCCCGTTTTATGAGAAGGAAAGCAGGGACCTCGATTCAGGGATGGCAGAGGATGTGATTTACTTCTTCTGGAGTATGCAGTGCAGTTTTGGACGCAGGTCCTTAAGAAGGATATATAATTTATGTGAAGGTATGGGGAGGTGTGTGTGTGTGCGAGATTTTGGTGATTTTTATAGTGAGCTCTAATAGATCTTCTAGGCACTATGAGCCCCCCTATAAGATATATTGGATCTTATGGTTATCTGACACCCAGCTGCTGAATGAAGAGAGAATGAAGAGAAAAAGATGCCGATAGGAATGTTGAAGATAAACTTGATTATATCAGAGACACTACAGAATTTTTAATTGATTGTATATAGAAAACCTCTTATTTCAGTATGCTGAAAGCAGGCGCAGTAACTGTTTGCACTTTTATGGAATTTTGACAAAGGTCTCTGAAGTGAATGAAATATTCACTGATATTTTTTTTCCCCTCTTCAAAAGTCCAGAATGTGCAATGCAGTTTATACGAACACACACACACAATATATATTGTTGTAACTGAACCGGTTGTAGTAAGGTACCTGAAGTTAGCCACCTTACTACAACCAGTTCAGATACAACAATACCAAAACTTTGGAATAATAAAGTTGATCTCTTTTTCACCATATTTTCAAGTCCTGTGAGTGCCTTGCTTTACAAGATATTATATATGACTGCGGTCAGGGTGCATCTAGGCTTTTTCTCCAGTAAGTGAGTGCAGCTATTTTTCCTTTTTCTATAATATAAGGCAGTGATTTTCAACCTTGTGCCTCCAGCTGTTAAGAAACTACAAGTCCCACAATGCATTTGCCTGACTGTGGCTGTCAGACTCCTTCATTGCATTGTGGGACTTGTAGTTCCTTAACAGCTGGAGGCACAAGGTTGAAAATCACTGATATAAGGGAACAGTTAAGTATCATCTGGGATAGCCCCAACTAAGATGGCATCACTCACTCTGCATGAGATTTATCAGATTCCTCCATCTCGCCTGAGTCAGCATCACAAGAAGAGTTTTCAGAACCAGAATGGATACCGCTTGAGGTGGTCTGATTGTGGGGCAGCCCCTCAGAGCAAAGACTGGAAGAGAACTGTAAGGAAGAGCTGTTTGGGCCCAGGTTCAGGGGGGAATCCACTTTGCCTTTGCTTCCACATAACAAAGAGCTGTTGGTATCATCTGAACCAGATGACTGAGATACAGAGTCCAGTGATTTCCTTCTGTGGTCTTCATATTGCCCATTTGTAAGACGATCAGAGTCATCACGCCAGAGCCCGGCCAATGACAGTGGGGTGGCCGTCCACTCATTCAAAATGGAAGATTTGTAGGAAAGAGAGAAAGTCAAAGAGGCCAAGCCTTGCAAGTAGCTGAGCACAACATGACAGTCTTCAGCATCCAGTAGCAAAGCAAAAGGCTGGTAATACTCGGTAAGCCATGATTTCTCTCGCTGCAAAGAGATGAAATAACATTCCATGAGGCAGTCGTTAAGCGCCAGACGTAACCATGAGCGGCAGCGGCCGACGTCGCTGTTGATGTAACTCACCCTCTCCAGTTCTGAAATCACGTTGCTGCAAGAGAGAGGTCACAGTGGGCGTCAATTTAATTCTAAAAAAACATGAACTTTGGACGTGATATGAAGAAAGGCTTGATGTATAGCACAAATAGTCATTTTGGGGCCTGTTGTGTTTGCAGGCGAAATAGTCTGATGATCACTTGCAAAAGTACTTATATGTGTTTCACATGCAACGCACATGTTAAAGGAGAACTAAAGCCTAAGCTTGAATATGGCTAAAAATGCCATGTTTTATATACTGGACTTATTGCACCAGACTAAAGTTTCAGCTTGTCAATAGCAGCAATGTTCCAGGAGTTCAAATGTATCACAGGGGGTCACCATCTTGGAATGTCGAGTAGCTAAGCTTAGGGGTCGTCACTAATTATCTAGCAGAAAATGAGGTTCCCTGGCTGTAATATAAGCTGATGCTACAGGTTTGCTGATTATTAAATTCTGATCCAGTGATCTTATCACTGCACCAGCCGGGGTTCTGCCAGTGAGCACCATGGAGTGATCAGCTTCTTCAAATTTCCCAGGACAGACATGTGCAGTAGAATGAAATAGTCGCATTTTTCATACTTTTCGCACTACTGCGTATACGCAGCCGGGAGTAGACAGAAGAATCAGGAAGAGGATCACTCTGTGGTGCTCGCTGTAATAACCCCCAGTCGGTGCAGATTTCTGCTGATAGGAGCACCGGATAAGTAAATCTAATTACTTGGGGATGTCTAAGTGTAACAACAATTTCCTTCTCCTTTAAAGGGCAAGGAAAGGCAAATAAAATCCCATTTATACTTTCTTTAATGAAAAAGAAATCTATCTCCAATATACTTTAATTAAAAAATATGTACCGTTTTTATAAGAAACCCGACTGTATGCAGTGAAATTCTTCCTTCGTTTAGTGCTGTGGATAGGAATTTGTAGACGGTCCCTAACTTCTGGCAGGGAAACAATCATACTTATGAACAGCAGGGGGAGCCCCTGCCTTACCAGCCATGCAGAACTCAAGCAGCTTTGTTTTTTGATCATTTATGACGATCCCTAAGAAGCCCAGATCACACTGAGCATGTGCACAGTCTTGGTCTTGCAAAGATGTATAACAACGTTACAAGATGACAGCCCCCTGTGGCCAACTTTGAAAGCATAAATCATTTGTTTGATTAGGCTTGTGGTGCAGTAAGTTCATGTTTATGTTTAGTGTACAAAATACAGCGTTTCTAGCCCTATTCTATTTTACACTTTCCTTGCCCTTTAAACCTGATCACAGAGCAGACATCTCAGGGAAGCAATAGGAAGGAAAGCACTTTCAACTAGGGATGCATCAAATCCAGGATTCTATTGGCCAGAATCCTTGTGCCTGTAAAATCATGTGACTTTTTCTCACAAAAAAAAAAAGGAAGTAAAAAAATGTTTTGCCCCAGCTCTTTCATTCCCCCCTACACCCTCTTTTGCAATCTTTCACGAAGGATTCGGCGGTTCGGCAAAATCCAAAATAGTGGATTCTGTGCATCCCTACTTTCAACCAATAGTACCACTTTCCGTGGTGGTGTATGGGTATTATGCCGTGTGTGTGACACAAGGGGCTGAATGCGGACAGATAAAACTGCAACCCACACAGGTAGCCATGCCACATATTTTAATTCTGGCTGTGTCCCCCTGAATGCCATGCAGCTTCTCTCCAGCTCACAGAATAGAGCAGTGGTCCTCAAACTTGGCCCTCCAGCTGTTAAGGAACTACAAGTCCCACAATGCATTTGCCTGACTGTGGCTGTCAGACTCCATCATTGCATTGTGGGACTTGTAGTTCCTTAACAGCTGGAGGGCCAAGTTTGAGGACCACTGGAATAGAGCATATAAGTGTTCTTCTAGCGACTCACCGGTGAGTGATGGCCTTAAGCAGTGGCCAGTAGGCAGGCTGGGGCAGAGGGGCACGACGACCTTTACATCTCCTGTTCCTCTTCTCTGTCTGGGCTTTGATGAATTTTGCTTTCAGCCCATGAATGAACACGGCTTCCAGTGCCACACACAGAGCATTGGCATCATCGTCATCGCTGGTGACTACGTCATCCGTAGTCACGTAGCGGATCTGGAGAGCCCGGAGAGATGTGGACAACTTCTTGGTTATTCTCTGCATTTGTCCAAAACAAGAAATTGAAAGAAACGTTCGTTAGTGCTTTCTTCAAAGGAAAACAACAGACACAATAAAAAAAATATTATATAATATATGCATAAATGGAATAATTAAAAAAAGGTTGCACGGTTAACCAGGAGATCCTCTGGCACTCAGGTAAATGCAACTTGCTAAGGTGCTTTGTTACGATCTCTCCATATACCCTCCTTGTGTGGCTTACACCATAGAGTAGAGTCCTGCGCGGGTCCATTTTTTGGGACCCGTACCCGACCCGTACCCCGCAAACCACAACCCGGACCGCGACCCGCATTCTTACCCGCTTGGACCCGCGACCCGAACCGTACCCACAACCCGCGATCCGCAACCCGAACCAGCTGACCATCAAGAATCAGGAAGTTCTGTCATTGTAAACCAGAAGTGACATCATCGGAAGTGCCCACATTCAGAAAAAAAAAGGAGTAAAACAGGAAGTGCTGTCATTCTAAACCGGATGTGACATCATCAGTAGTAGAAATGCTCAGAAAAAGGAGTAAAAATCGCTATAGCGAGGATCCGCGAACCGACCCTCAACCCGCCAACCTGCAGAACCACCGGCCCGCTTCTATACCCGCACCCAGAAATTCTACGTGCAACCCGCAGGATTTTGCGGGTACCTGCAGGTACCCGACCCGCTGCAGGACTCTACCATAGAGAGGGCACTGTCCCCAGTTCGTGTGTCAGCTGTGAGTGTCTTTTGGGCATGTCACATAACCTCCCTCTATGTCAGGAATGAATATAAAAAAAATTATTGTACTTTTACTTTTTTATATTTCCACCTTTAAAGGGCAAGGAAAGGCAAAGAAATAAAAACCCATTTTTTACTTTCTTTAATGAAAAATAAATCTATCTCCAATATACTTTAGTTAAAAAAATGTGTTTTTATAAGAAACCCGACTGTATACAGTGAAATTCTCCTTTCGTTTAGTGCTGTGGATTGGAATTGTCAGACGATCCCTAACTTCTGGCAGGGAAACAATCATACTTATGAACAGCAGGGGGAGCCCATGGCTTCCTTACCAGCCATGCAGAACTCAAGCAGCTTTGTTTTTTGATCATTTATGACGATCCCTAAGAAGCCCAGATCACACTGAGCATGTGTATGTAGTCTAGTCTTGCAAAGATGTATAACAAAGTTACAAGATGACAGCCCCCTGTGGCCAACTTTGAAAGCATAAATCATTTGTTTGATTAGGCTTGTGGTGCAGTAAGTTCATGTTTATGTTTAGTATATAAAATACACCATTTCTACCCTTATTCTAGTTTAGACTTTCCTTGCCGTTTAAAAGGGTACGGTCATGGGAACACGTTTTAGTTCAAAACACATCAGTTAATAGTGCTGCTCCAAGAGACTTCTGCACTGAAATCCATTTCTCAAAAGAGCAAACAGATTTTTTCTATATTTAATTTTGATATCTGGCAATGGGGCTAGACGTATTGCCAGTTTCCCAGGAGCCCCCAGTCATGTGACTTGCTCTCTGATAAAATTAAAAGTGGCCATACACGGTGAGACTCACCGTTGTCGCCAAACGAGCGGATCTCTCCCTGATGTTCCCACCTTGAGGTGGGTGATATAGGGGGATCCAGTTGTGGGCCAGTTCAATTACAGCCATCTGGATGCTAGGGTCCAAATTACCCCACCAACCATGCAATGATTTGAAAATAGAATAGAAAATAAAAAGTAGAAATAACAATGAATTGGTATCCTTACAGAGCATTTTCTTTGAAAGCTGAAAAGAATCTGAAGTCGGCAAATAATTAAAAAAAACTATAAAAATATATAGTGAAGACCAATTGAAAAGTTTCTTAGTACTGGCCATTCTGTAACATACTAAAACAGCTTGCACTTGGCAAACTGGTCCTACCTGCTTCGCTTCTTTGTGTTCTTGGGCATTCTCCAGGGTGAGAGACGAAAGCATCTCAGCAGCAGCTCTGGAGATCACATGACATCTGAGAAAAGATAAAGATTGGTTGAGAATACGTCGGCTTTCACATACTTTTGGTTCAAGTGAAAACAATTCAAGAGGATTAGAGTGGTAAACAGGCTGATACGATATAACGGGAGGGACAGAGGCTGTAGAACTTTTACATGGATATTTCACCTTTATGTTAACCATGGGTCTTCATTTACGTTTGAATGTCATGCCTTTCTCTTCTGCCCCTGCTGTCATATGGGGGTCACTGACCCAGGAAGCCAAGAAACTATTGCTCTGTGACGCTATTATTGGTGTTACTTTAGTAACACTGAAAATATATCCTATAGGAAAATATATTATAATGCACGTGTCATGCCCAAAAACTGTTTTAAAGGAGAAGTTAACCCTAAAAATGAATATGGCTAAAAATGTCATATTTTAAATAATCAACTTATTGTACGAGGCTAAAGTTTCAGCTTGTCAATAGCAGCAATGATCCAGGACTTGAAACTTGTCACAGGGGGTCACCATCTTGGAAAGTGTCTGTGACACTCACATGCTCAGTGGGCTCTGAGCAGCTGTTGAGAAGCTAAGCTTAGGGGTCGTCACTAATTATCCAGCAGCAGCAGAAAATGAGCTTCCCTGGCTGTAATATAAGCTGATGCTACAGGTTTGCTGATGATTAAATTGTGATGTTTCTAATGATGTGTATTAATGACTAATCAGCCTTATATTGTGACTATATTTCTATGACACTATCAGGTGTATATTGTGAGTGGGTCCCTAAGCTCAGTAAGTGACAGCAGCACAGAGCATGTGAATCAGTGAATCAGTAGAAAAGAAGATGGGGAGCTACTGGGGCATCTACTGGGACTGAGACACAGATCTTTACTGCTAAACACAAGCACAAAACATCATGTACAACATTTATACACACTTCTTTACTTAGGCTTTACTTCTCCTTTAAACAAAAATATTAACAAAAAGGGATTGTTCACCTTCAAAACACTTTTCCCAGTTCTAATATTTTCAGTTTATTCACCATACATTTCAATTACTTTCTATTTTTTTATTTTTTACAGTTTTTCCAAAATCTAATGTGTAATGTTTGTGTTTGAGTCTGGCAGCTCAGGAATTCAGATACAGACTCACGTTTGCAACATTTTGCAGCATCTCTGGAGTATTAGCAACTATTGTTTCAATGTGAACAGCTGCCTTTAAGGGAATTCTGCTCAGCAGGGACAAAGATAAGAAATGTATCAAATGAATTTATCAATTTACACAGTCGGTGACCCCCCCCCAGAACTGCATTAGCAGGTGAAAATTGCACTGTACACTTCAATATTAGAAAAGCCGTTTTATTGAAACGTTAACATCAATGAAGAGGTCAGGTGGGCGGGACTTTCAGCGCATGCGCAATAAATCAAGGAAGCGATTAGCATAGAAAAAATGGCCGCGGGGTAAAAGCTTAGATCTTTGAAGAAAGAATGCGATGGTGCAGGAAACAGGAGCGGAATTTCCGTGCGCTTTCAATGCGGTTCAGTTTGGGCATAGGTAACGTTTGCATTAATATAAAATGTATAAAATTGGTTGACATTTCCTTTAAGTCTATGCAACAGCATGCGAGATGTCCAGATAAACAACACAAAGTGCAAGTCCTGGATACAGCTTTCAAAAACTCCCATCACCCCAACTTTATGCAAATTCAATTTACTTATTAAAAAAAAAAAAAAGCTGTCCATTCATAAGTTTAACCCAGGAGTAATTCTTCATATACTTAGGGCTATATATTTCACTCAATCCCTGAACCAGCAGAGCTTACAATGTGCAGTTCCCATCACATTCGACAAGAAACCAGAGAACCAGATGCAAACCTACACTTTAATAACAGAACAACAGGCTAAAGTCAAGTAAAATAAACACTATTAATTACAATCCACAGGGAAGTGGGCAACTTGCACTCTATAGATAAAGGCCACATGTAATCACTGGGCCATTTCTCTCTGGCAATAGTCAAGTAAATAAGTGAAGGTTACAGGCTGAGGCTGGCATCTCCCCCAGGGTGGTAAGTAAATGTGGATACAACAAGGGAGCAATGGGGTGTGTAAGGGCTACTCATTACATACAATAGGAGTAAAGCATGGAAGTGTCTCTAGTTATAAATAAGCCCAAGGTGAGATGAAAATGCAGATGGGAGCAAGTTGTCACAAGCAAAAATACAGATAGGGGGGTGTCACTTTCACAGGGAAGAGGCAACTGAGTGGGTGCCCCCTGTTACAAGGGAGAGGCAATTGGGTGGGTGCCCCCTGTTACAAGGGAG